>OX374632.1:20600000-20822500 GCA_947347705.1 Nymphula nitidulata
CAAATATTAAGCGCTTGAATTAAAAGCGAAATCATAATCATTAATAATATATTGACTGCCTGTGAATTTTATATTTTAGCTTTTAAACGCTGAAAGCACATTGGGCGCTACTGACGCATTGCTTCTCATATAATAAAAATTGAGAAGAAAAATATTTAAGCAAAAATTAAAACCGACTCCAAAAAACTGAAAAGGATAAAATAATTAAATTTTAGTAGGTACTCATCCCCTAAGAACATATCTTTGGAGTCGGTGCTTCACTATCTATGGTTTCTGGAAACAACTTAGCACCAACCCTATACAAGATTTTCTAACCTTTGTATGACGCCTGCATGCGCTCAATTCCTTTTATACTTAGCTTTCAACTTGTCGTTAAAGTTTTATGTCAGTTGCGAAGGGCAACTTATGTTATGATTCTCCGTTGAAACAGGACTAGACTATCAACTAGTAAAGGAGGCAAAGAAAAGTAGTATTTATGATTGGGGAAGTTAAATTCATTGGACTTGAATTCAACTCCACTAAATCCAAGTCAAGGATGCTTCTCATAGATTCAGGAAGACTTTCCCCTGTTTTGCGTGAGCGATGACCCTCTAAGCTTTCATAGGATTGGCAATCTTCTATTAATTCGATGAGAATTTCACATCAAGCAGTTATTTAAATGGCTGAACAAAGTTAGAAATACGTGTAATAATCCACATTTTTTTAACCTATTTGGTATTCCTTAATAAAGATTCAATAAGTAATAATTGCCTTCCACACTGCTCCGATAGCACGAACTGAATAAAACATCCAAGTTAAAATCTTCGTAAAGAAAGGGATTCGTACCGTCGCATCCCCCAACCATTAGCCTCCGAGCGTTCATCACTCCCTATTACTCCGCCGTAACAAAGTGATAGATTATTCAGTTCGTCATTTTAAGGTCGGGCGACATTAGCATTATCGGGGCAGGCATTTTCAATTTTCGTCGGTGCGTAAGCCCGGTAAGTCGTCCGGCTCCTAATCCGGCCTACTCCGCAGGTGGCTAAGCCGGGGCCGAAGGGCAACTTAACCGAGACGATGAATAAATGCTTAATAACCTCACGTGTAATACGTGCCACAACGTCCGTGATGTACACTTGATTCACTGGCACTGTACACTTTCTCGCAAGGAAACTACAGGACCTGTAACTGACAGTGATTTTGAATACTCTATAAACCCTTTGATTATAATTTGTATTTTTTTTTATACAACTAAATGACAAACAAGCTGACGGCCCACCTGGTGGTAAGCGGTTACCGCCGCCTATAGACACCTGCAATAACAAGGAAAAGCACTTGATATTGCAGGTGCGTTGTCATCCTGAGGCCTAAGATGAAATCCCAATGATAATTATTAATCTAGTTTCGGAAATACTCGTGGGGCTGAAATATTTCGTTACAAGAATTATAAGCCTCCAGTATTCTGTATTTTCAAATCATCAATTTTAGTCATGATATTGCTTATCTAAATTGAATATATATATTTCATTTTCTTTGTATCTTAAATTATTTTAGCATGTTGTAATATTTTTTTTTGCAATTCTGCCAGTGTCATATCAGGTGTCTCATTAGCAAACTTTTTCTTTTCTCAGACATTTAATTTTCGTCAACCAGTAATAAATAAAATGTTTCTAAATGCTGCACAAACAAATCCAATCTCCGGCCTGTCTAGCTCGCGAGCTGTCGCTGCGCTGACTCCTGTCATGGTGGGCCAGCACAACTTTGTCAATGTAAACTATATCATTAGACGGAGCAGTGTTTTAGACACTAGGGTATTTGAGTGTGCTTGTGTAGCGTATAGTTGTATGGGGTCCAGTAAATAAGACACCGAAATACGTAACTTTGAGGTGTATTGTTTAAAAATAAAGGCACAAAAAGTGCCTTATAACTGAGCCTGGGCAAATATTAAACCTGAATATCCAATTCGGAATGATATAGGTATGTTATTATGTATAATAATATATCGCACAAGCTATGAACAGGATTCAAGAGCGAAACACTGATAAGTTATGGAGGTACGTCTCCCCTCGCGGTCAGCGAAATAATGATTTTGAAAGATAAAACCGAATCAAACGCCAAAGTATGAATTTACATTTTTGAATTTGTGTTTATTTAAAAATTGACAGGAAATTTGGAAGGAGGAACGAGGTGCTATAACATCGCAATGCTATAATACCACGTTACACTTCTAAAATTTTCTGATCTTATGACAACATTTAGCAAAGCTTTTGAAATGTTATTTTAAAAGCAAAGAATAAATGTAAATACCTCCGTCATTTTTGTATCTTGCACAAGGCAAGGAAGGTAGCAACTGAAAGGGACAAACATCGAACTCGTCTCAAGTTTATGTACCCTGTCATGATGATCACAATAGCGTATATTATTATCATTATTGCAATTTCATCATATCTGCTTTTATCAATTAATTGTATAAGGACGTAAGCCTTACTGGTTTGTGCGTACTTCAAGAAAAAAGTGTCGAAAATTGTATGCTTATCTTTAAAACTGCCAGATCCAAGTCCCTTTATTAGAATTACAAGTAAAATGTTGGCTGGTGCGAGCTGGTTGCCGCAATCGTGTCATCAATCTGGCGCGGCGTCGGAAGCGCGCCTAACGCGGCCGCGGCACGCGACGCCGCCGCCGCCGCCGCGCCCTCGCGTCGCGCCGCCGCATCGCCGACACACATCACACCCGTCAACTTACCACCACTTCACCTTTATTACTCGGTACACTGTCTCCACCTCAAAATCACGCACAAAGAAATTTAGTACCTCGTTTCTTTGTCGAACTTGGAATTCTTTGCCAGCACACGTGTTCCCTCCTTTCTAAAACATGGGTTTCTTCAAAAGAGGTGTGAAAAAGCACCTTTCGGGCCGGCAAGGTAGATGCGGCTAGAGCAGTGTCTGAACTGCACTGGCTGTCCTCGCATATGGACTCTTCCTACCGCTTTAAATCAGGTGGTGTTGAGTCATTTGTCGAGCTTTGTATGATAAAGAAATAAATAATAAAAAAAACGGTGAAGGTAATTTAGACCTGCTCCATCTGGACGGCTGAATCCACCACGTGTGTTTGTCCTGAAACTTTTTGCCTCATAAAAAAGCACTTAATTGGCGAGCAAGTGGAGGCTAGAGCAGTGCCGTCATGCTGAGTGCAGCAGCTAACGTCAGTCAAGCTATTGAGTCCATTACGATGAACTAAGCCGGTGCGACCGTCCGAGAATGGGCATGCTAAAATAATAATGATTATATTTATACTATACAGTCCGCAAGTCTCTGCTTGAACGATAAGGAGACAAGCTATAACCCATTGTCTGCCTTAGATATGTTATGTGGATGCCAAACAATGTAACAACTTAACTGTCCCATGTCAATAATGTTTGCTTTGCCTCCACAGATAATGTGTTCCCTCCTTCCCATTACATGGGTTCCTTCAAAAGAGGCGACAAATGGCACCTCATGGTGGAGGCGGCTAGAACAGTATGTTCAACCTGCACCAGCTGTCCTTGCATATGGACTCTTCTTACCGCTTCACATCAAGTGGTATTGAGTCATTTGTTTTTTTTTTGATTTTACAAAAATCCACAGCACTTAAAGATAATAGGTACATCAGTGTAATATTAAACATACTGCCAATTAAAGATTTTCATTATTTAGACAATTAAATTACAGTAATAAACAACATTGTTTAATTATCTTTTGCCAGCGGTCTTCCCGAATAATGACTTCTTAAAATAGAGCTTGTTCCCTTCGTAAAATTATGCAACGCACCTATAACTTCTATGCCAGTGCAGTTGATTATGAGAGGTGGTCGCTTACCACGAGATGACTCACAAGCCCGTTTGCCTCCCTAATTTTGTAATATGACTGTATATTATATAAAATGACTCGAATTTTCTCTTTTCCACTAAAAACTTTTTGGACTAATTCAACTAGTTCTACACACAGCACAAACAAACTGGATCCGAATCGGGTAACTATCATAGAGCTCTCGGAATAGTGTTGTTACTCAACCAAAATTCATCCCCATTTGGTGCATTGCAGTAAAAGTCATTTCACAAGTTTATGTCAAATCCCTCCCAATCGATCCACTGATACTTCCCTATCAAGTCAACTGTATGTCGATGGATTACATAAAACTATTTCTTATAGGGTTCAAAGATTATACAGGTGTTGCCATCAATACGACGATAAATTAAAACATGGGACACATTAGTTCATAGAAATGGTCTGCCACTTTCAAAAACATTATATTCATTTGTTAATTTCATGACATTTCTATGAAATAATGCAGCCAATGTAATTACAATGGAAATTACAAATGTAAAGAAATCATCAAAAAAGGCGTGAAAAGGTTTTTACAGGGTCGGCAACGTGCAAGTGATACCCCTGGTGTTGCAAGCGTCCATAGGCTACGGTAACCGCTTACCATCAGGTGGGCCGTATGCTTGATGGCCAGCTTAGTGGTATAATAAGAGGTTTTTTTTTTTTTTTTTTTTTATACAACTAGATGACAAACAAGCTGACGGCCCACCTGGTGGTAAGCGGTTACCGCCGCCTATAGACACCTGCAATAACAAGGAAAAGCACTTGATATTGCAGGTGCGTTGTCATCCTGAGGCCTAAGATGAAATGCCGTCCATGCCCAGTAATTACACTGGCTACCTTTCCCTTCAATCCGAAACACAGCGAACTGTTTCACGGCTGAAATAAGAAAGGCGGTGGTACCTACCCAGGCGACCCTACATATGGGTCTACCACCTAGTAGGTTTTTGAAAGTGGTAAACCATTTTTATGAACTAATAGAGCCCATGTTTAAATTTATTATCATATTAACAGCACCACCCTGTATAAGTATCTAATTATGTCCTAAGATACAATGTATTAATGAATTGGTGTGGTTGTGGTCATACAATGTACTTTTTGTTGCTCCAGCTTTTTTACAATTAGTAGCTTCCGCTTGTTGTATGCTTATATTTTCTAAAGCACACCGTTGTGAACATTTTGTAAGAAGCTTCCTGTTTCCTGCGTCATAATTTAAAGTACGACGAATTCAAAAGTGCTATAAGAACTCATGGTATGATCCCAATTCCTTTAGGTTTAGTTGTTGTGACCAATCATGTTATTGGTTACCTTTGCTTGTCTCTGTATCACAATTCACAAGCCAAGAGGACTTCGACTATTTATTAAAGTCCCATAAAATTTGACACTTAGCAGAGATTTTCTTATTTTGCTTAATGGGCTAATCTTCACTTTCAAGCAAACGAGATGGACGTCATCCAAAATTTCAAGGATTGGAAACCTTTGACAATCTTTGAATTGACACAAAGCAACAGATTTTATCGGATTTCTGCAACCCTCTTGTCTGATTAAAATAACTTCTTTCATTCTCCTCGTCATCAATTCTAACACCGATATTCAATGTATTTTCTTGAAAAAAAAAACACACAGCAAGGACTTAATTTATATTAATGTATCAATTCTCAAAAATGTTGCAACTACTTGGCTTTTTGCACTTTTTGTGGCTCATTTCCTGGCATGCCACAAATACTATCCTGCATGAAGTACAAAATACCGTCGACAACATTTTACTTTGTAATTAGGATTCCTCACTACAATTACATCACAGATTTTGCAAAGAAAAAGTTAAACAATTTGTTCAGAATCCAGTTTGAGCCATTTAAAACTTAGATTAGATAAATTTCAAAGCCATTGTTTATAAAGCAATAAAGAAGGACGGTCTTGATCCGAGAGGCGGTTAGCTTTATAACAAAGTCCTTTGAGAAACAAAAGAAATTAACCTCATTAATTCCACACAAATGTATGCCGATTAAATTATTCTTGAAAAATATAGCTTAGATTTTTTGTGGCTGTATTTATAAAAGGCAAAGAGTTTGTGGATGTTTCCACTGATCTGTGCCTCGATAAGCCGGTCAAATAGCGGTTAGCCGGTTATTACGAAGACTCCAATACGTTATGTGTTAATACGCAAGGCGTGGCTTCTGGAACGATATGTAAATCGACGTAAATTGTAAGAAAAATAGTTGTGTTTCGGCAGTTTGTGCTGAGTTATAGTGCATTAGCGGTTAGTGGGGCTCCGCACGCGAGCCGATCTTCACAAACGAACCGTTCTTGAATATTACACAATTTTCTCATTGATTAATTAGCTGTAGTGCTGAAGTTTCGGCAAGATTTTAATTAAAATTTATCCTAAATTACAAGAAAGATAAAACCGGCCTTTTTTTGCATTAAAACCCTTCAAATCCCAACGTAGCTTGGGATTTCAATATAAATATCAATATTGAAAAGCGTATTGAACCATATTAAAATTGAATAAAAAGCCATCACCATTCAAAAACCTTTTGTAGTCAAGTACAAATATTGCAACTCCAATAATGTATTCATTCAATGGCCATGCCTTTATTATCTACTTTAATATATTTCACTCTCTTGTACCTTTTACTTCGCGAGCCATAAATATTCCCATCGATTCTTCCTCTACATTACATGTGCAAAGGTGATTCGGGCCATAATGAATATCGGTCAGGCGAGAACCGCACGCGGGTAATGTTCCACCTGCTTCTGGAAAAGTTCCGCGAACAAAAGTAAGTGGTTGGTTTTTGTGGGGCGGGTTATTTAGCGGAGAGGCCTTTGTTCCGGGCTCGCGCATTGTTTCTAATTAATCACGGCCCGGTCCCGCCCACGCGATCCCGCTCTAGTGACGCGCAACACTCGATATGCTTACGTTATTACTTGTTATCTGCCGCACTAGCAGTTCAGTAACTATGAAATTAATTTCTTTGGTAAGTGATATTTTTGTTTCTGCTTGCGAATCTGTTTAAGTATCAAACGTTGCTTTATTCTTGCTAATGGATGAAGGTTTCATTAGCTTATTTCACAAAATACAAGTATTTGTGATAAATCATTAATTTTACTGTTGATAAATTACAGAGGCATGGGGACTAAAACAAAAAACAATATGCAAATTCCAAAACCTAAAAATACGTTACTGTAGTAGGTAATACCTACTCATAGCAATACCAATACTTTTATAACTTCAGTAAACGATAAATCAGATGGATTTGGTTGTTGTTCATCTTTGTGACTTATAAAATATTTTATTGTCATTATTAATGTTGATGATTCCTAAGCTGTTTGTTCAGTTTATCTATACATATCTTATCTGCTAAGAACTTAATATAGAATATACATGTTCATCGACATATCTGTTTCCAAAGTGTTCACAACGCCGGTGAGCAGACAACACACGCCTCCCCAACACACTCCACTAGTCGGATCCTTCTCCGCCTGTTTCGTATTCCGCTGTGGGTCTAATCAAATAATACTTCAATACACCCTATAAAATATACTACGAAGAATCAATCTTATTGTAAGAACAATCTTTTATTTTAACACCGAATAAAAAGATGTGAAATTAAAAGAAATTTTAAACTTACTTCGGACTTTTCTACATGATTTCCACCAGCAGTGTTATCCCGTTGGTCAAAATAGAAGACTACTTATTTATAATCAACATAATAATATAACAAATCATGTATAATCATTTTGATAGTGTTTTGTAAAGAGTCTGTATTAAGGATTCAGTTGTAACTTTGTTTTAAGAATCATAATCTGCGTCCAATCTTTGAACAATTTCAACAACGTTTTCCTTTCAGTTACGCGAAGACTCTCACCTAAGTCCTACCACCATTTTATCCATAAGCTATCAAATAAATCGTAACTTTGTACAAATCTCCTTTCAGTTTGCACTCTGTCCCTCAAAAACTTGATTAAGTTGTATAAAGTTGAGCGAGTGTATAGGAAGGCCGCCGGCAGCCGCGGACGTGCCTCGCATCGGCGCCGACGCACTAAGCCCGCCTCACCAAAACGGCCTCGACAACTTTTATGTCGACAAAGTTGAGTTAATTTAGCTCATTTTGGTTACGTGATTTGAGGGCAAAGGCTCGCTTTAATTTGAGGTTTTGCATATCAACTGGCCAGCTATGTTAAGCCATCTCTACTCTGATATACTTTTATCACTTTTCCGTTCATTTAGCAGCTTTCAGTAATGGGGCTTTTACATATAGGCTCAAATTAAATAAATAGAATAATTTAAAAAATATCCTCATGGCAATAAAAGCAAGAGTAGAACATATTTAAAATCTCTTTTTTCAAAAGAGTGCGAAATAAGATAAGTAATTGAGCCTCTTTGTATCTGTTCCAGCATAATAGTTACACGTAAGTATACACTTGGAAAAGACGGAACAAAATAAGAAAAACCATGAAGTAGTGACTGCACAAAAGGCATTGCAGGCATTGATACATTGATGATTAATATTTACTTTTGAAAGTTACCTATTTTTGTATTATCCTCAATTTAAACGAAGTTTAACGTTTGTAGAGAACTTATTGAAAGAAAAATGTGGAAGAAAAAAGTAATACGGGGGCAAAAATAGAAGCAACATTAGTCAAATGAAAAAGAAAATCGTGTCAAGTTGTATTTGATAATACGAATGTACTGAAAGGAGGCTCGCTGTGTAAAGGTAAATGGAACGAAAGTAATGTACCTAACACTGACATTAAGATAACGAACGTTGGAAGCAACGATAAAGTTAGATTTGCACTTCTCGGTCGAAGTAGTATAGATTTTACTAGCGTTCGGAGCCCACCGAAGTTCGTAGTGGTAGATTTTACACTGACATTAAGATAACGAACGTTGGAAGCAACGATAAAGTTAGATTTGCACTTCTCGGTCGAAGTAGTATAGATTTTACTAGCGTTCGGAGCCCACCGAAGTTCGTAGTGGTAGATTTTACTGATCTAATGTTGCACATACGGAAACAATAGATAATTGAATATTATTTTTATTTAAATAATATAGTAAGTATTGAGTATGAAGATAGTTTAAAGAGGATATTTGTTGATATGACTGACTATAGAGGATATGTGTTAATTGATCTGGCTAGCTTGCAATCTCATGTTTGCGGGTGTCAGTAGCACATTAAGACCTATGAAGGGTGTCATAGGTTTTAATTCAAAATAGTATTTTTTATTTTTTCTCGCTACTTTGTCCGCTTGTATTGTTTTATTTCTTTTTGGCATTGAATAAATAGTTGATAATTAAAATATAATAAAATTAGAAAAATAACATTTATAACATCACAAAACACACACAACGCAAACAAACACAAACATTTATAATAATGTTAAAATCAAAAATTAAGAAATAGTTGATAGTTAACTAAGGGATGAAAGTCACCCAATTCTGCTGGGATATTTTGGGGCTTGCACGAAGTGAGAGCGCCAGTAGTTCGAGGCTGAAATGGTGTCTTTCACCTGAGGTAGCCACTCTACTTTTCATTTCGAATACGAGGAAAGTAAACAAAAGCTAGACAAATAATGAAATTAATTTCTTCTATTACGGAGAAGGCAAGGGGAACTAATTTTAATTGGGCATTGTTTTTATGACATTAACGAATTTATTAAATTTTGTCACGACGGACATCTTAATAAAATTGCTAATAAATTATTATTAAAAATTGAATTTTAAATTGACTGACATGTAAATCTGATCGTTATTTATTATTGACTAATTTTTTAAATATGTGTTGTTCATTATTGTTATCGACTTTAGAAGTGCTTACACTGTGTTCTCTCTGTTAGTGAGTATTATTTCTGATCCTCAAAGGCTATTATTAAAATTGTGTTGTGCATCTTTAATTGTTTGTATTTAATGTAACTACTTATGTTATCAATTTTTATTTATATTAATTCTGTGACAATTAATAAGTACCTATCTATATGACGACGCAAAATATTTGCTTATCGACAAATCGATTAAACATGCATGTGAAACATTTAATCATAAGACCATTATTGTACCATGTTTTATGCAAATAAAGATATAATAAATAATAAAAATGCCCCTACATTAATGTATTAATTATTTATTTATTTTTAGCGTAACACATTTCCATGCATCTTGGGAGAGTTTGGAGCGAAATATAGTATATAATTACAGTCTCCATTATGCTATTTTAATGAGGTGGATAACCACAGTAAAATTCTCAATGTCTTTCACATCAAATTCAATTCTGTTACAATGATCTTCTAATTGCACGTCAACACAAACAATAGTCTTGATTTTTCAAAACTACACTAGTTTTATAACACAACGTTCGATCAGACACAATTTTGTAATTATTGTAATAAAAATCTTGACTGACCATCAAATCCCGCCACAGTAAAACTTTTTTCCCTTTTTTATAAATAAAATTTGGAGTACGTATCCACCTTTGGTCGGGCTTTTTTTTGTCGCGGGTTCTTTGCGTGAGATGAAAATACTTATTATTTATACGTAAGAATCCAAATGTTAATTATTATTTTCATATATTATTATGTTTTTATTCAATAATAATGTTCAGATTAACTTTACAAAGTGGCTGAATAGATTTATTTCGTAGTCCAATAACTAAATGAATATTTACTTACTAAGTTTTTTTATAATTTCAGCCTAGGGAAGAAAATTTATCAATTTCTTCCCGGTTCTTAGATAAACAATTACCCACTTTCAGAGTATGAGAGATGAAAAAATACATTTCATTCCATTCATATTATGGACACAAACAACACATCAAACACAAGCTTCAAATGATTATTTCCTGTCACTATGATCATTATAAATACTGTGCATTATTTTAAGGGAAAAAATGTAGCTAGAATTAAAAAATGAAGTACTCTAGACCTATGTCTTATATCATCCTAATCTCGGAGAAAAAAGCAAAAGCAATTAAAGTTTTGCGATAACAAGTTCTCTTAATTTCCACAAGTCTTTCAGGGTTTGCGAGCTAATTAATTATTTCTACAATAACGACTTACCTACTTGTTTACAGCCTTAGAAGTTGTTGGATCTCTTTTTGCGTTAAAAATATAAACAGACCATTTTTCAAGAGAATTCTGGTCTGTATTGCGTTTCCAATTTGTTTATGAAATATCCTTCGGTTCACCTCTCCTTGTTTTGATTATAGCTACTACTGCTACTAATAGAAGCTTGGCAACAAGCAGTAATAAAATGCTAGTTTTCATTATAAAAATAAAGAAACTTTCGCCATGGTCGATCCAGGGATGGGTCAATCAAAATTTCTAATCTCAAGCTCCTCCGTGTTTTGTCGTGCACGTTAAGCCGTTGGTCCCGGTGTTTGCTGCAACCGCTTTAATCCACCAACCCGCATTGGGCCAGCGTGGTGGTGATATGGCCCAAACTTACCATGTATTCCTGCCATGTAGCAGCGACAAGTGGCGGATCTTGATGTTATAATTTTCCATATATTATACTCAAGTGGCGTAATTTACTATAGGAACACAAATAAAAAATTCGACTGGAACATATTACCATTAATAAGGTATCGACCTTGACATTATTTTGGTCTGTTCTTGTTTCGTTAAAAATACAATACCCAAAACAACATTATTGAGTTACCATTTCAAGTATGTACTTACAACTTTAGATTTATAACTTATTCAATAACGGGGCTACTTGAAGCCCTCGATGAAACATATTTAACGAATAGCAAATTAGCTGATTCGTTACAAATTCTCGGCTTCCCGGCCTTGTTTAAGTTCCGAGAAACACTCGATTGGTGCTTCAACTTGGAAGAAAGTGGAGACTCCATTATAATTCACTGCTTATTCTGGCTTAGGGCACAATGAGGTGGATATTTAACCCTGCTGAGATAAAGCTTCGGTTAACACGACGATTACAAACGCAAAGACATTGGAAACCAGACAAATTCTAAGTCAGTGTACCTTCTAATTGAGTTGACATGTTAATCCGTCGATTATCGTCAGATTATAGTTTGGGTCGGTCTAAAACATACGTGAGGGGAATAAAATGATACAAAGAGGAGCTCGGTGGCGCAGTGCTAAATATTTAACGTAGAGAATAAGTAACAATGTAATAGCCGTTGGCAACCAAATAAACAAAGTAAAAACTTTTACGAGTCAGCGAGCATCTGAATTCGGTCAGATAGACAATTACGTCGAAAAGGAGCATGTCTAAAATAAAAGAGTCCTCTTGATTAAAAATGGCAGTGGAGACAAAGGAACAGCACCATAATATCCACTTTTAAACGCGAATCTATTCATGTCTCGTAACAAACTTTAAGAATAGTTTTTGTTGCATCACACTAGCGCAAAACTATTATAATTTTAACGAGGCTATTAATAGTTCTCCTGGCAACATTAAGAAGGTAAGTGCACTTAAAGTTTAAGTCCACAAGAGTCATAAAGCTCTGAACGTCTAATTGATCGGCGCCGGTTAACACCAGCGTCTCCGAGCACCTGAATAATAAATTTCTTTAGTGGTCCAGTTAATTGTCTCCGATCGATTCTGCTTGACTTTAATGACACACGGTAATGTTACTTATAATTTTCGAAACTCTTGATTGGCTCTGTGTTTGCCATTTAAAACCTCTTGTATATGTGTTCCTATGCTAAGTAAAACCTCTTGTATAATGTGTTCCGATGCTTGATTAAAATTGACTACCGCCATAATGGGACTGTTAAGTTGCATATCAAAAAGTAAAGCTATTTTTAACCGACTTCAAAAACGAGGAGGTTCTCAATTCAGCCGGTATGTTTTTTTTTTTCTATGTATGTACACCGATTACGCCGAGATTACTGATCCGATTTACGTGATTCTTTTTTTGGTCGATGCGGAATAGCTGCCATTTGGTCCCATAAAAATTTTTTCAAAAACAGTTGGGTACATTGGTTTTAAATATAAAAAAACTGAAATTATGAAGTCGTCTACATATACGTAATTGCGAATTTTTGCTTTTCCAATGACTTTTTAGTGAAACGATACGATAGTAGAAAACAATATAATTTGACGGTCACCCATCTAGCTTTGACCGTAGAAAGTTATCACTAAAAATTGTGAAAAAAAATTTTAAACAAAAATTAAAACCGACTTCAAAAAACTGAAAAGGATAAAATAATTAAATTTAAGTAGGTATTCATCCCCTAGAAACATATTTTTGGAGTTGGTGCTAAGTGGTTTCCAAAAACAATAGAAAGTGAAGCACCGACTCCAAAAATATGTTTCTAGGGGATGAATACCTACTTAAATTTAATTATTTTATCCTTTTCAGTTTTTTGAAGTCGGTTTTAATTTTTGTTTAAAATTTTTAGAGTTGGTGCTAGGTTGTTTCCAGAAAAAATTGGAAGTGAAGCATCAACTCTAAAAAAATCCTGTATATTAGATAAGTAATCACCGTCACACACCCCGCCTATTAACTCCCCGTTGCTGGGCACAGGCCTAGCTACATGGGAGAAACACATGAGGAGTTTAGGCCATACCACCACCACGCTGGCCCAATGCGGGTTGGTGGGTTAACGTACCTTCCGAAGCACAAAGAACAAAGAAGCTCATGATAACAAATTTTTATTGCCCCATCCCGGGAACGACCATGGCGAAAATTGCTTTGTTTTCGTAATTGAAACCAGAACGCTCAAACCACTACTATGCCACCAAGCTCTTTGTTAACTTTTACTATTAGATAAATACTTTAAATTTTATAATTTTTTGGCTTGTGACGTTTCTTGGGCATACTTCGATAGGTGGCACATCCCATAACCTAAGAGTTTACTGAATGAAATCTCTGAAATAGCACAGTGCAATGAAAATTTCAGTTTTGCAGACGCTTATGAATAGTCCGTGAGAGACAATATTTGTCATTATGAATGCCGATTCAAACCATGTTTTGTTCTGATGTTATAAAAAACTGACAGCTATATTTAAATAATGTGAATGGAATGCTTACTGCCTTTTCCTGATTTAACCGAATCCCAACAAACATTACTGTCGATATGACCACGCATGTACCTATTTTAAGCCAAACTCGCTCCCATTTCCAGGTCTAAAGCCACAATTTCCTTTGGCGTGTCCAGCGTTTGCTTAGCGTCAGTAAACAAGGCGATGTTTATCGTAGAAATATGGTAAGTGCACCGACAGCGCCACCTCGCGGGCGCGGCTCGTAAACCGCGGGGTTAGTTCGCTACGAGAGCTAGTTGCGAGCTGTGGGTAGAGCTACGGCCGGCGCGTGACTATTTACAACTTGTGTCTAACATGGGCGAACTTGCGGCGTTAGAAGTTTCATAGTTTCCTGCCCATATAAAACTAGAGTTCATTTAAAATAACTGCAGTTTTTCATAACTAGTTTCCTTTTTATATAAGTAGTAAAAGCGAGAAACGCTTGTTACACAAGGGCCTATATTCACGCGCTATCTTTAATATGGTTTGGGGAATGTTTTTCACTCAGACCAGCTAACTTTAGGGTGAAATTTCCTTGCAACAAACAAAATTCGTTACATAGGCCAAACAAGCAAAAGCTGCGATTATTTGAAATGTAGCACTTTGACGCCAAATAAAAAGGAAACAAAAACTTCAAAATAAAACACAAAATAATTTAGAGATTAGTTGAGCACTCTCCAGATCGTTATCGACCGCAAAAAGTAACAGCAAGGGTTTTTAAAAATAAAAGCGTTGGAAAGCGTCGGTCGCGTGCCTTATCGGCGCTCATTAATGTCTCTATAAGTCAACCACAATTAAACAGGCCTGGCTCCGCTCAACGCCTATTGTGCGTGCGAGATTCTAAATTAGAAGTCATAAAATATGTTCCGCAGACAATGGCGCTGTATGAGCTCATTACTCATACAAACGACTGTTTACTATCGCTGGCCACTCAATTTCCAAGATAACATGACCATGACTGTTATCCTAACTGGCTTCGAGGCCCTTCAGACGAAATTGATACGAGCGTTTGGACGGATGCGAGATGAAACTATTTATCTAGATTCCCATCTACTGCAGATGGATATTTTTCAATATTATGAAGATAAGGGGTTGCCTCCAGAGCTCAGTCGTCAGCTCTTATCAAAAACAATCAATTTATTTCTAATGCTCTATTTCAACTACTTATACGTGTAGGTCCTGAAGTAGTAAAACGATTTTTTTTAATGTTGGCAGCAGTGCCAGCAGTGATCTCTTTTTAACCGACTTTAAAAACGAGGAGGTTCTCTATTCGAATGGTATGTTTTTTTTCTATGTAAGTACACCGATTACGCCGAGATTTTTGATCGGATTAACGTGATTCTTTTTTTAAATCGATGGGGTAGTTTTGTTTATAAATCAAATAACTGGTGTGAGTAAGTCGTCTATGTATGCGAAATAGCGGATTTTTGCTTTCCTATGACTTTTTAGTGAAACGATACGATAATAGGAAACAATATAAATAAGCTGACAGTTATGCATCTAGCTTTGACCTTAGAAAGTTATCACTAAAAATTGTGAAAAAAGTTGGTTTTTAATTATTCTCTTCACTTACTTTAAGCAGTTGATGACGCTGTGCAATTTGTGGTATTATGATCTAAATAAGAAAAAAAAAGAAAAAAAAGAAAAAAAAGAAAAAGAAGAAAAAGAAGGCTGTACTACGTATGTTAACTTCGTAACATGAATCATCATCATCAACATCATCACCAGTCTATTATATATATACATTCCACTACTGAGCACAGACCTGTCTGTAGCAGATCTGGAAAGGTTTTAATAATCTGTAACAATTTAGTAGAATATTATTATCTATGGTCCAAGCATATTTAAGGAACCCATTTTGACAGCTTAGCTCTCTTTCCTGATCTGCCCGGCTTCAAATATACATAGATTAAAAGGTGACCACTAATGTTATAAAATATCAGAAATATAGAACGCATTGGCATCTCCGGCTTCTAGTGGTTTCATTTCTACACTACACTACACTTTCTACATGGGAACACATAGAGAGTTTCAACATGTTGGCCCAATTTGGTTTGTGGGTTAAATCCGATGTAGTATACAATATGCGACCAGGACCAACGGCTTAACGTGCCTTTCGAAACACGGAGGAGCTCAATATTACAAATTTTGTCTGACTTATCTCGGGAAAGACCATGATGAAAGTTGTAATCGAAACCGAACGTTCAAACCACTATGCCGCCGAGCTCCCCCCATGAAGCAAGAAACTTGTAAATTATTTTGTGCCCAAAATGGCGTATCCGAAAGTGCTTTAATTTTCCAACCATTCGATGGCACTTCGCCAAGTACTCGACTCAAATACTAAACAACAGCTGATTGAACATCGTGATCCAAATATTTACTCTCCCCTTAACTAAGACCAGTATTTGCTTTTGTCTGTTAAGAATCCTGATGAAGCGCTATTTTATAAAGGAAAATGGTTCTAAAACCATTATTCCTTTATAACTAAATCTAACAGATAGGCGTTTGTCTTCAAATCTTCTAACTAAAATGCTCTCCTACTAGTTTCAGGATATTTTTATTTTTCATATTGTGGAGTAGTTTCTTGCAAATCCCACCACACGAGACAACAGAAAAATAAATACATCTCTACAAATTTTAATCATGTGGATTATATAGTTAGATCTCGTCAAGTAATCGTTTTTCATACGATAAAAGTGACAAACAAGCGTATGGACCACATGATGGTACCCTGTTACCATTCGGGGAGAGTGGGGAAATTTGGACACGAGGTAACTCTGAACAAGGCCGTTTCCATCATGATAAGCATGCTCAATGCCAGGCACTAAGCCTATTTTTCTCAAACATGCTTGGAAATTGAGAATTATTATGACAAACTTTTTCGAAATAAATCGGTCATCGGTCGTCAAAAGTTGTACGAAAATATAAAATTTAAAATTTATAAATAAGCCTACACACGCTATATCTGCTGTAAGTTTCTGGAGAATTAATGGTATGGGATCACCTCAAGGTTAGTATGTCACCGAAATGACAGTACTCTCAAATTTCAAATCAATCGGATCTGTGAAGCTTAAAACCCTTTTATCATGTAGAAAATGAGCTGATAGTTATCAAACGCCTGAACTGATCTTCGTAAATTATAGCTAAGAACCATCCTAGTCAAGTCAGCTTTCAAACAAAAAAAAACCGAATCAAAATCGGTCCATGCTACGATGCCACAGACAGACACACAGATGTTCAGATACACAGACAGACAATTCAAACTTATAACACCCCTCTTTTTCGTCGGGGGTTAAAAATCCATATCTGCCGTATTTTGGCGGCCAAACAGATTACTAACTAAACTGATGTCTGCCGTGTAATTTAAAAATATAACGATCTTTTACTCTAAAACATGGCAACCAAGGAGGTTACTACTCGAAGATTTTATTAAAATTACGAATAGGCTTGCAAATAGAATAGTCTCTTTATTGAAAAAAAGTCCACTTAAAATTTCAAAATTTGTACATTATATATTTTTATTTTTCAATGAAAAAGTTCTGCCTACTTAGATTTAATTTCCGCGCATTATTTGAGAAAAGTACTATACAAGCCTTGGCCACAACTAGGCATTGATGGACTTACGTATGTACTGTTACATTTACATGTTCGTTCATCAATGCCCCTTTTGCTGGCCGCTGCATTAATGTACTATATCGGCCCTGTCCGGAGTTACCCCGCGTCCAAAATTACCCCACTCTCTCCTACGGCTTACTTTTATTATTTTATTAAAAGCAGCACGTTTTATCTTCAACGTTTGTTATTATTTTATGTTCATTGGATATCCAAATGTCATGAAACGAACAATTTCACAAATTGTTTAGTATAAAAGAATTACTTAATTTCGCCAATCAAAGTCAGGCCGCACCGGCGCGACTCGTCAAGCTCTAAACAAATTAAAAGGACTAAAAGCTCAAAGCGAAATTTGTATTGAATTATCTCCCATCGGACGTTTGTATAACAATATTCGGATTCGTTGCCTATTGAATTTTTCCAAGCTTTGTCCGTAATCGTATCACTTTTGTTTAGCCCCAAATTAAATAAAAACAAAGGCGCGGAATAAAAGCTGGTGCGTCGTTCATTATACTAAACCTAATTAGTGACGCTAACTAACCTCATGTCAGACATTTTAACTATGCTAATGTTAAACAAGGCTACGCGGGCTGTATCCAAAACATGATCCTACAGGATAAACCTGGCTGTGGTGCCGAACGTTATATACCAGCTGGGAGGTTTCAGGGTTGAACTGTAAGACCAATCTGTCTGTCACTTATAATTATGCAGTAGGGATAACAGTCGTAGGGATAGAATCTTTTTATACCAGTGTGGCAAACAAACGTATAGTTTGCCCAATGGTAAGCGGTAACCGTCGCGTGTAGACTCTCGTAGCACCTAGAGCACTTACGTGTTGCTTACCGTAGGCTGTAGACGCTCGTAGCACCTTGGCCACTACTCACGCGTTGTCATCGTTGGCCTATAGACGGTCGTGGCCACTACTCACGCGTTGTCACCGTAGCCTATATATAGACGCTCGTAGCACCTTGGGCACTACTCACTCGTTGTCACCGTAGCCTATATATAGACGCTCGTAGCACCTTGGCCACTACTCACGCGTTGTCACCGTAGCCTATAGACGCTCGTAGCACCTTGGCCACTACTCACGCGTTGTCACCGTAGCCTATAGACGCTCGTAGCACCTTGGCCACTACTCACGCGTTGTCACCGTAGCCTATAGACGCTCGTAGCACCTTGGCCACTACTCACGCGTTGTCACCGTAGCCTATAGACGCTCGTAGCACCTTGGCCACTACTCACGCGTTGTCACCGTAGGCCTATAGACGATCGTAGCATCTTGGCCACTACTCGTGTGTTATCACCGTAGCCTATATATAGACGCTCGTAGCACCTTGGTCACTAATCTCGCGTTGTCACCGTAGCCTATAAACGCTCGTAGCACCTTGGCCACTACTCACGCGTTGTCACCGTAGCCTATAGACGCTCGTAGCACCTTGGCGACTACTCACGCGTTGTCACCGTAGGCCTATAGACGCTCGTAGCATCTTGGCCACTACTCATGTGTTGTCACCGTAGCCTATTATATATAGACGCTCGTAGCACCTTGGGCCCTACTCACGTGTAAAAATCACAGTCACTGTAAAAGTCAAGAGAAAGTGTTACGCTGCCAGCATAGCAGACGTGTGAGTGAGCTCTGGTAACCTTACTCACCGCAGTAACATAACGCCTATCATCACCATCATCATTATCAGCCTATGATGTCCACTGCTGAACAAAGATCTCCCCATCGAATCCCACTCTGTACTCATTTCTTGAAAAATCAGCAGAGCTGTATACCAGGTGTTTCAAAATCCCAAATAAAATTTGTAATTCGGGTGTCGTAGAGTGTGTGCGAGGTGTGTGTTGTGTAATTTATGTGCAGTGTGTCGTATTACGCATTTTTAGGGTTCTCAGCCGGTATGACAATGTTTTCATTAATTTAATCTGGAAATAAATCGGTCTGAAAGGTGTCAAACTTGCATAAGTAACTATTAACAAGGAACATAAATACCACCCTTGTTTTTTTATTCTTTTTTAACACACTGCACTGAGCTCACCGTGAAAAGTAATTTGCTGGTCGATTGATGGCTCCAGCGCTGCAGGCCCGATGCTATCGCCGCTCGCGCCTCATTTGAGTTAACCGCCGCCGTATTCATCAACGCCATTCGGAGCTTCGCTGGCCAAAAAAGTTTACGTTCTATTGTCTAACTTTTAATTCGATAGAGTGATTTGGTGGTAACTTTCGACAGTTCTTTGCACGCTAGCAGGGCGGCTGCATACGTATCTGTATGTGTTAGTTTCTTGTGAATGACATCAAAGTTTCTAGCTACAGTCATTGCTATAAAGTATCATATACTGGCCGCGCCGATAGACTCGCCCGCAGAACCCAGAATACATAAATAAATTTCAAATAGGATTTAAACAATATCTGATAGGAAAAGGGTATATCAAATATACAGGAGTTTTTGAATGAAGCTAGAGAAAAATATTGTTTAAAAATTAAACCATATTGTAAAAAAAATGTTAATTTCATAAAGTTATGATCTATATTATAAATTGCCAATAAGTAGTTAGTGATATTGGATCTCTTATCATTATTGTGCAGTGCCCTTAGAGGGTCATCTTGGACGCAATTTTTTGTATAACAACTTTTTTACCACATCATTTTGAGTTTTGATTTAGAAATTAATTCATTATTCATGTTTAATACATCCTTGCATTTTACTTAAAGATGCGTAGTTTTTGGATAAGTAATTGCCTCATGCATTCAAACTTACACTCTTTGCATTTTTATAATATTTTATATCCAGAGAGATAGTAAAAAAGAAGATTAGTATTGAGAATTACACAATATTTATGAGAATTTCCAGCAGCGTAAGCGTGTTGGATAATTCTAGCAGTCGCCGTTCGCCGGCTAAAGGCCGGAACTGGGGGAACTGCCGTCAGTGAACTGATTGCTTCCACCGACGATCATTATCGTGAGCCGAGACCTTGTGCACTCTTTGTGTGCTTACGACGCTGTAGTAATTACACAGATCAGTGCTACAGGCAAAAAAATGTGTTGTGACAAATATTAAATCTAAATAAAAAAAAATAGTAGGTGCTAGGCCCGTATGCGGGGTCGTCCATGTAGGTACCACCGCCTTTCTTATTTCAGCCGTGAAACAGTTCGCTGTGTTTCGGGTTGAAGGGAAAGGTAGCCAGTGTAATTACTGGGCATGAACGGCATTTCATCTTAGGCCTCAGAATGTCAACGCACCTGCAATACCAAGTGATTTTTTCCTTGTTGTCGCAGTTGTTTACAGGCGTCGGCAACCACTTACCACCGCCGTCAGCTAGTTTGTCATATAGTTGTATATAAATAATTCTCACAAAAAGTTCTTATATTCAATTTATAACTTTTTAGACAATTATGATGTACAGTCTTTGATAAAAATAAGTTTTGACAGTAGGTAATCCTTATTACCTTTCACTAAAAGATATTCTGCCCTAAAAGCGTAGTTATTTTGGTTGACTGTACATGTATTCTTGCGTCATACATAAATAACGTTTATTGATTTAAAATGTTTTAATTACAGGTATGTCGGACCACAACCAACTGGTGTATTTCGAGGGAATATCGTTACGGGTATGTTCCATCATATTCGTTGGAGGCAAGTGTCTTACTAACGAATACGTTTGCTCGGTACTATAACAATAGTATGATAATTATTTATCATACAATCGATTCTCTGAAGGAGATGTCGTCGTTACAATATCTCGTTTTAGTCGACGAAGTTCGTTTGAACATTTTTCAAACTAGGTCGTAGTTGTTCTAATAAAAACCAGCCAAGTGCGAGTCGGACTCGCGCACGAAGGGTTCGGTACCATTATCTATAAACAAGCGTCTACCTGTTGCCGTTATCAACATCGAGCAAAACAAGCAAAAAATCACGTTTGTTGTATTATTGTGGGCCCCCTTAAATATTTATTTTATTCTGTTTATTAGTGTTTGTTGTTAAAGCGGCAGCATAAATACATTATCTGTGAAAATTTCAACTGTCTAACTATCACGGTTCATGAGATACAGCCTGGTGACAGACGGACGGACGGACGGACAGCGGAGTCTTAGTAAAAGGCTACCGTTTTACCCTTTAGGTACGGCATTCTAAAAAGTAGCAATATTATGAGTTCTGTAACAGATTGAACCAGTCAGTTGCAGGGGGATTTATTTAAAATATGTAATTAAGATAATAAAACAAAATTGGAAACAAACACGGTTGTTCGAGAATGTTGTGCGGGGAAGATTTTTTTTATGACGTTAGCTTAATATTCTGCTAAGAATCAGAATATTTGTATATTTTATTTAAAACTCAATTTTTAATGTCATATCCCATTTTAAAAATGTGAAGGGGTAAAGCATTATTGTTAAGACACAATTATATGGCTTATTTAATGAACGGGTACTTGTAATACTTGTATCTACGGGTGTTTGATGGAGTTTGCCTGTTGAGTAGCCTCTTCAGCAGACTTGACGAGGTTAACCAATTCAAGAGAGGTATCCCCTCCAATCCAAAGCTGTTTGCTTAAAGATCTTCAGCTTATATTGGAACGTCGAAATGATTACGGCATCCGAATAAGTAGTTTCGTTGTAATGTATTCCTGCGGTGTAACTAACTTTTAGATACACACTAAGGTCCACCCGGTGGTGAAAAGTTACTGAGCCTTGGGAGGAGCAGGCTTTTGTATACCATATGCCACTAAGGACGCAATAGGCCTATGGACGCTTGCAACACCAGGGGTATTACTTGCGCATGCCCAATTGTAAAAACATTTTCACTTCTTTTTTGAAGAACCTCATGCTGTATGGCGAGAAAACCTCTGTAGGGAGCTCATTCCTCAAACTGAGCGTACGTGGGAGAAAGTTTCTCTGAAACCGTACAGTACGCGACCACTTTGATGAACTTCCTATATCTCTACTCTGAGGATGAGGTTAGTCTACCACCAGTCGTGGACAAAAGCGGTGCTAAGCTGAACGTGGCACATGTATTCCCTCCATCTTTTAACATTGGCCCCTTCAAAGCAAGCACAACAGTATTGAGCTGCACTTGCTATCCGTGCATATCCGTACACGTGTGTAGTGGTTCGATTGCCTATTGAACTATCCTAATAGGTTCCTTTATTTTAATGTGTCTCGGTACCGACATAATGTTTCCTCTTAATTTTTATAAGGTCTGCATCGCTTAAGTATTGTGTAAGGTGCTACAAGCGTCTAAGGATAAAAAATACCTTTTGGGACGGCAAGGTGGAGGCGGCTAAAGCAGTGTCTAAACTGCACTAGCTGTCTTCGCATATGGACTATTCTCACTTCACATCAGTTGGTGTCGAGACATTTTCCGTGCTTCGTTTAAAAAAATATAAACATTTTGAAGCTCACTGTACTCGGCCTTTGAAAATCACCTCGTGTTCATAAGTACCCTTTTCTCCTATCACCTTAAAATTATCTGTAATTAAGGTAGCCATTTACGGCTTCATCACGCCCCCGACCGACCGATTAGCGTAATAGCTCAAGATGCAATCAAGACGACCGATACTCCTGGGCGGTATATCATAAAAACCTTAAAGTATAAATAGATATCAGAGCACAAAGGGATATTTTATTATGATGATAAAAGCGCGCAGTCCGAAGCGGTTTGATTGGCCGCGCCGTATTTTGTATGCGGGAGCGCTCTCTTTTTAACAAATCGCACTTTTTCATCCGCTAAATTAAACGCCATCACTCAGGGCCGGAGCTGGACAAATTAATCTCATTTTTTTAGCTGATCCGCCGCCGGCCACTCACACACCCGCACACACCCGCACGCACACTTACGTAATACTAACGTTGTACTGTTGTTTTCGTTAGCCTTACACGACATATTTCTCTGTCGACGTTCTCTTTCAATTCTTCCGCTCTCAGGACTCGAAAGTTTTGACGTGAATTCGTCTATAAAGCTTTCATAGTGACAGACGATTTACAAAACTGATGATAACGATATCGGGGTAACAGTTTAGTGTTGCACTAGCAGCTATTAAACCGCTCAATAGCTAAAGGATTAAAAGAATTTATACCAACAATAATAAAAATATTAATCGTTACATATTTTCACGTAAAACCCACGCCCCACGGCCACAACACAGTTACGCCTCAATATTTTATTCGATTTTGTAGTCCTTGATGTCGAATATTCCTTGTAAACTACAATAACAGAAGCGAATAGCGACCTTCAAAGAAACCCTTGTTGAAATCAAAGCACTGTATTTATTCGAGTTTTACTTTGACATATTTCCAGCGTGTGTAATATAAGCCTTGAAATATACAAATAGAAAGTTTATATTTTATTTCTGGAGTGGGATAAGGTTCTATAGTAAAGAAACACGCAACATGGTTACTATTTTAGGTAATACGGTATTTTTAGTATCTCCATTATTATGTGTTCACTGACGACACCACATCAATCGGACCAGTTTGACCTTGAGACCGCCCTTACTACCTACGCAATAGAGGCGGCTTTCGTAGTATAATTGATACACTTGATATGCTATCGTCTGTACACAGATATTACAGCAAAATTATATATGAAAGAAAGAAAGAAAAAATATTTTATTAAATAGGCCACAAAGAAGCACTTTTAAATTGTCAAAAAAAACACATTCTTACAACTATAACAAAAAATATATTAACTAAGTAACAACGTCATAGTCTCTGTCTGTCTGTCATGTCTGAATTTACACCGGTTCCAAAAGTTGAACTACTGAGAAGATTATGGCAACAAACTCGTGTAGTCACTCTTTTCAAATATTAAATTACAATGTTTTTAGTTAAAAAATTATAACTTTTAGCAGTGCAGTGCAGTGAAAAAAATAATTAAAATTAGAAGAAAAACTATATCAACGAACAAACGAAGTAGGTATCTAATGTCAAAACTATTATCGTTATTTTCAAGCTATCTGACAATGCACAATCACAATATAGGTATACAGAGGTTAATAGTCATAATACTCATAAATAAACATATAAAACATTTTGGAATTTTATAAGTATAGCACCAGTTAAGGTCGCATTCTTCGTTGATTAACCATGAGTTGTACACACGACAGCACATCAAGTGTAACAGTTGCACTACTAAATCCGCCTCTATCACGAACGCAGTAAGGCCGGTCTCAAGGTCAAACTGTTACGGTTAATGTGCCGTCGACTGTACATACAAATACAAGGCGTTTCTGCGATCATTTTTAATTAGTATTTATTTAAATTATTGGGAGACCAACAGCTTAAAATACACTGCGGGACAAAGTTGATAAAAACAGACAGCCATAAAAGGTCTCTTCTAAGGCTGGGGCACAACCGAGAGATGCCCACTGCTGGGTATAAGGCGGGAGAGCCATAGGCCTAGCAGTGCATAGCTGCAGCAGGGATCTCCAAACCGATCGGTCCTGCGCTGCCCGCATCCATCGGCTTCCCGCGACCCTCACCAGTTCGTCGGCCCACCTTGTGGGGGGCCTACCAACGCTGCGTCTCCAGGTACGCGGCCGCCACTCGAGGACCATTCCGCCCCAACGGCCGCCAGTCCTCCTTGCAATGTGGCATGCCCACTGCCTCTTGAGGTTCGCAATTCTTCGGGCTATGTCGGTCAGAATGCAACCGGCCAACATCGCCAATCAGAACTTTGTGGCTGGCCAGAAAGAGGCGTAGCACGTCCCAACGTGTATCTGCTGTGGATGATGAGGTATCTTACCAGCAATCCACTTTAAATAAGGAACCGCATACTGCGTGTGATCCGACACACACTTAACCAGTTGTTATTCAGAAAAACTAATAAATAAACAAACATCCAGAGGTAAGCTTATTCGATTACGTTAAGTATATTCAATGATAAAAAATTAAAGAACCAATGTCGTGCGACAAACGCGATGGTTTTATTTATTACGCACATAAATTAGATCCCAACGGGTCCTTTTAGGAGAGAGGATGACCACACCTAATGATATTTTGTTAATTTTATTTTAACATTACATTGAACGGTTGAAAGAGACTAAATAAAATATTTTCCTACGTCCACATAACATTGTGAGGGCACACGTTAGCTTATTAATGCTATATATAATAATTCCATCAATCAATAAAATATATTTTCTAATGCACAGTAGGACAAAATCATAGATAAGTAATCAACAACAATAAAAAGAAAGAAAACAACACAATTGGCAGCCTTTTTGCTAAGCAACAATCTCTTCCAGTAAATCTAGAGTGACAAGAAATAATACAGAAGGAAATATATCTGGTGTACTATACATCAGATAGGAATGAGGCTTTACTTATCTTAAAGAAATGAGTAAAAAGAGGGATGAGTATGTGTATAATGATGAAATTCGTAAGGATATCCCAATTCCTCGGTAGCTTAGTGGCCACAGCTGTCATCCGGCTCGTAAAGGGTTGCGGGTTGAGTTCCCATGTTTTCAGTTTTCTTATTTTTCTCCGCACATAATATAACAGTATAGCAATCAAAACAACCCATTTTAAAAACATCATATTTAATACCATAATTAATAATTAACTTGTAGGACTGTTATATCAAGGGTAAACTTACAAAATACCCCATCATCATCACCAGCCTATACATTTCCCACTGCTGGGTACACGTTTGCCACGAGGAGTTTGGACAACAACACCACACCGGCAAAATGCAGGTTGCCACCAACCTGTTTCAACCGGTTGCGGTAACAACGAAACAGGTTTTGAAAAATTATAATCCAATAACATACGGCTGAATAAAATCTTCAACATGAACAAACCTGACACGTGTAGTTCGGTACCGATCTCCTTTAAGGCGGAGCTTCGATAAACAATTCAGTAATTGTAATTGCCTTGTAACCGTAAAGGGAATAATCCTAAACACGTTAATTTATCACACGGCGACACATTGTCAAGCGCACAAACAACCGGAGCCCCGGGCTTCATAATCCGGCCCGCGTAAGCCGAGGACCAACGAGCGGACTATTTGCATAGGCCTGAGGCAATTAGATTATAAAATCTCTTACCTTGTTATGCTCGCCGAGGACCGATCATACAGGCTTAAGGCATGAGCGGTAGCGGGTGCGACTAGTTAATTTTTCATGAGAATGATCGATCGATGACTTACGAGAACGAATTTCGACGTTGATGGAAGATGTAGGTAATTAAATTATATTTGTTATATAATTAAAAATCTTTAAAACATATTTTACGTCTTTAGTCTGTACATAAATATGCACCGGAGCACGAGTTTTTTCTTGTTTTCTTCGTTAACGGCTATAACGGAAGACGTTGATTTGTTTCCAACTCTGCCGAGAAATATTTCTTGTGTAAATCAACGATGTATGTGTAATAGGTATAATTATTTATAATATAAAGTGAATTAAAAATATTTTGTAGCTCCCGGTTTATTTTTAAAATGAACATGAATTATGCTACAATATAGTTACTTTTCGCGTTTTGCTATTGCATTTCTATAACAACCATTCTTTGTTACATTCAAAATATGGAACTGCAGCTAAAATTATGGTAAAAACTTTAATTATTTAATAGAAAATGCAACAATAGGTGCATTTGCCATTTTTTATGACTTGAAAATGAGATCTGCGTTTAGTTTCTGCTTGGAACATTCAAAATCCGATTGATTTAAAATCGAGTAGCTTATATTAGCACTGTAGAGTGGAATGTCAAATTTTTGTTCAAAATTATTTGGAATAAAGCCCAAAAATTGAGCGTGTCCTTTCAGGGTAAAACTTTTTTAGCTGTTACATTGATCGCAGAATTAGTCGCGTTCGCGCCCGCCACCCCCTCTGACCGGCCGCCGGCGGCGCCGATTAATAGTTCAATAAATTATTTTATTGCTCGCACCCGCCGTGACTTTAGTCAAACGTATATTTTCAATAACCTACTTTATATTGAAACTAATTGCTCTGCACTGCTTTATGGCGCTTCCATGATTTAGAGATTAAAAGAAATATAATAGTGTTGTATCGAATTTATTCTAAATTAAAATAATATATCACAAGCGAGGGCAGAGCTTCTTAAAGACAGGTCGTATTAATAACGCACTGGATCAATGCGGTTTGGTTAAAGCTTTTCTCTTCACCAACACAGGTTGTCCATCCCATGAACCTTCAACGAAAGATCATAATCGAAGAACGAAAGATGCAATCGTTTTTGTTATTCGACCCTCACAATAATTAAGGTTGCCAAAATAATTGAGCCATTGATTGCGATAGGAGATGAAAATGTACCTATTTACCTACCCCTGGTGTTGCAACCGTCCATAAGCTACGGTAACCGCTTACCATCCTGCCTATATGCTTACTGGTATAATATAAAAAAAATATATTTGATGTCAAATCTCATCCTAATAAATATGAAAAATGCGACAGTGAGTTTGTTTGTTTATTACGCTTTCACGCCTACAACACTAAACCGCTTTAGATGAAATTTGGTATGGAGATAGTTTGAGACTCTAGACGGGTGGAGCCACGGCGTACTACTACTTGAAAATAATTTTTTTTCTTAAAAAATCAGCAGCTGTAAGACGAAATTTTAATACTATGTTAAAACAGAGATGAATGAAGTCAGAGAAGAGAGCAAAAAAAAAGAGAAGCTGTATAAAATATATTTACTTACATCAAACAAACAAAAAACATAAGGTTGCTAAGTTTTAAGTGCAATACTTATTGTAAATTAGTATAACACCTACTAACTGTATGTACACTTAGTGAGCAAAATAAATATTTGACTTTGACTTAACATCAACTTTTCAAACATCTTTAATAAAGTTAAGATAAAATAAAATAATGAGCTATAAAATCTTGGAATGGAATTCACGAACGATATTATGAGCCATAAATTACTATATCCTATAGCTCAGGTGGCGCATACGAACAATGCGACGCTAGTCAACGTACCCAAGCCTCTCAGTACGGTAATTAATACCGCGGAGCAGCGGCATTAACTCAATACACCAACATTTTCGTAATCACTACGAGGTGTCCATTAGAACACAAAGAGATGAAGATTAGCGCCATTGCGTCGACTTGACGAGTAGTAATTATGGCTTTAACGAGGGTGGAGGGCTTACCAAGGCATCAGATACCGGCGGCGATTATTAAAGAACCCTCGACTTTGCTCTGCCACTTCTGGGATGAGGAGCAGGAAATCAGAGAGACGACAAGGCGCTGAGCTGCTTGTGAAGGCTGTATGCCCTGGTCACACATTGCTGGTAGGCTCCGTAGGCACAACTGCTACTATTTAGTTACACCTGACGATACAGTATGTTTGCTACTTAGTTCTTTGTAGAATATTTCCTTTATTTGTAAAATGGCGTCCCATGCAAACATCTGACTCACTTTTCACCGGTAATCACTGTATTTTATTTGTATCACTTGATGACCAGCAAGCTGAAGGCCCACCTGATGGTAAGCGGTTACCGCCGCCTATAGACATCTCAATAACAAGGAAAAATCACTTGATATTGCAGGTGCGTTGCCATCCTGAGGCCTAAGATGAAATGCCGTCCATGCCCAGTAATTACACTGGCTACCTTTCCCTTCAATCCCAACCACAGCGGGCCTACTACTTAGTAGAAAATGAGAGGAATGGTAAACTTTCCAACGTAGAATCATTCCTTCACGAAACAGCCCATAGTTTTCATAATCACCGTCACCAAAACCACATTTCAAAAGCATCGCCCGTATAACCGCGTCGAAATGAACATCCTATCTCGTTGTCTATCAAAAGGCAATTACAAAGAACACACGCAGGACTCGCCCGTTATTTACACAGCAATTTGTCGATCGGTGTTAACGCGGCCCCAATCGCCCGCCCGCGGTACGGCTGCCGACACAGAACAACGGCGTTCATGAATATTCGCATACGTCTCTTTTATCATTCCCATTGTAACAAGGCATAAGATTAAATTGTAAAAAGACAGGCTCGTGAAATGAATCCGCGCCGGTGCGTGACGCGAATTCGTGAAATACCCCTAATAAAAAGCCTAACCCCCGCCCCTCCTCCCCTTGCTTCCCTGCCACCCGGTGACCTTGAAAAAATGTTCAAGCATCAACTGCACTCGCCAAACTAGCCCAAAAGCCTCGGAATAAGTCGCACCTGCTCAAACTCTTCAAAAAAACTCAATGTTACTAAGCGTGCGCAGAATGTATATTCCTGGGTACATCTGTGTTGAACGCTGGCTCTTTAAATATGGATCGATATGGTGTTTCTGCAGGCTGTGTTCGCTTCATATTTTGGGTGAGGTCTCGTTGAACAAGTTTATTTTTACTTGTTCCCGCTCGGCGTCGGGTAACCTTTAAGGTACAAGGCTGCAGGTGTTTGTAACGCAACACTGCCGCCTCCGTCGCGGCGACATCAAAGGCCGCTTTGATGTGACGCCGCGCCGCACGCGCGCAGGACCCTCCCCTCTGTTCGCTCTGATTGAATTTCAATAATTACGCTGACACTGTCACAGTACTCAATGATTTCAGATTGAATTATTCTATTAGTAGTGTGGTATCCTTATCATAAAACAGGTTAACCCGCATTATTTTGATTAAAATAATAGTGTTCCGCCCCAAGCTGTCCCAATGTCATAATATGTGTAATAATTATACATAGTTATATTTTAGGCACGAGGTAAATGAACTGTCTAAAGAGCTTTATTCTTAGCAGCTTTAATAATATTCTTAATTTTCATTTCAACATTATTATAAAAGTTTTAAAATTATTTATATATAAAAATATCTAAACTAGAAAAAAATCACGTCCTGAGGCAGGGATCGGACCCTCGACCTTTCGCAATCCGGGCGACTGCTCTAACCATCTGAGCTACCCAGGACTTGGGATAACCCTGTGAAATTCTTCTAGTCTATCTAACGAAAATCTAGTTCTATGTATGTCTTCTAGTCTGTGTAACACAAATACAGATAGACTAGGAATTTCGCAGGGTTATCCCAAGTCCTGGGTAGCTCAGATGGTAAGAGCACTTAGAGCAGTCGCCCGGATAGCGGATTGCGGCCGCGGGTTCGATCCCTGCTTCAGGACGTGAAATTTTTCTAGTTTAGATATTTTTATATGTAGCTTTGGACGACCGCCTGGCCGAGTGGTCTGTACCCTAGGCTACTTGGTCGAGAGGTCCCGGGTTCGAATCCCGGTAGGAACAAATGTTTGTATGATGAGTACGAACATTTGTTTACGAGTCATGGATGTTTATATGTTTATTTAGTATATTTATAATATTTATATACATATTATTATCATTATTTCTCCGTTATTTAGTATCCATAATACAAGCTCTTAATGATGCTTCCTTTGGGCTAGATAATAGGTGTGAGTGTATAAATATTATTTATTATTTATATTTATTATAGCTTTAATAATATTCATAGTAAAAAAAATAGCTTATTTCGCTACCGGAATAGACCGATTAAGGTCAAAAATAAAAAAAGTAAAATATTGAATTTTTATACTCATACTTTCAGTTATTATTCTAGATTAATTATTTTAACCCTGCCGAAAAAAGTGGGGTGTTATAAGTTTGACGTGTCTGTCTGTGTATTTCTGTAACTACCGATGCTAAAAAGGTATGTTTTAAATTTGACATGTCTCTCTATGTATCTGTGTGTGTGTGTGTGTGTGTGAATGTGGCATCGTAGCTGCTAAACGAATGGACCGATTTTGATTCGGTATTGTGGTTTGTAAGCTGACACGATCAGGATAGTTCTTAGCTATAATTTTTGAAGATCTGTTCCGGCGTTCGATGATCATCAGCTCATTTCCTAATAAAAGAGAAGGTATATCAACGTACCAACAACGTAGGTACCTACCCTTATGATTTTAATTTTATATTATTATAAAATAGTTAGTTTACTGTTCGCTACGGGGTTAAACGGGTAAAGGAGGTCTGTAAGCCTGCGATAATACCGCTATCCTAAACAATTTAACCAAACTTAATTAAAAAGGTTAGTAACGATAGTTAAGTAATCGGGTCCGTTACGGCAAACTAATCATTTTATCATTCAATATCAATTAGGATGTTGCCTAAGTTTGAATATGGCGCTATTTTTTACGAATTCGAAAACTATACGATACTATTACCTAAAAAAACCATTCAAACTTAAAATATATGGAATATTGTTGAAGTTGTACTGTTTTGAAAATTAAAAAAATGGACATATTTTTTTTTCAATATTTATCAAAAATGTTAATGGTATTAGATTGCTGGCATTAATTAAAACAACTATTAATAAAAACATACTTAATACATAGTTATTATCAATTTTGTCAGTATGCCCATACATTTCTTAGTAAAATGGGAACACGTGACGTCACCTGTTCCGTAGATTTGCTATCGGTATAACACATCAAACATACCGCTATATCTGTGAAACTATTGATCTTAAACATACTATTTCTTTTGCAATATTACTTTATAAGTTTTAAACTTCTTATTTATGAAATAAAAAAAGTTGCCAGTTACCCTATTGAGTATTTTTCTACCATACAGTAGCAACCGCCTGTTCACCACAACCAACTAAAAAGGGGCTACGTAATATAAAATGTGTTATCAACGAATTGTTTGCCGCTTATGTGTTAATGATTGTTTTTTGGTACTTTAACTTTAACTTTTTCTTTTTTTCTTTCAAAAGATGTTTTATGGATGCCAATGTGCCAAGTGCGTCTTTCCCCTGTAGGAAAGCCCGTGTCAGCAGTAAGACGTGCATTGGCTGTTTGTACGTTTATAGACTGTTCGTGATTACTGCCATAGGCAACAATGGTGGTAGCTACTATTATTTTGTCATCTGTCTTCTCAACGTCCAAGACTGCCCCAGTCGTATTAACATAAAACATTTCCTCCGAACACTTTCCCTCGCATTACAATTTCATAAGTAGTGCAAGTCATGCATGGCCACATTAAGCCGCGAGTTCATTAGTTATTCTAACATGAATTACATTACTACAAGCCAACTTGTGCTGATCTACTGCGCAAGGAACGCGCCAACTCCGATAATGGCATGAACATGCACATACATTCCAGCAATAAAACTTTACGCTCGCATGAATAAAGCGTTTGTTGTGGATACTGCGTTATTTTATTCCTTGATTGGAGGAAAAGTTGCGAAGTTAATAGAAAAAGAGTAGACTTCCTCTTTAACGTAGCGCCGCTCGACTAATAATAATTATTTCAGTTCTCGGCTTAGTACAATCATTACTTTGAAATTTGTGTTTGTGCATTGAACTAGATCACCACAAGTCTTTGATAAAGTATTTTATTGGTAGCTTAGGAACTCAATAATTTATTTCTCTAGTACCGACGCGAGCAGACATAACGATTCTTTTTTTGCTTCGATGCGTAGACCTCAAACAGAATTTACGCGATTCGTATTTTATGTAGGTTTTTATTTATAAATAAAGATGAGATTTCTGTCAACACAGGTATGAGAAATCGAATAGATTTAGGAAATTTAAATAATGATTTGTATGTAAGTACCTATCCAATTATAAAATGAAACAAATACATGTTAAATAACAGCATGATGTACTATATTGGAAGGAGTCACCCCCTCGAAAACCCTTCGACGGGCAGTACCCGTAATAGCAGAGGTCCCGGGTTCGAACCCTATTAGGAGCAGATGTGTGTAAAAAGAGTACGAACATTTGTTCACGAGTCATGGATGTTTGTATGTTTCATTATCATCATTATTTGTGCAAAAAAATGTCCACTGCCGGAATAATAGCCTCCCCCAACGATTACCACGACGCTGCACGCATCCAGTGGCTACCTACCACCTTCTCCGGATCTTCAGTCCATCTTGTTGGAGGTATTACTCTCAATGAGTGTGAGTGGTGTTGGTGATAGGACTTTTCTAAGTCCGCCTGGTTAGCTACCACTATCTTACCTAAGTCTGCTTCCGTAACAATAATGTTGACGGGTATAGCCCCATGCTGTACTCGTTGGAGAAAACCTCTGCAGGGAGCTCATTCCACGACTTGAGTGTACGGGGGAGAAAGTTTCTCAGAAATCGTACAGAACGAGACCACTTTGGTTCTAATTTGTAAGGATGAACTCGGCAGTGAGAGAAAAAAGCAGTGGGCGCCATGTCAAAATGATTCATCACAATACACCAAGTTATACAATCGGTAGAACACACACAAGGAGGAAAGATCTCTAAGGTTCAATAACGCAACATATACACGGTGAGTTTTTTGTTCAGGTCAGTATGGGGAAATTCTAAACTATAAGAAATAGAGAAAAACTCTCTTAGAAACCGTGATCTTAATTTTAGATTAAATAAAAATGGTATTGAAAAAAAATTTTAAAATCTTAATAGATTTGGAGATATCGGATTTAAAAAAAAAAGGTTTTGTTCTTTCGATTGTATATCACTATACAAACCAAAAATTGTATGGAGACCATAGGTTTAAAGTTACTAGAAGTTGTTAAAATTGCTTGAAATTAACATTTTATTAAATATACATTTTACCATCTAATTGATATTGATGACTGAAACAAAACAAAACCAAAAATCTGCCACTTGCCTTAATCCCAGGAAACAAACTCTATCTTATGATAGAAAAATTCAAAATGTCCTCCACTTTCACCTACGCACAGTCGACTTCTGCGAAGAACACCGCGAGTTGCATTTCTCAATGAAATGTGAGGTACTTATTGTGTTTAAGGTTTGCCATAAAGAAAACTAAAACGTTAATTTTAACAACTTCTAGCAACTTTAGACCTATAGTCTCCGTACAATTTTTGGTTTGTATAGTGATATACAATCGAAATAAAATGATATTTTTTTTTCAAAAAATCCGATATCTCCAAATCTATTGAGATTTTAAAATTTTTTTCAATACCATTTTCATTTAATCTAAAATTAAGATCACGGTTCCTAAGAGAGTTTTTCTCTATTTCTTATAGTTTAGAATTTCCCCATACTGACCTGAACAAAAAACTCACCGTGTATATGTTGCGTTATTGAACCTTAGAGATCTTTCCTCCTTGTGTGTGTTCTACCGATTCTATAACTTGGTGTATTGTGATGAATCATTTGACATGGCGCCCACTGCTTTTTTCTCCCACTGCCGAGTTCATCCTTACAAATTAGAACCAAAGTGGTCTCGTTCTGTACGATTTCTGAGAAACTTTCTCCCCCGTACACTCAAGTCGTGGAATGAGCTCCCTGCAGAGGTTTTCTCCAACGAGTACAGCATGGGGCTCTTCAAAAAAGGCGTGCAAAAGTTTTTATAGGGTCGGCAACGCGCGAGCGGTATCCCCGGTGTTGCAAGCACCTACAAAATACCGTAACCTACTGGGCCGTACGCTTGATTGCCACCTTAGTGGTATAAAGAAAGGAATGTTGTGTTCAGGCACCTGTAGGTGAGATAAACAGTTTCTTTGTGGTTGATGAATCCGGGTCTAGCTTGCTTTAACTTTCAACCTTATCATCACGTAGCATGATGAGATGGAGGCGGAGAGCTAACCCGTTAAAAAGAGATAGTAAAAAATGGGTATAAAAGTTTATAAAGCAGCCGTCTTCAAGCAGGAATCGCAGTAAAGCCAATGTACGAACCGCTAAAGGGAAGCAGTCTAGCCATAAAGCGGTGATCGCGTCCGGCGGTTAGCGCTGCGGCTGCTGTATTATTCATATAATTTACGCTCGCCCGGTACTGATGAATAAAAAATCAGGAAGCGCTAGAAAGTAAACCGTAACAAAGCGCGGTGCGTCGCGATTTGTATGCGTTAAGCTCAGCGTGGGCCGACGCATGCCTCATTAATAACGTGGCAGGCTCACGGTACGTGCTTAACAACCGTTCCTTTTAATAAAAGGCAAAATTTAAATCACCGGAAAAAGTTTAGGAGAAGAATTAAGTATAAATCTGGAAAATGGAAGCTAAATGTTATTTCTAGAAGTAGATGTAGAAACAGTGAGCTTCAGAAATATCTGAGATTTCAGAGTTTTTTTCTTTATACAACTGGATGACAAACAAGCTGACGGCCCACCTGATGGAAAGCGGTAACCGCCGCCTATAGACACCTGCAATAACAAGGAAAAAAACTTGATATTGCAGGTGCGTTGTCATCCTGGGGCCTTAGATAAAATGCCGTCCATGCCCAGTAATTACACTGGCTACCTTTCCCTTCAATCCGAAACACAGCGAACCGTTTCACGGCTGAAATAAGAAAGGCGGTGGTACCTACCCAGACGACCCTGCATACGGGCCTACCACCTAGTAATGTAGAGTGCTCAAAAATAACTATGAGTTTTTAGTAAAGCAACCATCTTCAGCCTATATACACGTCCAACTGCTTTGCACGGGCCTTCCTACATCTTATATTACTGTGCGGCCATGACTAAGTCACAATGCACTTCGACCCATTGGGACCTTTTGTGCCTCCCCTGCGTTTACTCTCCCTGTGTCCAGAATGTAGATGCCATTAGCCTTACTATATCTTTAGGCAGAAATAGCCTGTAGTCTTCAGGCTTTGGATATGCCTTTCAGAAGGTTCATTCTGGTTCTAGCTACATGGGAAAACTTATAAGGAGTTTGGGCCATAACACCACCACGCTGGTCCAATGCGGCTTGACGAGCTCAAGCGGTTGCATACATGCCTTCTAAAGCACGGAAGATTTCGATATTTCAAATTTCGATTAACCCATCCGGAAACAAACATGGCGAAAGTAGCTCTGTATCTAAACAGTAAAATCACTGCGCCAGCAAGCTACTCTTAAAGTAAACGTATCACCTTCCAACTACAGCTTTAACCGCCTCTGTGATCTAGTAGCTGAGACCACCTGCCTCAGATCTAGAGGTCCTGGGTTCGATTGACGTGGGGGCAGAAATTTTCTGCTCGGTTTGGTTGGTAGCAGGACTTTTCTAAGTCCGCCTGGCTAGCTACCACCATCTTAATTAAGTCTGCCGCCTTAACAACAATGTTTGCATTTTTTGTATTCCGGCAGTTAGAGGTAAGATAGCCAGTTCCTCTGTGGTTGAGGAATCCGGGAGTAGCTCGCTTCCATCGTCGGCCTTATCTTCACTTAACATCAGGTGAAATGAAGGCCAAGAGTTACCCCGTTCAGATTTGAAAAAAAAACTTTCTATTCGCCTTTTACTCGTAAAAAATTTAAGTGATGCTTCGCGTATGGACTCTTCCTTCTGTGTTTTGTATATGAAAAAATGCTACAAGCCTCATAGGACTGGTTGGCCGAGTGGTCTGTGTCCCTTCCTATACAGGCTACTCGGGCAGCGGTCCCAAACATTTGTTCCAACCGGGATTCAAACCCGGTAGGAGCAAATGTTTGTATGATGAGTTTTGTTCACGAGTCATGCATGTTTATATGTTTATTTAGTATATTTCTAATATTTACATACATATTATTATCAATATTCATCCGTTATCTAGTATCCATAACACAAGCTCTTAATGATGCTTACTTTGGGCTAGATAATAGGTGTGAGTGTATGAATATTATTATTATTATGATTCCATCATTGCAATGAAGTATAAATACTTCTAACACTGCCATTACCTATAGAATAGTATGTTGTTTAAGCTTTTTAGTGTTATATGCTGCAAGAGCATAATTATTATAAAGCTTAAACAGCCTGTAAAACTAAAAAAGAAAAACTAGTTAAATGTAAGCGTTTAGTTCATTTTGCCTTGACAGTGTTTTGAAGTATTTTTCAAGTTAAAGGCAATTCGATAGTAAACTAACCTAGCTAATAAATAATATGATAATTCAAAAAACAAATAATGATGGATGAATAATGTATAAAATTAAAATTTAAAGTACCTGGATCATCATCTATCTAACACCTTCTTATTGAGACTATTCATCAAAGTCAAAATACGTTATATCTGCTCTAAATTTCTGAAGAATACAGCATCCCGCAGACTATTCGATGCTGCAGCATCAGCTAAAGGTTAGCATGTCTTAAAAATACCATGGAAATAACATGACACCAAATATCAAACCAATCGAATCTATAAAAGTTAGTACGACCTTTCTGTCAAGTAAGAAATGAGCTGATGGTTATCCAACGCCTTAATATATCATCAAAAATTACAGCTAGGAACCATCTCAATCACGTCCTAATCGAACGCCTAAACATATCATCAAAAATTACAGCTTGGAACCATCTCAATCACGTCCGTTATAAAAATAACTGATTTAAAATGATCATTAAAAAACTGAATTATAATCGGTAAATCCGTTTCGGAGTTACGATACTACAGACAGACACACAGACACACACGTCAGACTTATAACACCCTTTTTTATACAACTAAATATGTTCGTATACATAGCCCGCCTACAGCCAGACAGTTGCGGCATAAACATAGTTCCCACATCAGTTCTAAGCCATTTCACAAACGTGGTGACCACAACGGATCGGCTCCATCGAGCGCTGAGCCATTATAGACCCTATTACTGCAGCCACTGAACTGCTATCTAATTGTTTGTGGCACATTTCAGATTGAACTATTAGCTACGTTACCATTACAAGTGTTTGTTTTGGTATCTGTTTCTTATATAGTGGAGAATTTGTTTTTAGCGATATTTGTAACAGGACACTGGACCTTAATTAATATTTAGTTATTAAAATATATGTTACCAGTTGACAAACAATCAGACGGCCCGCTTGGTGGTAAGTGGTTACCGTTGGCTAAAGATACCTGCAACAACGTTGCCATCCTAAGATTCCCGAGGCCTAAAATGAAATGCCTTCCATGCCCAGTAATTACACTGGCTACCTTTTACTTCAATCTAAAACATAGCGATCTGTTTTTGTTCTAATTTGCTGATGGTTTACATAATTAGTTTAAGTTATCCACAAAATGGCCGCCTAGGTAATACATAAATGTAATAAAAGTTATTAATATGTTACACTTAAATTCAGAACAAAGTAAGTATAACTTGTTCTCCAAAACAAAGAGTTTTATTATAGAGAGGCTTGGAGGCCTCGCGCTAGACCGAAGAATATAGCGCAGTAGGCTCCTGGCTCGGAGCCAACGAGTTGTTTGGACCAGAGGTGAAGCCGCGCTGTGTGTGACTTTAAATTTGGGGTCTGGAGAAATACCTCACGGAAAACTGCATCCAATTACCATTACGAAGGTTTCGTCGCTAAATTGATCGGGTCTTCATCGTTTCAGACCATATGTCTGTATTATGTTACAGTTTATCTTAGGCGCAATCTTTACTATTACCGACATTAAATATCTCAAATAAATGTTACCTGGTAGAGCGTAAAATGGGAGCACAGAAAATATTAATTAAAATAAAAAATCATTCCGTAATAAACTATCAAGATGGGAGCGAATCATTGATAAAAAAAAAATATTTAACCTTTGATCAAACATGTGCAGCGACATACAGACAGACAGACCGATAGTTTTGAGTTACCCCGAAACTGTTGTTCAGCGTAAAGTACAATGTAAAAACAGCCTGAGACACGACAGTAAAACGTCAGAGCACGCAATGTGAATGCCTGAATCACGCTTACGAAATTGTCGAGGTAAATCAGTATATACTATGTACAAGTTCCACAGATGTACAATTGTAGTTTAATTTTCGTTTTTATAGGGTAAGTATTAGGCAACGCGTGAGGTGATGTCCTATGTAGATGCCACGTGCGTCTATATGCCACGTGCGTCTATAGGCCCCGCGTGAGTGTGCCCAAGGTACTACGGGCGTCTATATGCTACGGTACCAACGCGTGAATAGTTCCTTAAGTGCTACGAGCGTCTGTAAGCTACAATAGCCAGACTTGAGTAGTGCCCAAGGTGTTACGAGCGTCTTATAGGCCACGGTGACAACGCGGGAGTGGTGCTCAAGGTGCTACGGGCGTCTATAGGCTACGGTAGCAATGCGTGAATACTTCCTAGAGTGCTACGAGCGTCTATAGGCTTCGGTAGTAGTGCGTGAATAGTTCCTAAAGTGCTACGAGCGTCTAGTCATAGTCATATCCTAAAGTGATACGAGCGTCTGTAGGCTACGATAGCAACACTAGAGCAGCGCCTAAGATGCTACGAGCGTCTATAGGCTACGGTAGCAATGCGTGAATACTTCCTAAAGTGCTACGAGCGTCTATAGGCTTCGGTAGTAGTGCGTGAATAGTTCCTAAAGTGCTACGAGCGTCTATAGGCTACGGTAGCAACACTTAAGTAGTGATCAAGGTGCGACGAGTGTCTATAGGATTCTGAAACAGCGTATGAGTAGTGTCCAAGCTGCTACAAGCGTCTATAGGCTTCGATAACTGATTATCTCCAGGTGGACCGTACGCTGTGTGCCCTCCATGACGTGTATAAAAATCCTAAATAACAAAATCTTGGTATTGCCACGCGACGTCATGTGATTACAATCATAAGTCATCGTATTAATATTATTGATTTTGATTCCCACCGTAACCGGAGGCTACCACGCATGTTGACGAATCTTATTTTTGTGATGAATATTTATAACGTATTGAATTTGCATTTACTCGGGCGCGTTATTACAAATTATATTAAATAAAAATAAATTACAACATCTGTGGCTATGTGATGATTGTACCCCCCATTAAAATGCTGTTTCTAATATCTACTTATATATATTACCAACTTATTATTGAAATAAGTTTAACAATACAGACAGTCATTAAATACTTGTCGTAATCTTACGCTAATTAAACCGAATATCTTTATTTCTATAGTTCCTGTACAGTAAATTCATTTTAAATTGACACATAGACTGTTTTTTGTTATTTAAGGATAAAATTGAGTAACCAATTTTTCTCAGATTCAGAACTTGTGTCTGAACCACATTCTTGCGTAATAATTTTTTATTCTCTTCTATTCAACTACAATTAATATTGTCTGTCGGACATTGTTATTTAAAACTAAAACTACGGATCAAGTTTATAAACTTCCTTTTTTGTTAAGTCTTTTGTAATTAGTTTCTTGTAATTAAGAAAGTTCTTTTAAAATACCCGCCAGTTAGAACAAACTGTCATTACGGCCATGGCCCGCGCACCTCTCTGCAGCAATTTCCTGGTTGTACCTCAGTTCTATTTTCTTTGCTCCGTAATTGTCATTAGACATCGGTCGCGGACGCTAATGTGCTAAATAAACAATTGGAGAGACTCCCGGCTCACTAGATAACCCCCCCCCCCCCCAATCTCTCCCCACACACCGTATACTGTTCATTGAAACTCTGGGTGCAGCGCGCAGTGACGAGAGGGGCGGTTAGCGTGTGAAAGTTACTGCTACTATCAATGTAAAAAGCCGCCGTTTTAACCGCCTCTGTGGTCTAGTGGTCGAGACCACTTACCTCGACTGGATAGCTACCACCATCTTACCTCAGTCTGCCGCCTTAAGAATAATGTTAACAGCATTGTTGTGTTCCGGCAGTTGGAGGTGAGATAGCCAGTTCCTCTGTGGTTGAGGAGTCCGGGTGTAACTCGCTTCCGTAGTCGGCGGCCTTATCTTCACTTACCATCAGGTGAGATGAAGGCCAAGAGTTAGAATAAAAAAAATGTGCAGTCTAGAGTCTAGTCAGAAAATGAAATTTTACGATCAGGATGACTGCCTTAGCCATTGAGCTACCGAAGATTTTCAACACTTAGATGATAAACAAGTTGACGGCATACCTGGTGGTACATCACCATCGGCTACAGACACCTGCACTAACAAGGAATGAATCGCTTAGTATTGCAGGTGCTTTGTCATAGTGAGGTCTAAGATAATAGGTACTGTATCTAGAATTCTAGAGGTCTAAGATATATGGCTATCTTTTTCTTCAATCCGAAACACAGCGAACAGTTTTACGCCGGAAATACGAAAAGCGGTGGTAACCTACCCAAACGACCCTACAGAGTGTACTTACCATATTACTAGTTTTAATGTCTATTTAAGCCTTGTTCGTAAGGGTCCGCCCGCTAATGTTTCGTTTCTATGTCCGCGGCCTTACATCCCGTATCCCGCTGCACCGCTGCAAGGTAGCATAATCCCGCCCGCTCCGCTCGTTACTTAATTACTGCACCACTATCTGGAATCTTAATCTGTCGCGGAAGGCTGTTAAGCGACGGGTTTTAAGAAAAATACTTTGTTAATTAGTTTTTGAAAGTAGGCAACGTAACAACAACAAAACAACAAAAATAAGAAAAAGTGAAAAAAGTAGTCATAAAAAGTAAGTACAAAACTAAAAAGACGATTTATCGTCGTCACAACTCGTCTAACAATATTTATTTAGATTTAAAAAATAATAATATTTCCGTTGATTGAATTTGGTGCATTCAAATCAAAGATTAATTAATTACAGGATGATTAACTAGGTACCTGTGTAGTAAATAAATTGACAATGATAACAGTTTGACTGCCATTGAAATACCTCAATAAATACCACAAGGTCACACGAATGTACGAATTGTGTACTTAAACATTTGAAATGAACTGTCAATCACGTCCACAGATGGCGCTGATCCATACAGATTTAGATAGTTTTAAGATTGAAAAAAGAGAGGCATATAATTATGTTAATTTGTGGTGTACCCCGAACCTGGGTGGTGGTATGTAGACTCGTCTGGTTAGATACCGCCAGCTTTCCTATTTCAACCGTAACAGTTCGCTGTGTTTCGGACTGAAAGGAAAGGTAGCTAGTGTAATTACTGGGCAGGAAGGCATTTTATCTTATGACTCAGGATGACAACGCACCTGCAATATCAAGTGATTTTTCCTTCTCATTGCAGGTTCTACAGGCGACGTTAGCTATTTACCACCAGGTGGGCCGTCGGCTTGTCATCTGGTTATGTATAAAAAAACCAGTCAGGTATAAATGATAAATAACGGCATCACGTTATTAAAATGTCATTCCTGTAACATGACGCTCGGTTGTTACGACAATCATCGCTCAAGGTCCCGCCCGGAGCTACTTCTATTGGTTTCCGATGACATAAAAGTTCGTTTATTGTTTATTTGAAGTTCTTATGAACTGAATCTTCAAATTGTTTCAACATTGTATAACATGGGTTGAGACATTTCTCGATTAATTTGTTTTCTGATTGTCGATCCTGGTTCATTAGAGAAATTATTTTTAATCAAGAGCAATTATTTTATCCACTTTGGATATATTATACCTTATAATTAATATATACCTTATATTATTTACATTTGAAATAAGGTCACGAATAGCAAACTGGATAAACATATAAATGATGGTGACTGTAAATGAGATAAATTGTACAGGATATATGTTGGTGTGAAGTGGAAATTGGAGTGGAGATTGAAGGGATGAAGCATTGTGTACAGTCGACTACAGGTCAAGCGTAACAGTTTGACCTTGAAACCTCCCTTATTCCGCTTGTAATAGAGGCGGCTTTCGTAGTCCTAAAAAGTATTTCAGTCTCAGCAGCACAGCATGTTTACAAAGCCAAATCAAATTCAAAAATATTCCGATTGGCCCTCTGTGTACCTCCTTCGAATCGTCAAAATGCCATGTCTAGGTATGTCTGTCGCAGCTGTCTGGTTAAATTAGCCACTTAATTGGATGCCTAGGCCGTTGATTAAAAGCTGGCATTCAATTAAATGGCTGAAGGACAACTAGCCAAGTAATTGAGCGCAACACTTATCCAGATTATATTAGCCAGTTAATTGGACGCCTGGGCAGATCGTTTACTTCAAACAGCTTTTCTGTGACTGTTTGTTTGATTGGTAGGTTCATGGTTATCTTTTGTGGCAACTTGTAACCGAAATAGTTTTAAAACGCTCATACGACGTAACGAGATTTTTTCATTACTAAGCGCGAAGCCGACGCAGCGAGAGTCGACGTAGCGAGACTCCACGTAAAGAGAGTCGACGCAGAGGGAATAATTCATAAAAAGTAACCTTGAACCTACCCACCACACCAAAACTCTTCAGTACAAGACGTACCTCCCAGGCGTCCAATTGAGCTGACTTTAATACTTTAAGTTGTTAGTGTCTCCTGTGTGATTTAGTTCAATCAATTATCGGCCTAGGCATTTGATTGGATGCCGGCTGTTAATCAGCGGCCCAGCTATCCAATTAAGTGGCTAATTTAACCAGATGACTGCGACATGTTTGAGACAAAATAAATGTCTTCGTAAGAGAGTTTTTTTTATATTCTTAACGGGGTAACTCTTATTTTAAATGATAATAAGGAAGCTAGTTACATTCGGATTCCTCAACCATAGAGGATCTGGCGATCTTACCTTCAACAACCGGAACACAACAATGCTGTTACCATTATTGTTATGGCGGCAGACTTAGGTAAGATGGTGGTAGCTAGCCAGGCCGACTCAGAAAAGCCCTTCCACTAACCAACCCGAGTAGACAATTTCTACCCCCACGGAAATCGAACCCCGGATCTCTAGATCTGAAGTAAGTGGTCTCAACCTTAAAAGGCCAAGTGTGTATATTAAATTTTGCTTTTATTGCTAGTTTTTTGTGCTTTAGAGCTCCATTTAAAGAGTAAGTGTGAGAATATTGTCATTATTCTTTTTCAAAGTCTCTTCACGTCCTGTGACGCGCCTATTTTGTAATAATAAAGCTTGACATGACCCTCATTATGGCATGCTTAGTGTTAATAGGACAAATTGTCGCTAAACGAAACAGGTGTTTCCGTCAGGTTTACCTGTTCCCGGCTCAAATGTCAGGGAAAAGTAAAAAAGTTTAATAAATTATAAAATTGTCAAGATATTGCTAGTTTTATTTATTGGGGGGTTTCGGGACATCCCCAGATGCTTGGGGCAGAAGATCATAATTCTAATAATCATCACCTTTGAAAATGATGATTACTGGTTTCAGTTTATAGCTGCTAATCGAAATTAAACTATATTAAATTAAACTGTTTAGGTCGCAACCGTCTGGTTTAATTATCGAGTTAATAAGGTGCTTAGGCCATTGATAAAACGCCGATATATTATTAAATGTCTAGGTCGATAGTTAATTGAAATAGTCTCACTCAACGTTTAACAACTTGGCGTATTGAAAGTCAGCTCAATTAGACTCCTAGGCGTATGGTCTTGTACTTAAGAGTTTTGGTGTGGATGGTAGGTTCAAGGATATGTTTTTATGGTCACTTATCACCAAAACAACTTTGACTTCGACTATAAGTGGACTTAAGAAGAATAACATTGAACCTACCATAATCACGCAAACAGTCGAACAAAAACTCTTCAATTTAAACGACCTGCCTAGGCGTCAAATTAAATGGCTAACTGAACCAGATGGCTGCCACGACGTTCAGCCATCTGGTTAAAAATAAATAAATAAAATAAAATACCGTTTAATTCAGACAATAAAAGTTCAAAAAGGTTAAGCGTTGCGCTCAATAAATTGGCTGAGTGTGCTTCAGCCGTTTCATTGGATGCCGGCGTTAAAAGAGCCTAGCCGTCCAAATAAGAGCCTAACCGTCCAAATTAGTAGCTCACTTAACCAGAAGGCAGCAACAAATTATAGACGCTCTCAGCACGTGTTGCTAACTGTAAAAATCAAAAGAAGGCGTTATCTCACAGAATGGGGTACAAGGTCCCTTGCACCCGATATTACGATTTTTAGTAAGATCTAGCGACCTTTCTGACCTAAGTATCACGGCAATACAAAAAGCAGCATCATTTAGCTGCGATCCTCTGTTACAAAACGCGCTGGTTACGTTTGATAGCTTCCATTTTCCTTTTACAATGACCAAGATAACCTACAATCACACGGCCGCTTGTTTACTCAAGCTTGTTCCCAAAAAATCAATAGAATACCTTAGGAGGTACCTCAGAATTATATCTGTGTCTGTTACTGTAGGCACGTCATGTCTCCGGCTGCGGCCGACGCCTTGAGGACAATGAGCAACATCAACAATGCACCCCGCGCCTGAATAACTAAGCACCGGCGCTCGTGCCCTTCGGTGCTTGTAATTAATTTACTTCACTTGAAACGGGTTGAGTTTCGGCAACGTCTGATGCTGAAGTGCGTTGGTACACTTACCTCGTTTCGGAGTTTTGGATTGTCACGTTAGATCTTTAAGGAGCTCGATAGCGTAGTGGTTTTAGCGCTCTGGTTTCGCTTAGGAAAACAAAGTAACTTTCGCCACGTATTGACGGGAGATAAACTCAGTAAAGTTGTATAGTTTCCGATACTTCAAATGAGTTTATAAGCTTGAAAAACCAATGTAATTGTGAATATTCTTGAACAAAATATACTGACATTTATGCTAAATAGGTAAAATTAAACAGTATTGATTTTATTCAAAAAATACTAGAGATATTTGAATTAGAAATTGCAGTTAACCTACCTGTACCTTCTAAAACAAGTGTACTGTGACGTCAAAATCTATATGGAATTTATTTTTATAGAACTAAACTTTGAGTGGTTATTAGTTGGGTATTTATCAATATTTTTCTAAATTCTTTCAGTTTTATTTTTCACTGTGTAGTATTTTTTTAACCAAATAAATAGGTACAATGTGTAAGAGGCAGGGTATAGTCGTATTAACCACTTTGATCCTGAGTAGCGAATGAGGGGCACCACGGTAGCACTTCCAACTTACAGAAAATCACTACTTTGTAATGTTATGATCCTGTTAGAAACAAATTCTCCAAAAGCTCATCTAGAAAAAAACTATTTCAAAACACATAAGTACTCGTATAATGTCCGATTATGCTTGTTTACCACCTTTTTATGAAAAATACTTTTCCAATTGTCTGTAGCTAATTCATATTGGCCTAATTACCGATTCGACGATGTTCAGTTTGAACGCAAAAGGGGTATGTGTGTTACATGACATCTGAATCGTTCTGCTTGTTTTCCTTTGTGTATCGCTCAATTAGGGTTAATGAGTTTGATATATTGAATGAGTTATTAATAAGATTTACTCATTTTAATTTGATTTGTGTACCTCTCACTATTCCTTGTGTCTGTCGGGGTCCACAATTAGATGATCTGTTGAGCTTTTAGCCATTTCACGCCTATATAACGTTGTGGAATGCAAATATGTAAATAAATTATAACAAATGTTTGATGTTCATATTATCATAGAAAAATTAAAACAATCCGTAATACTCGTTAAGGTTTTTAACCGACTTCAAAAACGAGGAGGTTCTCAATTCGGCCGGTATGTTTTTTTTTTTTTTCTATGTATGTACACCGATTACGCCGAGATTACTGATCCGATTTACGTGATTCTTTTTTTGTTCGATGCGGAATAGCTTCCATTTGGTCCCATAAAAATTTTTTCAAAAACAGTTGGGTACTTTGGTTTTAAATTTAAAAAAACTGAAATTATGAAATCGTCTACATAAGCGAAATTGCGAATTTTTGCTTTTCCAATGACTTTTTAGTGAAACGATACGATAGTAGGAAACAATATAAGTTGACGGTCACCCATCTAGCTTCGACCGTAGAAAGTTATCACTAAAAATTGTGAAAAAAAATTTTTAAACAAATATTAAAACCGACTTCAAAAAACTGTAAAGGATAAAATAATTAAATTTAAGTAGGTATTCATCCCCTAGAAACATATTTTTGGAGTTGGTGCTAAGTGGTTTCCAAAAACAATAGAAAGTTAAGCACCGACTCCAAAAATATGTTCCTAGGGGATGAATACCTACTTAAATTTAATTATTTTATCCTTTTCAGGTTTTTTGAAGTCGGTTTTAATTTTTTAAAATATAAAAAAATTGCTGTAGAGAAGGTTATAATTAAGGTCAACATATTTAAAAACAAAGGGATTTAATTCATATATTTGGTTCTCCCGAATACTCTTCGGTTTAAGCCATTAGACATATGCTTTTTCTAATATTATCAACATTTATTATAGTATCTTTACATAATAATATAAAGTAAATATGATAATAAAATATATTTATACTCCAAACATTTATTCGTAATAACAATGCTTCAACTTTATCGATATATCGACATATTTGGTTCGTTTTTATGATTAATTTGGGCCATACAGTTATTGATGTGAGGGTGGTTGGGAATATTATTATTATTGTGCCATCAAATCTGTCTGTTCCTTTGTTAGCCTGCCGATATTTTGTAAGGCTTACTTTACTTACCTTTATTAAATAACAATTCATTATCATTACACTGAACTAATATGATTAAATGGTGAAATGACGACTGTCCCTTTATAGTACTCTTGTGTGTTTTGTCCATCCAAACAAAAGTGGTCTGAAAGAGATCGCTGTTTAAGGCGATCTATCGAAACATTGATTCGGCTGAGACAGATAGGGATAGATATATGACTGACTCAGCGGGAGGAAAAAAGACAAAAAGTAAGCAAATACACTAATTATTTTATTAAAAAATTATTAAACAAAAATTAAAACCGGCTCCATAAAACTGAAAAGGATAAAGTAATTAAATTTTAGTAGTTACTCATCCCCTAGGAACATATTTTTGGAGTCGGTGCTTCACTATCTATGGTTTCAGGAACCACCTGGCACCAACTCCAAAAATATGTTTCTAGGGGATGAGTACCTACTAAAATTTAAGTATTTTATCCTTTTCAGTTTTTTGGAGTCGGTTTTAATTTTTGTTTAAATATTTTTTTGTCACAATTTTTAGTGATAACTTTTGAAGGTTTAAGCTAGATAGGAGACCGTGAGCTTAAATTGATTTCTACTATCGTATCATTTCACTAAAAATTCATAGGTAAGCAAAAATCCGCAATTTCGCATATGTAGTCCACTTAATTTTTCCAGTTTTTTTGAATTTAAAAACCAAACTACCCAATGGATTTTCAAAAAAATTTTATGGGACCAAATGAGAACTATTCCACATCGAACAAAAAAAGAATCATCAATATCGGTTCACCCAGTCAAAAGTTCTTAGGTATCAAACATAAAAAATAAAAATAAATAAAAACATCCAGACGAATTGATAGCCTCCTCCTTTTTTGAAGTCGGTTGAAAAGACAACAAACACAACAAAATACTAAGCTAAAATATATTTCCAGTTAAGATTGATAATAAAATGATTTTAATGTACCTACATTTCTTCGTTAATTAATTACTCGTACGTAGATGATGATTTTATTCTAATAATGATTACCTATCGTCGTGTCCCGTATACATCCAACCGCACTTCAATCTCTATTTTAAGGGTCATGTCAGGAAAAATCATTTTTATTTGTAGGAAACGCTGTTTCTATTCGCAACCTTGCGCACAATAAAGTGTAATATTATTACAAGTACGTGTCGTGTCGCGGCGTCGCTGCCGCGCGGCCGCGCCTGTCGCGTGTCATCATCTCCGACGAGGCGTGCGTCACGCGTCACGAGTCCCGTTCGACGCAACACCGCCTTGTCACGCCGTTGTTGCCCTCGCCCGGTGCTTTGAGTATTCTGATATACGTCTGTACGCATGTGCTTGCTTAGCGTTGCATAAATTGTTTTTATTCATTTGGACCAATATTCATAGTTTGCTATAGGTACCTACACATTTTTATCATAAGCTATTATTTCACTAATTAATTACTAAACTAGTGTGACGGAACCGAGGTCTGCCTCTAAGGAAGAGATATATTATTTAATTTTGCAATTGATGTTCGTCTAGTTCGTTTGTGGATTTAGTCATCAATTAAATATATAATACATTGATTCAATTGCTCATGGCGAGAGTTACAACGAAAACTCCACCTAGCATCGAGTATACTAACTAACTACCAATAAAAGTGTTCTAAAAGCACGCTTTCATAAAGCATCGTTTGGCTGTCTAGTGGTAGGCAAAGGAACTATGTATAAAAATAAAACAAAGGAAGTTTATAGGAATTATTTAATTTATTTGTGGATGAAATTATTTCATCTGATTTATATTAAAATAATGAAAATAAAATACAAAATAAAATGTAAAAATATAAACTTTTTTTAAAATTGTTCTTTAAACTCTTTAGGATAACTCGACCAAATTTAGGAGGATGGTCAATATTAACACAGTGCTTGAGTTTTGTGGGTTTTGGTGTTTGGTCGTATTATATCCATGCGTTGTAGGAAAACTGGAGGGAAAGATCGACGAATAGGAATCGAGAACTTTAGGCTTGCCAACATAAAATTTACCGAAGTATTTTAGGCGGGAACCAATGAGGATGCTGAGATGAAGAAAATGGAATTAGATTGGTCGGAATGGTTGGCTAACTGCAAATGGTTTGTCTGGTAAATTGGTGGGGATTTTAGGCTATAAAAGAGGCTGATCAGGATCATTCGGGGCTTTTTTCGCCCTGCTCTTGAAGAGTTGCAGAAGTCCAAGGAGGAGACCCTGACGTGAAGAAGTCCCAGGAGGAGACTCTGCCCGACGTGATCTAGCTAGATATAAGGTATGTGCTTGAAGGTAGGTGTTATTATGTCCTTTGTTGATTTACGTGGTTTTTATTTACATTGCGGAAGTTTGTGTGATTTTATTTAATATGGTTTTGATATGTTTTACGGCTATCTTATGTACTTGCGTTGGATTTGATATTTAATATGGTTCTGATATGTTTTACGGCTATCTTATGTACTTGCGTTGGATTTGAATTATGTTGTTGGTCGGTTTCTACAATACGGATCGTCTTTCCTATCACGTATGTTGCTGCTTATTTTCCTAGGAATATAAAATGTGTATGGTTAGGTAGGACTTGAATTGAAGGTGCTATATTTTATTAACCTACCTACTGGTGTTGTTATAATAGCGGAAATTATGTGCAATTTTATTTAATATGTTGTGATTTTTAAATATTCTTTTACAGCTACCTTACATGTTGGATTTGAATAATTTTATCGCAAGTTATTTTATTTTATGTGTCATTTTATTTAATATGTTTGATTTTCAAATGTGTTTTACAGCTACCTTACGTATTGGATTTAAATAATGTTATCGCCCGTTATTTTATTTTACGTGTCATTTTATTTAATATGTTGTGTAATTTAAATATTTCATTACAGCTTTAGGTTATTCTACCGACTATGCGAGATTTATTAGCATGGTCGTGCTACCTTGATATTACCTACATCATGTGTGTACCCCTATTTATAGTTTAAGATAATGTGTGGTTATCTATTACAGCTTAATAGTTCTATTTTACTGATTATGTGTTTATTTAGGTAATTGCGGTACCGTGAAACCTATTGTGGTTATTCTAATTAGACGGATCGTGTTTAATTCATCCTTGCAGCTTTTTCCTCATCTTTTCCGAATATGTGCCTAAATGATGTGATGGTTGCGGTACCTGGTTACTACCTACATCACGTGCATCATTATCATCATCAGCTTTCTACACGGGGATCATCATCATCATCATCAGCCTTTCTACATGGGGATCATCATCATCATCATCAGCCTATATACGTTCCACTGCTGGGCACAGGCCTTTCTACATCGGAATCATCATCATCATCAGCCTACATACGTCCCAATGCCGGGCACAGGCCTTCCTACATGGGGAACATCATCATCATCAGCCTATGTGCGTCCCACTGCTGGGCACAGGCCTTCCTACATAGGGCCATCATAGCAACGCCACGCTGGCCAATGCGGGTCGGTGGGTTGAAGCGGTTGCCGTAACAATCGGGACCAATGGCTTAACGTGCCTTCCGAAGCACGGAGGGGCGCGAGATTACAGGTTTTGATTGACCCATCCAGAGATTGACCATGGCGAGGGTTGCTTTGTTTCGTGATCGAAACTAGAGCGCTCGAAATCATGTGCTTACGTCTATATTTATAATATGATAATACTTATGAGTTATTTCATTACAGCTTTAGGTTATTCTACTGACTGATGGGAGAGGTTGTATTACCTACGTAGGTTTACTTGTATTACGTCCATTGTCTCGGCTTTAGCTATTTTACAGATTATATGATTTATTTCGTTGTTGTTTTACCTACCTACTAAGTTATGTGTTTGTTGCGGCTTTACCCTGATTATTACCCATATTGATTGTGTGTTTTAATATGTTGTTCATATAAGCAGTTGTGAAAGAACTTAAGCTTCGTTGAGGCGATTTCTCTTACAGTCTTCAATGTACCTTAACCCATCTATTACAGGTCATCTAATTGTTTAATACAGATAACATTTATAATTATTTCACTTCTACCCACGTAACCTTGATAACATTTTATTTTTGTATCTATTAGTTATTTCTACGAATCATTGGTCGCTAGCCAATAAATACCATCTGACACTACAGATCATTCTACTGAGAATTTCATAACTTAAAATTATAAAAGTTATGTCTTCTCAATATCCTACAGTTTTAATCACCTGAGTTTATCCTATGATAAACCACAACTACCATGGTTCCTTGATATAGCTCTCTATACCATGGATTCTACAAAATGTTATAATACTTACAAACCCTCTGGTTCTATTAGTGAACTTACTTAGATATGGTTACATATCTTATCTATCATACCTACGGATTCTACAAATACCAGATAAAACATAAATACTTGCCCATTCTGGTTCTATTAACGAACTACAGAAATATTTATCCTATCTTAGGATTTTACAGTTCCAGTTAAAATAACCCACCCTGGTTCTATAGCGGAATCTCAATCGGAAACTAAATAACTGTTTTATTGGAAATTATTTTACTGACAAATAAATAGTTTGTAATATATTGTTTGATAGAATTAGTTTAGCATATTTTAGCTAACGGTGTGTGAGTATGTTATTGACATTTCATCATGGAGTTTTACACCTGAGTTTATTTAGGTGTAGGTTAAATAAGTCTCAATATGAGAGACTTTTGCAAAACCAAAATAAACTCAATACTCTACAGTGAGGAAAGCTCAGACCTAAACACACTCCACATACTCCAAAGTGTCGAAAGTGATTATTTTGTGTGGAGCCTCTGGACGAGATGTTACTGTGCACAGAATGATTATTGTTCAAACGGAAAAGGGGATACTCCAGGTTAAGGAAGGGATATATTGCAGCTCCAATGACAATATAATATTGCATTGGTACTAGGTGCTCACGTTGACAATATATTGCGACTAGCGCTGACTTAACTCGCAACTAAGTTTCCTTACAGAATCTGGATTTCCTTGTGAGAATTAATTTCATTCACACTTAGGATGTCAGAAGTTTGGAGATTTCAAGCTTATCTTCACATTCTAACATTTTGGTATAAAAACACACCACACCACACATTCCATGGGAAAATGTTAATAAATATATTTTCATACTTGTGATCTCTTATTCGCGAAGAGGAACTTCATGTGGTTTTGGAAGGGGGGAGTGCAACGGCGTGGCTTGGCACTCACCGTGTGGGGCGAGGATGGAGCCTAACACTTTCTCTATATTTTTTAATGTAAATAATAAATTATTATCAACTCTGAAATTTACCATCAGAAGTTATATTTATAATATATATCTACATCCATTTAAAATGAATGATATTCCAATAATGCAATAACTCCAGTTTGTGCATACCTATAATACCCTTACAGGAATCCAGAGTTAACAATAGATCTATTTAGATCTTCCCGTTATTGACCTCTTTAAATTCCTATTTACTACTTAACTTTTCTATTATTATTCTATACCATATAGTTACCTTCAATCTTACTTTTCCTTTATTTATTCTGACATAAAGTAATTTAAGGTTTTAGTAATATGCCCTGTCCAGGTACTAAAGTATCTTTCACATACCTCATAAAAAGAAGTTGGGTTATCTACATCACAACTAGTGTCCTACCGTTACTATATGATCACTTATTGGCCAATTTAATAATTTACATATATATATAAAAAAAACTCAGTCTGGTATTAGCATAAGATTTAGTATAATGTATTTATTTATATTAAGTTAATTTAGGTAGAGGTGAGGGGGAGGTTGTTACACTAGTTATTACGAATTTTGCCAATGACAAGTAAAATTAATGTGCAAATAACTTGCGGCAACGTTGTACGGTGACCGGGCAAGACGAATTCGTTTTCCAAAGAAAACGTGGTCGCCGGCCCGATAAAACAAAATGGATGCTGTCAGATGGCTGTTGATGCGCACAACCTGTCGATTTCATAGTCAGCCGACAACAACCAATTACTAAAGTTGTATGTTTGAAAACTAATACGTCCCACAAAAACCTACACTGCGGATGGTTCGACACGCACTAGGCCAGTTTTTTTTTCACATGTCTCACAGGACATATCTTTCACAATATGTCCAGTGAGGCATAAAGATCGCGCAAACTATTTGCGATGAAAATGTCACGCACAGCCATGAAACCGTACAATTGCGTGGACACATTGCGCTGTTTACCACCTCTATGCTGATACCCGGAAATACTTGATGTGATACTGTGAAAAACTTTTCGACCTTATCCCACCTACTTAACTCCTCTGGAGTAAGTGGTCACCTATTATTTGCCTCCACACATTATGAAGTAATTAAAAAGAGGTGTGAAAAGGCACAATATGGTAGTGTGTATGGTAATCTTTCCGCTGCATTCTTATAAGAAATTCTCTAATAGCGTCGATTCGTTGTTTCTTTGTCGTACTTCCAAAGCTGAGAATTCCTTGCCGGCACGTGTGTTCCCTCCTTTCTGTGACATAAGTCGCCCTATAAAGTGCGTTGTGTTATCATTTGCTGTGTTTTGTATAAAAAAACCGGCCATGACGAAGCTCAATTCCGTGTTTCTATTTTACCACAAGACCCTAATAAAAGCTTCGGCGTGTCGTTTTTTAGCAAGCAGCTGCTCAAAAGGGAAGGTCCCCCATTCGTCAGCCTCAGCATGAGCACGCGCGCATTGATCGCATGTATTTATCACTCCGCGACAAACCCGCCGTAATGTACTGTTCCCTCCACCGGAGGATTTAATATCACCCTTACAAATTGACTAAATAGCTCAACCCCTTAACCTTTGACAGGTCGTAAACGGTCGACTCAGGGTGTTTTCTCATGACGCGACTGGAATCGGGCGATATCATATAGTACTGTCTACCACGCATCAACTATAACAGTTTGACCTTGAAGCCACTACCGTTCCGTTCGTAATGGTAGCCTTTAGGAAATATAGATATTATTCGTGAAGAGAAACTGCGTTAGCGAAATAGCTTCCTCCCGCAACTTCATGTACGTCATCCCATAGGGATGCATCACCGACATAAAAAGTAACCCATGTACTATTCCAGGCTATAATCTATTTCTGTGCAAATTTTCATCCAGATACGATCAGCCGATCTGGCGTGACTGAGTAACAAACATCCATCATCATATCAACTCTTGTTCCTACGAGATAGTGATTTCTTAATCACAAGTATACGATTCCTCCGGTCCTTATATGGTCGGTATGTAAAAGTTAATAACGCGATTCACAATGGTACTGCGTGTTTCAAACTAAACTTTATACGAACTTAAACAAGATGATGACAACATTACTTACTTACGATTGTGTACATATTTTTTATTATATATTTAATTATGATATCTCAATTGGCCTTAACAATAATTATTATGTCACTTTGATGTTGTCGTGTTACGTTTGACGAGTAGTCTTCAGTATTTATTCGTTTGTTTTTATTTTTTTATACTCCACGGGTAGCCCTTGATCTTCATCTCACCTGATGGTACGTAACGATAAGGCCCAAGATGGAAGCGATAAGATAAGATAAGATAAGATAATCATTTATTCACTGAAAACATGGTATTACAAGATGTTATGGAATATATTTACGTGCACATGTTTTGCTACTATGAATAGCATGCAAATCATAAAATATATTTAAAAATCTTACAAAATAGCATATAACAGATGTCAAATCAAATTTAATTACAATTTAAGTCAATTTCCATAAAATAATTTAATATCAGACATTCGCAATAGAATATATAACATTATAATTAATTGAATTTAGTCAACACAGAATAATCAATCAAATGAGACCCATCTATTTTTATCCATGAAATGCTTAAGATCATAAAAGTTGTTTTTATTTAACCATTTATTTAATTTATTTTTGAATAAATTTCCAGACAGAGCTTTAATGCCGTCAGGAATTCTATTATAAATTTTCACGCACATGGATAAACAACTTTTACCATACTTATCAGATTTAGGAGCATCAATCAAAACCAATCTGTTTGGATCTCTCTGAAGCCTCTGATTTACTTCATGAGCTTTTTTGAAAAGATTCTTATTATTATTGACAAAATTACATACCTCAGATATATACAATGACGGTAACGGTAGTAAGCCAAGACTCTTAAATAGTGGTTCACATGATTCATCAGGCGCCAGTCCACATAGAGCCCTGATGTTTCTCTTTTGAGAAATAAATGCTCTGTTTTTATCAGTACTATTTCCCCACATTACTAGTCCATATCGCAAAATAGACTCTATATATGCATGATAAGACATTATAGCAGTTTTCCTATTTGCGACCTTCTTAATACGTTGAAGAGCATAGACAAACTTGTTCATTCTATTACATAAATTGTCAATGTGCATTTTCCAATTTAAATTTTGATCTATTATGACCCCTAAAAATTTTAGATGTGTAACTTCTTGTACCTTATTAATTTTAATTTTAAAGTTGTTTTTAACATGTTTGGATTTATTAAACTGTATGAAATTGGATTTGTTTAAATTTATTCGCAAGTTATTTTTATTAAGCCATTCAATAATATGATCAATAGTTTTATTTATATCGCTTTCATGGTCTTGTATAGAGTTAATTTTTTTATCACATGTCACAACTATTGATATATCATCTGCAAACAAAGTACATTTGTGATCAGCGAGCTACACCCGGACTCCTCAACCACAGAGGAACTGGCTATCTTACCTCCAACTGCCGGAACACAACAATGCTGTTAACATTATTGTTATGGCGGCAGACTTAGGTAAGATGGTGGTAGCTAGCCAGGTGGACTTAGAAGCTCCCGAGCCAATCGGTTAATTTCTGTTTAGTGATTTGTGTCTGTGCCCGAGGCGTGACGTCGCACTGAGCCGATTACGTATGACGTCACAGGGCCGGCTTATGCCTCCGCCGTCTGTCGTCCATCGTGTCGCGTCGCACGTCGCGCGGATCGCTGCCACGCAATGCGCTTCAGGCGTAATGGTATTCGAAAATCAAATGTTTAGTTAACCCGCGATTACACTAACAACCAGAACCAAAGGGCTAACGTGCCTTTCCAAGCGCGGAAGAGCTTGAGATTACAAATTTTTGACTGACCCATCCGGAATCAACCACGGCAAAAGCTGCTTAGTTTTTGTAATTGAAATCGAAATGCTGTACTACGATAGCGAGGTCATTACTCAAGACAACTGTAAGCTTTTAATTCCCTTGTAGAGCAATTTACTAGGTGGTAGGCCCGTAGGTAGGCCCGCCTATCTTATTTCAGCCGTGTAACAACAGTTCGCTATATTTCAAATTAAAGGGAAAGGTAGCCAGTGTAATTACTGGGCATGGACGGCATTTCATTTTAGCACCTCAGAATAACAGCGCACCTGTAATAGCAAGTGGATTTTCTCCTTGTTATTGCAGGTGTCTAAAGGCGACGGTAACCACTTCAGGCTACCGCCAGAATTTGTCATTTAGTTGTTTGAAGAAATGTATAGATAGTTAGCTCAGTGATTATTAGTATCATTTTTAATGTTTCGAAATGAGTTAGCAAATAGCCAGCGTTTAAGGTGACTGTTACACGGCCAATAGAAGGCGGCACACAGCGACAGTCCCCCGAGTCCGCACGCGCTCTCATTACACGTCGCTCGGGAACACTCGGGAACGCTCGGAGGTTCTGTTTTCATCTCGAATGGCTTTAAAGAAAGAACAGCCTTTAGGGAGGCACTTTTGTCCCATTTTCCCATTGTGCTACTGATTTTAGCTTAAGACGAAAATATTGCAAAATGCATGTTCACACAGTTGGGGGTAAGTGACGCCCATAGACATCTGCAATAACAAGGAACAAATCACTTGGATTTCAGGTTTGTTGTCCTCCTGAAGCCTAAGATTAAATGCCTCCTGTACGATGCAGCGCTTACTTGACCACGCTAACACGGTACACCATAAGTTGATGGGTTTGAAGTTGTTTTTGCTTAATTAGGTGGCCGTTGGCGAGTCTTCAATGAAATCCTTGTCAATGATTATTATTTCCTTATAGCTAACTGTACAGAGATAATTTGACGACTGGCTGGTCGAGTAGTTTGTACCCCTTAATATACAGACTACTCGATCAGCGGTCCCGGGCTCGAATTCCGGTAGGGTACATGTTTGTATGATGAGTACGAGCATTTGTTAACAAGTCGTGGATATTTGTATGTTTATTTAGTATATTTCTGATATTTTTATACATAATAAAATTATTATTAATATTTCTCCGTTATCTAGTATCCATAACACAAGCTCTTAATGATGCTTACTTTGGGCTAGATAATAGGTGTGTGTGTATGAATATTATTAGTATTATTTTGTTGAACTAATCAGTATACTGTACATATCAACTAGTGACAATGTAATTAAAGTGCGGTGCAATCGAAGTAACGCGTTGCATGCCAAGTAATCACCCTGGGCTACCTTTCTCTTCTACCCGAAACACAGCGAGCCGTATATACAGACACATGTATAGTTTTCATAATTAAAACGGCCTGCCGGTAAGATAGCAAAAGGCAAACGCGGCAGACGACCGCATCCTGACCAAACACGCGCCGAGACCAACCTGTATTAATTTTATTTCATTTAAAGCCAGAACTTTATTATGCAGGCACTTAACACAAGGCCTACCCCGTGCCCTTTTACTATTTGTTTTAGCGGCAACGAGGTTTCCACTTAAACAAATAGTAAAAGAAATTTTGACACGCCTAAGATTCGGAAGCATTGATAATCAAAAATCTATTGTGTCTGAAATGTGTGGCTTCATAGGTCAACCGACTTCAAAAAGGAGGATGTTCTAAATGCACCAAATTTTTATCTATTGTTTAATAATTAATAAAGTTGTTTATAACTAATAAAAAACCACCAAAAAGGAGAAAAATGCAAGTACTTTGCCGTTGGTGCTTGGCTGCTTCAAGAAACAATAGAGAGTGAAGCACCGACTCCGAGATTGTTTATTTTGTTCAACCCGTGTACGCATTAGAAAGCTCGCTGTGAAATTACAAGCAATCATTGTGTTTGCGGAGTCGCGACCGCCAACATCCAGACCGCGGGGAGCCGCCGCTACCCGCCGCCCGCCGACATTCCATATCCGATGCTAAATCAACGCCGAAACTCAAACGATTTCATCGAAAATTGTTATAAGCGAGTTCCGATTTACGTTACGCTCGTTAATTGGAAGAGAGAGACTTCCAAATAAAAATTGTGTCTGTAATTGTGGAGCCAGCGTTCGGAGAATTACGTGATGCCTTCTAGGGATGTTCATTTGAGCGAATGAGTATATTTTTATTTTCCAAAAAAAATAGGGACTTTCTTCGATCGAGCGTCAGACAGATACAATGTTTTGGATTTTATAGTAGTTTGTTTATAACCATTACATTAATTGTTAACATAAGTGGTATAAGTCGTTTTCATAGGTTACCATCCATCATTATAAGGTTTTATTGCTCATTTTTCATTTTTACCTCAATATTTTTTATTTACAACAATAATAGCTGCGTGATTTCGAAAAATACAATAAACAATTTCAGCCTCTGAACCATTTTCAGTAATCAGTTCAGAACGTAAGGGAACACCTCCCACTCCGCCATGTCTCCAACATATGACATAAGAAGTCCTCGTCAGCGCCGCAGGTCCGGTATTGATTTCGCCCGGAATCTGATTTAGAGTCAAGATAAAACAAAATTCCTGCGACCCTCTGATGTACCGAATTTTTTATTAAAACGACAAAGCGCGCCGCCGACGCCGGCGGGCACAAATACCTAGAATTGGCCCCTTGTCGTACGATATTCACACTCCTCATATAAATGTTACATATATTTGTTTGATACGCGCAAATGTAACTACGACTCAAGATATTATCACACAAATAAATTACTAACATGCCATTGCCCAGTAAATATTTATTATTTATTTCACCTCGTATAACGTTTGTGATAGAGTTGAACGAATTATCAAAATATATAAATATAATCTACTAAGTAGGTTACCTATCACACCAGACAAAAGAATTCTTTATTGTAGATAAAATGCTGGCGGACTGAGTATCACTCTCGTTGTAAGGGACACTGTTAATTCGAGACTCTGTAAGTCAAAGGCTGAGATTTTTGTATAGCAGAAGGATGGCAAGCACTTATACACAAAATATTTTCTCAATCATGTTTCATAGACTCCCTAAATGAACGAGCGACTGCGAATGATCCCGGGACCGACGGGTTTAGCTGTATCGTGCCGTTCCAACTAAATTCCATCGAGTCTATCTCAATTACAAAGTCAAATTACTCGGCAAGGAGAATTAGTCGCACAGAAACCGGAGAACAAAACCCAAGCTCTAACAAGCTCTCGTAGCGCCGTAGCACTGTAGCGTCGTAGCAGTGTAGATCGTAGTCCGTAGCCCGTAGCGCCCGTAGGCTAACTACCTCCGCGGAACGTGGTTGCATAACTTTTTTACGACGCCAACATTTTATGTTCTTTATTTATCGGGGCTTCTTGCTAAAGTTTTTTGAATTAAATGCTTTTACTGCCGCCCGTAGTTATAATAAGTGTAGCAAAAAATTCTTCATTTACTTACTTTGTTGCAGTTTTGATGACATCACATAGAACATAAATGAATACGCCAAGTGAAATATATTTTCACACTATCACTGACAGATTTAGGTACAAATTGTTTATACAGTCGACTACACATGAAGCGTAAAACATCAGTTTAAATATAACTATATTGAAACATATTAAGGTGCACACAAAATTTAATGTTAAAGTGCTTAACGTAATTTGCAAACGGGTGAACCCATCTATGCTTAAACAGATAAATTTATTTTCAAGAATTGGAATATTTTTTGAATCTGCTTCATAAAAAAGGTTTCATTATTAGTTATTCAATATTTTCCCAATAGTTTAATTATTATCATAATAATTCTCTATACCTATTATTATTGTAATTACCTTATTATATTTGTGACTTTTTGATATACAAAGATGAGCAAAGGAATTGAATGATAAAAGTGAATAAATGGAGTGTGTGCAATAGGGTTAAATGCGACCTATTCACAGTATTTACTGATATACACGTATTCATCAAATATTTTGAAATCATTGAAGAGTAGGTCGTCTCTCCCCCCTCGTAGGCCCTTGTAATAAATAATTGTTTTATTATTGTCAGTTAGGTAGGTCACGGCATTGTTGGCTTCGCGCCGCTTCGTATGAACGTTTTTTTTCTTGTGCAAAGGGATCGGAGTTTTAGAGCCAATAAACATAGTCATAAAAAAGGGAAAGTTCACTGAACTTGGTCATTGTGTGCTAGACACACGTAACAGAACTAGTAGTAGTTATTACCGAGGTGGTTGGTTTTTAAAAGCAGTGCCAAAAAAGCTTTTCTTCTTACATAATAGTACATAGTTTTTCTCTCAGTTTTACACATAATTATACACCAAACGTGCCTGATGGACCCTGTAGCCTTTAGGCGCTCGTAACATCTTGGGCGTTGTCTACTCTTGTGAAAATCTTAACATGCCTTCATGTTGACAGTATAGGTGATGACGAGTCCCTGCTCCAATGTAACACTTCTCAATGAGCACTGGCGACCTTACCCACCGTAGTATTACAACACTACAGCTGCGATCTTCTGTTAGGTGGAGGTGATACCCGAGTCGGGCGCTCGAAATGAAAATTATACAGGTGCCGTCAATACGACAATAAATTAAAACATGGCCTATATTAGTTCATAGAAATGGTTTGCCTCATTCAAAAACATGTTATTCATTTGATAATTTCTGGACATTTGTATGAAATAATATAACATTGGCTACATTATTTCATAGAAATGTCCAGAAATTATCAAATGAATAAGATTTTGTATGTACCTGTATGATACAGAACAGTTTTTTATAACTAGTGCCAAATGAAAAGGCCATTGTGTTTATTTTGAGTGCAAGTAACAAATTTTCTCAACAACATTTTTAACTGTAAAAGTAAGCAGTTGAAAGGACGCCATTGAGCGCGCGGTGAATGAGTGCGACTCATTACCGACCATGTTAACGAGTTACCGGCTCACGCTGGTAAGCCTGCCGAGGAGTTGCGGCGCCGGCGGCTCCAGCACAAACTCCACCGATTTTCCCGGTTTTACCTATTTTCCTTTCAGTATTGTAGCCATAAAGTTGTGTGAGATATTTTTAATCTTACGCGTGCATGGAGTTGAGATTATTTTGTTTTAACTAACCACAAGTAGATCATTATGTTATCTGTATAAATGAATGAATTTTTACTGTTGCGGTCAATTAATATACCTTCACACCAACCACTGCGTCTCTCTTGAATTGAATACACTTCATTTTCACGTAACTTACATATAAATAATAAGTTGACAGACGATAAAATATGATTTATATTACACAAATTTAAATGCAGATACAAGCGATAGACTATTTTCCTATTGACAAGATATATTTTTTTACGATGTGCAGTATTGTTTGACTTTGAGACCGCCCTTATTGCGTTCGTAATAGAGGCGGCTTTCGTAGTGCAATTGTTACACTTGACTTGCTGTCGTGTGTACAATGTGACTTAGACACGTCATTGTAAGCCCAGGTCAAACAAAGCCTAAGACGAAGTCGATTATTAACTCTATTGCCACTACGACCTCTGCTGTTTACGACATGGCAATGTAGTATTACAAAATTCTTTTGGATTAATTTCAGTTTATAGCCGACCAATACGACGAATAAGTGGCCTAAAATATTGGAATATTTTATATTTAATGTCTAAGGACAACTGGCTTGATACTTACATTGCTACCAAGGTAAACAAACTGAAAAGCTGATCAATTTAAGCAGTGCTATGATTAGAGATTTGACAGGCCACTGAAAACTAAACAGTCACTAATCAACTTAAAACTAAACGATTAGGATGTTTGTACATTTTTTTTTTTTTTTTTTTTTTTTTTTATACAAAGCACGACAAATGACTCAACACCACCTGATGTGAAGCGGTAAGAAGAGTCCATATGCGAAGACAGCTAGTGCAGTTCAGACACTGCTCTAGCCGCCTCCACCTTGCCGGCCCGAAAGGTGCTTTTTCACGCCTCTTTTGAAGGAACCCATGTTATACGAAGGAGGGAACACATGTGCTGGCAAAGAATTCCAAGTTCTGGAAGACACACATTTTGCCACATTTTGCGACAGGGGCATGAAAGCATTGGGCTTTCATGCCCTTGTCATACCTATGCAACCTATGCACCTCCTATGCAACTGGGGACCTCTTGTCCACAAACGAAGCCTTTATCTGGGGAGACACACTATCAACCCAAATTATAGCAAAATCAAAGTTCCATTTTAAATTGGTGGTAAGTCACGATAGACCTTTTAGGTCGTACTCACAAATCAGTTTAAATAAGACTGATTAGCCCAAAACACAAATAATAAATTCAAATCCGAGTAATCATCCCACCTTCCCCTTTCCTACTCAGAAACACGCGTGCCGCTCAAGGAGTTTAGATACTCGCTTCTTTCTCACACTTTCTAAAATTGGAATTCTTTGCCAGCACATGTGTTCGCTCCTTCCAATAACATGGGTTCCTTCAAGAGAGGCATGAAATGCTACCTTGTGGACCGGCAAGATCAGTGTGCTTAAAGCTATTAGCAGTCTTCGCATATGGGCTCTACTTATTCCTTCACATCAGGTGGTGTCTAGTCATTTTGTACAAAAAAAATCTTTCCTCGCCTAATTTTATTCCCATTTTTCTACCAAAATTATTAGTAGGAGTCCTTTAAGCAGCTACCGTCACCTCAGAAGGGGAGCTCAGTAATGGCGGCCGTTATCTCCGCTCTCGGCGTGCGTGTGCGCGGTCAAACGGCCTTGCTTGTAATCTTGGAATTCAATTAGTCCGTATTATTGTAGCGCGCGAGTGTTTATGCGGATCCAACGGGCGGCCCTTTGTACCTCTGTCAAAATGACAAAGCTCCCTGCGGACCTTCCCTCCCTCCGCCTCCGCTCGCCCTGAAATCATTATTCTAATGTGAAGTTTAATGCGGACTGATACAGCCCACTTAAATGCTATGTTATAATGCTGAATACTCTATAAGCCATTTTCGTGTGGTAAACAACTAAATGCCTCATTTGACGATAAATCGATTACCGTTTATTGTAAACGGTTGTCAATTATAATAGATTCACTCACGATTTAATTTTCTGTAAAGATGAGGGACCGAGTGTATTCTGTGCTGCTGTTATTTACACTTGTATAAAAAACACTTCCTAAAAACACAGTTAATGACTTCACTTACAAAACAAGAGTTTTTATTAATTTATTAGGTTGTAGGGTCGTCTGGCCACCACCGCCTTTCTTATTTCAGCCAGTGTAATTACTGGGCATTGACGGTGTTTCTTCTTAGGGCTCAGGATGACAACGCACCTTCAATACCAAGTGTTTTTTCCTTGTTATTGCAGACGTCTATAGGCGGCGGTAACCACTTACCGCCAGGCGGGCTGTCAGCTTGTTTGACATCTAGTTGTATAAAAAAATGGTGATAAGTAGTTACCGTCGCTTATAAATACCTGTAATATTAAGGAAAAAATCATTTTGTATTGCAGGTGCGTTGTCATCCCAACGCTTAAAATGAAATGCCAGCCCTAATGCATCTCTTACTCTCAATACGAATACAAAAAGCATTGCTGTCATATAATTCGTCATTTAGAAACGTGTCTTCAATATCCGACTTTATTGAACGTGATAAAATGCAGTGCTTAGTAAACTAATTCTTGATATATTTTTCCTATTACATATTGCGAGAAAAAGATAAACTGTCCCTAAATAAAGATTTAGAATGTGTGTTCAGAATTAAGCAATATGCTAGCTTAGGGCTCACTTCTGAACACACATGCAGCGCGTGATAAGTACTCAAGGAGTAACAAAATACGCTACAGAGACATCTCACAACCAGCGGAAAGCACACTTGTTTGTCAGGCTTTTTGTTTTAAAAAAATATATAACGCTATTGATTTGTAATGCCCAAAGCACTCACCGGGCGTTGTTTACTGAACACAACGGGAAAATCCTGGTAAAAACATATTAAGTGCCAGCTGACAGTGAAACAAAAACAACAAATCGTTCGTTTCGTTTTAATTACCGACGTAAATGCTTTGGACTGTCCCGTTCCTCGAAACACAACTAAACAAATTGTATTCTGTAGAAAACCGTTTTTCTGTATCCACAAACGTACACAATCAAATCCGCATACACTGACAAATTCAGTGAAAGGTTCTAAGTACTTAATAAATATGTAATTATAGCCCATTCATTCCTTTGCTTATTACCTATTTACTTTAACACAAAAATGTTTACCTAAAAATTCCTTTGAACAGAATAAATAAAAGTAGCTTATAAATCGTAATATGTTGTACGAAAGCTGCCGACCTTGGCACTACTCCGCCCAATAATTCTGCCGATGTTAGGACGCCCAAAGGACGCGATTTTACATAAACCCGGAATAATAATATATTGTTAGTGGACGGTAGGGTTCGGCTCTGGAGGGGAGGAGGGAGGGGGACTGCCTCTTAAATTTAAAAGCTTGTTTCATCATAATTTGCTGCTTAAGTATTAGGTAAACTTATACGCCGCCGAGCGACCTACACCGCTATCCCGGGAGGGTCACCCGATATTATAAGTAGGTAAACTATTAAAATATTATTTCAGCAAACAATCAATTTTAATGTATGGTTCTAATGATAGGGTACAACGCAATTTGATATGAACAGCGTCGAAATTTCGGAAAACATCAAAGATATTTTACAGTACTGTGAATTAATATAGCGGTATTTACCTAAGACCATGATGATGTGTAATGATCGTTGAGTACTTGTATTTTAAAAAGTAAAAATAATATCGAGACTAAAATATAGTAGAGTTATAACATTGTTAGCTTACGTAAATCCAGACAAGACAGAGAGACAAACATTATGACATTATTAGTTAATATTATTTTATGTGATAGACGTATGGGTTTTTTGACGATTCGAAAGTGCTTCTTGGGGGGCCTTATTGAATAAAGAAATTTTCATTTCATTTCGAACCCACGACTATTCACATTCCGGAAGACTGAAGCTTTAGCCATTGAGTTACGAAGACAACAAATAAAAAGAAATTGAAGTGAGAACTAGCGTGTTATGGCCGCAGGGCGAGCAGCTGTCACATGGTCCGCGGCTCGTCCTCCCCATATTATTTCTTGCTCTGAAGAATCTACTACTGAAGTACCTACTTTCTTGATACGCTGATATACCTTCTCTTCTAATTTTGATTATTTTTTTCGCTGGCCGGCACTGCACTGCTAAAAGTTTGTTGCCGGAATCTTCTCAGTAGTTCAACTTTTGGAACCGGTGTAAAATCAGACATGACAGACAGACAGTACTATGACGTTGTTAGTTAATATATTTTTTGTGAAAGTTATAAAAAGGTGTTTTTTGACGATTTAAAAGTGCTTCTTTGTGGTCTATTTAAATAAAATATATTTTCGTTCTTTCTTTCTTTAGTGCTTCGGAACACTATTAAGAGAGACCCGGTAAGAAAGCCGCCTCTGCATTAACTCGTAAGAAAAGATTGTGGCTCATTTCTAAGGTCAAAACTAGTTAGCAGCATTGTCGACCTATGTAATTATGTTGTTTTTACAAGATTTCCTGTTGTTTATTGAGAAGTTCCCTAATTATCAATGTTTAAACAGGAAAAGTGTTTTCATTGGTCCACCATATCGATCAATCAATCGTTTACTTGCATGAATAACAGCATAAATAGTACACATGAATAGTAGTACTTCGCAGGGTATGAGCTATTATAATCCCTAAGAGAATTATTCACCTCACATAATTATGAGAATTATTTATTATTTATCACTGAACAATATTCAACAATACTCTGCTTCTTTTTTAAAGTTGGTTGAAAGGAGATATAAAAATATCATCAGAGAGACCCAGTTACGTACTATTATGATATTGTTTGTTGATTTGAAGATCAATATGTTGTAAAAGGTTGTTATGTCAACGACCACCAATCGCTGAATCTTATTCCCGTCTGTTTGAAGTCAACGTAAGGTCCGTATCCTAGCAACGAGAAATGACGGGTTATTTGGGCACCTCGCCGCCGGCGGCTGCCCTCTACTTCAGAGGCCATCAAGACACTTTGAGCGCAAAGAGAAAAACGCGCTGACGACTGATCAAAGGTGAACAAAGGGTAGCGGGCTATTGAGCGGAAATCGGGGAGACTGTTCCCTGGCTACGACTCGTTCAGCCCGGACTATTACAAATGGGGAACAGAATGGTGCCAACTGACGAATTTATCGTAACAAACGGCCAAGATAGCTATTTGGATTTTTGTTTGAATATTATTTATTAATTTTATTTGGTACATAGACAGCCGAGGCCAATTAAAATGTACACAACTTATTAGTACTACATACAACAACGCACAACTTCAAAGAAACAGTTTAACACTGAGATTGAATAAAAACCAGACCAAACGATATCTATAGTGATGCTAGTGGAAATACATAACAGGTATTAACCAAAATTTAAGTCTTGATATTAGGTCACGTAGGTATATATAATATTGAAATATTTAAATACATAGTTACATAGTTACCAAACATATATATTATGAAATAATTTCCCAAGAACATGCAGACAGGCATGATAAAAAGATTTCTACTTTTGATTTTAAAAACCCCACAAATACAGAATCAGGTAGAACTAACTTTTCAATAAAAACACAAGATAAGTACTCGAAATAAATATTCAACATTAACCAATGAGTACGTAAGAAATATCCACAAATATCTACCCAATACAATATAACACCAACAACAAAGAAACACAAGAGGCGTGAAAAGGCACCTTATGCGCACTAGCTGTCTTCGCATATTACTTTGGAATGCTCTACTCTTACCACTTCAGGACAGACGGTGCTGTCTTTTGCCGTGCTCCGTATATAAAAAAGCATTACAGCAACGTTCCATCAGATTCTACTTTTGAATTTAATTTCCACTGTGGTGTACCCATTACGGATATATATTATAATAGTCGATATTAATGACACATTTAATCATCCAAAATAAATAAAAATTTAAAGCAAGTAGAAGCAAGCGAGTATAATGTCTAGTTAACTAGCAACAAATTATGTAAGCAGAGAAAACCTCTCCATCCTGTTTGTGCCGCATTACTAATAAAATTATAAAAAAAATACGGCAATGCAATTCTACTGACTCCATCTGTACTAATCATCTTAGCTTAGGTGAAGCAGACCTAACCTCTTCAATTATAAAAACATGAATGAACGTTCAGAACCCAACGGTTTTGTTCTTCTTCGTCTGTACGTAACTTAGAAATGAAGTTTATTCGTACTTATTTCTAAATTGAATTAAGTAGTTGTCAACGGGCGCGTCGGGATTACCGGCCCGAGCTCATGTCCGCGTGTGAGAGAGAGAGCACGAGCGTCGGCTCTCGATAGGTCACTGAATAAGGAAAAAACATGTATGTGGACCCTAAGCCCGCATTAGTAAACGTTACTTAACCTGATCCTGTCCCTAAGTAGAGAATTTAGGGCCGTTTTTGTAGAGATGATACAAACTACGTCTTAAGAACTGCTCGCACTGAGTGCCAGAAACAAAAGACAACAGTAGGTAAATGTGTTCTAGGTTTTTTCGGTACTAGTCCATTTGTGTAGAGGACCTCGGTGGCGTAGTGGTTTGAGCGCTCTGGTTTCGATAACGAAAACAAAGCAACTTTCGCCATGGTCGGTCCCGGGATGGGTCAATCAAATTTATAATCTCGAGCTCCTCCGTGCTTCGGAAGGCACGTTAAGCCGTTGGTCCCGGTTGTTACCGCAATCGCTTAAACCCACCAACCCGCATTGGACCAGCGTGGTGGTGTTATGGCCCAAACTCCTCATGTGTTTCTCCCATGTAGGAACGCCTGTGCCCAGCAGTGGGACGTATATAGGCTGGTGATGATGATGATGAATGGTGTGCTTACATCTGGTTGTGGAGTGTGCAAATGATGGTTTGCTAAGTTCAAGTCGGTTAACCCTTAGTGACGTACAGCCAACTTGGCTTAAGTGACGTGAGAAGTTATGTTTTTTAATTCCTAACGGGGTAACCTTCATCTGGCCTGATGGTAAGACATGATGAGGCCGAAGATGTAAACGACGTACACCTGAATTGCTCAGCAACAGAGGAACTGCCGGAACATGATGATGATGATGAGTCAATTTGTGTTATAGTAGATTTGAGTGACAGACTGATTATGTAGTAGTCACTTTAAGCTCTAGGCAACAATCAAATGTATAAAAATTGTGTTGTAAACAGTCCAAAACCAACTCCCGTGAATAAATGCTTATATATTGGTATAATTGGTACATATATAATTGGTTGACGATCGGCTGGTCGAGCGGTCTGTGGCTTGCCGTGCTTTGTATAAAAAACATAGATATATCACTAGGTATTAGGCCCGTTTGTATAAGTTACCACGGCCATTCTTATTTCGACCGTAAAGCAGTTCGCTGTTTCCTATATATTGAAGAGGATGACAATGCACCTGCATTACTAAGTGATTGTTTAATTGTTATTGCGTGGGCCGTCATATTGCTTGTCATTTAGTAGTAAAAAAACATAAGCAAAAACAGATGAAGTACTCGCTCTATTACGTGTATGAAAGATCCATTTCAATACCAACCGCGCCCGTCTCATCGCGGCGGCCATCATTTGAATATTTAAACTTCGATCCGAATTAAACTTAAAAAATCCCGTGATAAATCTCGCGTCGGGCGCATGAATGGCTCGCGTCGCCGCGGGAAATTCTCATTCGATCTGGAAAAGAAATATTGTAAAAGGAATCCGTTTTAGAACGCTCCCGGCATAAGTTTAAGAGCGGCCAATGTACATGACATGCGACTCTACGCGGTTGAACATACGGTGCTATATCCAACGAGGTGTAACGTAAGCGTATGGAGTTGCACAATATAGGGAAATAAATTTCCTCGGCTAGGTCTGCGAGGACGCCGCGGGCTCATTCCTAATTTCTATTTAATTGCGAGTCGTTTTCTGATGAATACTCCGTTTTACGGCGGCTCGTAAACTGTTTTGTTTTATAGTTTCATTCACAATCAAGTTGGCATTACTTAATTGGACAGCTCTACCTTGTTTGCCCCCAAGCGATCCGTATCCAACATAGTTCAGTAGAAACTTCTATAAATTATGAAAAAACACATGTAAAATAAATAAATAAATGTTTTATTACAATCAAGCTGTTGATCAGTTAATTTTGAGCTACCGAGGACTTGGACTGACCCTGTGAATTTCCTCTAGTCCATCAATTTTTGATTTCGAAGAAAACGTCTATTTTCACAATGTCGAAATATTTTAATTCAGGACCCGAACGAGTATTTTTTCAAGTACCTTTTAAGGGTTATTCCATGTCCTGGAGCTCAGATGGTAAGGATTGTAAAAGGTCGCCCGTTTCTGTCCCCACCCCCAGGATATGATTCTTTTTGCTAAGATATTTTTCTATGTATCTTTTGAACATTTTTCTTAAAGATACTTATTAAAACTTTGGTCACCTGCCAAGTAAGTTTGAGGCAGGACAAAGGTGTACGGCACTGAGCCTCCGATTACCTGTTTATAAATAATTCTGTGAATCTGTAAGCCTTAGTGGTTATCATAATAATGTTATTAGCCAATGCGTTTGATAATTTTCTAGACATTCACTCACAGGTCACGTTTAACAGTTTTGTTCTCATGTAAGAAGATTTTTATCTTTTTTGAGAATAAAATGTTTAAACTTAAATGAAATACAAAAGATTTTGGTTAGGTAATTAAACTTGTTATATGCATATTTCAACAACAATTGCACGCCACGCGTGCGGTTGGTCTTCTGCTGAAACGGTTAAGTATACGACACGGATTGTTAAGTATACGTCACGGATTATTCAAAAGCTACTAAGGTAAAACTAAAGCAGAGGTTGAGACCTCAGCTTTAGTTCCTTTCCTTATTTTAAAACCATACGGATTTCCGCAACAGAAATATAGCGTTGTAGGTAACCCCCGTTCCCGCCCCGGGGACCGCTCCTCGCCCCGCTCCCGCTCATTCATTTGACCAAAGAACAATTGGATTTCTGTTCTCTGACCGACTCGACAACGAACTGCGAAAGAATCAAATCCGCCAATTTTCTCAGAAGCGTAATATGTAATTGCTTGTGTAAAGTGCGACCGGTCGGAGCCACCGCCACCGCCACTGGTGATGTCATTGACGATCCTCAAACAACAAGCTATTTGCGTCATTGTACCAACACACTTTATTCAGCTCTGATGCCTCTGATACTCAGTAATTACCTATCGGTACGACCACTGTGAATTTTATTTTCTTCCTTAATTCTCGCTATCTAGACAGTTGGGGAATACGACACACGATTTACAGTTTCATTCACCGAAACGGGGCTCGATTATAACAGGGAATAAAATTCTATTCCGAAAGGTTGGTATTTAAATATTTGATTTTATCGAAAATTTATTTTTATTTTTTTATCGGGGCCTTTTCCCTTCATCTTCATCTTTATGGTAGGTGATAATAAGGCCGAAGATGGAAGGGTTCACCCGGATTCTTCAACCATTGAGTAACTGGCTATCGTACCTTCAACTGTCGGAACACAAAAATGCTGTTAACATTATTGTTATGGCGGTAGATTTAGTTATTTAGGTGGTAGCTAGCCAGGCGGACTTAGAAAAGCCCTAAGACCAACCAAACTGACCACACAATTCATGTCCCCACAAAGATAGATTGTTCACTAAGGTTAGCGATGATTTTTTCATTATATTTTTTGATTCATATTTAGGTATTTAAATAGACATCGACAGCATTTGAACTTTAAACACGTCATGCAATCTTTACGGTCATAAGTTCCGTCCTACAAAGTGTCGTGCGTCGCGGCGACAGGCGACAGGCGCAACTTTCTTAATTTCCCCGCGGCCCGCTAATCTCGCCGCCGATACACGGTGAACGCCGTCGTGTATTATCCGATCGACACATTAATGTTCTGTTTGTGTGTATATATCGTTTCTTGACGAGTTATCGATTAACACACGTATAATGTAGGCACATTTATTACATACTCTATCTGCGCCTTGTTACTAAAAGGTATACTATATCTAGTCTCTTAACTGCACATAATCTTTGTCTTTTAAGAATCCACCATTTTATGATTGCCACGTTATATTTATAGACTAACATGATTATGTATTGAACTATTGCGAAAAAATGCAAGACGCTTATCTATTTATGTCACCTGCGATGCAGGCCGTAATTTTTGCAATTCAAAGTTTTTATTTCACACAAATATAAACCATTTCACTTTGACAATTGATGACAATAAATGCTATACTTAAAAGTTAAGGGCCAGAAAAAGCGACAAAATCCTTCTATATAATCACCACTGCACTGTACCACTGAAAACACTAAGCAGTATACTCTGTATATTTAGCTACACATACGTCCCAAACGTTCTTGATTAATGTTTCAAAGTGAGTACATGACTTTGTTCGGTTTCTAATTGAGGCAGAGAACTAAACAGCTTATGAGCTCTAGCTACGACCAACTACAACCAAATCTGGGCCGACATGTGTAATAACGGCTAAAATAACTACGCTACGATAATCGCGAGCAATCCGCGCTAGTGCAGAATGGGTCACGGTTCAATTAGTTGTCCGATCATCTGTGGGCCTCCAGACCAGATGATAGGGAGGGGGGTGGAGGGGGGGGAGGGGGGGGAAGGATAGATTGCGAGTGCGATTGCAGCCGTAATTACAGCGGCCGCATCTAGCCCCTGACAATGACGTGACGCGCCCGCCGCCAGCTAAGTACTTGCAGCAGACGAGACGCTTCAACCGACGGTACACTATACAGTATAGACACTCGCACCACAATAAAAAGCTACTGCCAAAGATTGCCATCATTAATCATCTGTCTAACACCATCTGATTGAGACTATTCTTATAAGCCCAAACACGCTATATCTGCTGTAAATTTCTGAAGAATTAAGAATCCCGCAATCTTTTGATGGTACAGGATCAGCTAAAGTTTAGTATTGTCATGGGAATGTCATCGAAGTGACAGTAGACCTTTCAAATCAATTGAAAAAAGTTAGTAAAACCCTTTCATCATGTAGAAAATGAGCTGATAGTCATCGAACGCTTGAATTGATCTTAATAAATTATACCTAAGAACCATACTTATCACGTCAGCTTTTTAAACGAAAAAAAAAACAAATCAAATCGGTCCATTCGTTTAGGAGCTATGATTCCACAGACAGATGCACAGATATACAGACCGACACGTCAAACTTATGACACCCCTCTTTTTTCGTCGGGGGCTAAAATAGGTTTAAGTCCGCGGTAAGACCGCCACGTTTGTTAGTTTTGTGTTTGTTTTATCTTTGCGTTGTTTATTTAAAAGTGCCAAATAACGAATCTCTATTTAATATTTTCTTGATTTGTTAAGCGGGCTTATCCCTCTGGCGTTCTATGACAATTGAAAAATCGATTTTGTCTGGAATTGGATGCTTGACGTGTTAATATTATTTTAACATTTACAATCATCAATCATCTTTCTACCTCCTCTGACCACCACGGCTGCCTACGTCTTGGGATAATCCTATGAATTCATTTTAGTCATTTTAACCCCTGACGAAAAAAGAGGGGTGTTATAAGTTTGACGTGTCTGTCTGTGTATCTGTGTATGGGTGCATCTGTGTATCTGTGTGTCTGTCTGTGGCATCGTAGCGCCTAAACGAATGGACCGATTTTGATTAAGTTTTTTTTGTTTGAAAGCTGATGTGACTACGATGGTTCTTAGCTTCAATTTATGAATATCAGTTCAGGCGTTTGATGACTATCAGCTCATTTTTTACATAATAATAGGATTTTACTAACTTTTACAGATCCGATTGATTTCAAATTTGGTGTACTGTCACTTCGGTGACATACCCATGACATACTAACCTTGAGCTGATCCTATACCATCAATAAGTCTGCGAAATGCTTAATTCTTTAGAAACTTACAGCAGATATAGCGTGTTTGGGCTCTTATGAATAGTCTTAGTGAGATGGTGTTAGACAGATGATGAATGACGCCGGGGGTTACTTAAAATTTTTAATTCTGCAATTATTGAACGTTTCTTGTAGGTATAGCTTTTTGTATGTCTATGTTCTATCTATCTTATAGTTGACCAAGCAACAAGTCAGATTATTTTACTTATACTATAAAACCGTGCTAAATGAATTAATGTTTGATCTAGATCGTTTATTATGGGGCCTGTTACATGTTATCTTTCTACACTTATACCTACCTCGAATTAAGCATAATTAAGATCTTTTGTTAAGGTCACATCGGGGACCCCATGTTTAGTAAGCAGTAGTAACCGCTCGAGCAGAACGCCATCGAACGATTTCACATGACTTTGTTTGGCCGTCCTAAGCGTCTAATATGCATATTGCATCTTGGTCCTTATTAACATTCACCGCGTGCCAAACTTGGTAATTGCCCACCAAAATATTTGTGGAAGGTAGTGTCTGCTTCGATTCGTCCCAATTAAGGGTGATCAGAAGTAATTAATTTACATAATTGGAAGAAAATTACAGCATTGAAATGCTAAATAGTTGAACGAAACAGAAGTCGAAACGGAAATTTGCATAACGATGGAATACATTACGGCGGCGCGGGCGGCGCCGACTTTATTTTTCGGCGTGAATATCTGTCATTCGTTGACACAGACGATGATTTAGACTGACATTTATTATGCTAATAGGTAACCGAACAAAGAATGTGTGCTACAGAAAATTTACCGACTTACTCTTTTTTCTGCCGACGCAAATTTATGTCTTCAAATTCAATAAACTCCGGCCTTATTTGTATCATTTTATACGTTTTGATCTTCGCTCTAATGACTGTTGACAATGAAAACTACATCTAGCTTAAAATATGAGTGATAGATTATATTACTTTGGTATAACGCTACAGAAGATTGCAACCAAAAATGAAAAATGAAAATGAAAATATCTTTATTCAATTAGGCCCCCCAAGAAGCACTTTCGAATCGTCAAAAAAATGTCTAACACATAAAATAATATGAACTAACAATGTCATAATGTTTGTCTTTCTGTCTTGTCTAGATCTACGTAAGCTAACAATGTTATAAGGTCAGTCTGTCTATCGGTATGTCTTTCGATCTGTCTGTCAGTCCGTCTGTCAGCCTGACAGTCTGTCTGTCTATATGTCAGTCTGTCTGAATTTACACCGGTTCCAAAAGTTGAATTACCGAGAAGATTCCGGCAACAAACTCGTGTAGTCACTCTTTTCAATTATTAAGTTACAATGTTTAGTTACATAGTAATAGTATTTAGCAGTACAGTGTCACAGAGAGTATAAAAACTAGGTATATAAGCATACCAAGAAGTACCTAATGACAAGATTATTTACTTTATTTAAAGGCTGTCCTACAATGCACCATCACAATATAGGTAGGTATTATAATACACAAAGATCAACAGTTAATATACAAAGGCCTGATAAAGCAAACATCTTTCATTAATTTCGGAACTCCTTTAATTTCAAACAACGATGCCTCGTGATGTTGTGTCCCTGCGGTAAGTAAGGTCGCCAGAGCTCATCGAGATGGCATAATGTTGAGAACTGCTGCGATACTTATTGAGCGAACGCTATGTAATAACACTGGTTAAGTTATGTGAACCAAGTGTTTGTGTTGATGTGCAATTGGAAAATCACTGAGTTAATTTTGATGTGACAGACGTTGAGAATTGTATCGTGGTGACTTATCCACCTCGTCAAACTCTCCCAAAATGCATTGAAATGTGTCACGAAAGCAGTTCAATGCAATATTTCCAGAACTGAAGAAAATACTTAAGACGTGGCTGTATGGGCTTGATCTCTTTGCCACCCCTACACAGGGAGAATAAACAAAAAAAAAACATGAATATAAAGCGACTATTCAAACTAATCGAAATATATAAACCTACGTCCTAACATTTAAGACAATCTCGTACCTACTTGTTGCGACCTCCATTATCAAGATTTATTGGTTAATAATTAAGTGAGCAGTTATAGGAGTCGAGGGAAGGTAACCTCTGGGTAGTGTCTGGTGTGGGTAAGTCACCGTACCCAGTAGGCACTTGTGACATCACGCAGTACCTTCCCCGGAATCATAGAGAAAATGCTCCCCTGGGAGCTCTGATAACCTTCCTCGCTGCAGAAACAATATAGTAATAATTATTTTCATAGCGAGAAATAGCTAATTATGTCTTTTGAAACCAGTCATTTAATTTTTTACCGGCCTTAAAAAAGGAGGAGGTTCCCAATTCGGTTGGTATTTTGTTGTCTGTAAACCGACAAGGCCGAGATTTCTGATCTGATTTACGTGTTTTTTTTTTAGTTGCGGACTAGTTGCCATTTGGTCACTTATAAATTTATTTAAAATCTATTGGGTTGGTTTGTATGTATGCGTTATTGTAGATTTTTGCTTTCCTGTGACTTTTAAGTGACCAATTTTTAGAAACAATATATTATAATATGCTGACGGTCACTCATAGCATGTGCTAATAACATTTAATTGATTTCTACAGCGCCCGTCATATTACTACATTGAATAATAATGAAAACGATACATTGATTTGAACTTTAAACGAGAATTATACATAAAGTCGTTTTTTTTTGTTTTTTTTTTATACAAAGCACGGCAATTGACCCAACACCACCTGATGTGAAGCGATAAGGAGAGTTCATATGCGAAGACAGCTAGTGCAGAAACGGACAATGCACTAGCTGCCTCCACCTAGACGGCCCAAAAGGTGCTTTTTCACGCCTCTTTTGAATGACCCCATGTTATAGGAAGGAGGAAACACATGCGCTGGCAAAGAATTCCAAGTTCTGGAAGTACGACAAAGAAACGAAGAACTAAATATTAATATAATGCAATAAATATTATAATTAAATATTATTATAATTAATTTATTTTTATTAATATAATGTAATGCCCTGCGAGCTATCTATCGATCAACAAAATTAGACATTTAGACGCGACGTAACGGATTCCTTCATACAAATTTTGAAATGATTCCTGGACGAAACCGTTTATGTTAATGTGTAACGTGAAATTTAGATTATCGATAGATCGTACTGGGCGGATATAAAAGATCTCTCTACTTAGTTAGACTGTAATCTAATATTAGATATAGAAACAGGCAACATCCTTGATGGCTGTTAAAATTTTATTGATTCTTCTTTCAGTACAACATACTTAGTTAACGGCAGTGTCGATTGAGTAACACACAAGTGCATCGTATATTTACGAGGTGCGCGTGACGTCACGTGTCGCGGCCGTGCGCGGCTTGTAAAATGATTATAAAACGGTTCAACATTAAAATGTTGTTGATCGCTTAAAATCGCCGATGATAGTGGGATGTCGGGCAATTTGTTCCACATAATATTGTTTTTTTGCCTCGCAAGTTAACGAGCAGTGATGGGTTTACCTAAGTATTGATATTGTGTATTCTGCTTAGTATTACGCGCTCTTTACGCATGTTTCCGACCTCACATGAAAAAATATTATAGTACCTACTACTGGCTACTATATGGCCCGTGTGAATGTCAGTTAACGTTCCAAAGGTAGCTTAGGGTGTAATATATCATCATACCAAATTTTATTTAAATCGGTTCAGCAGTTTAGGAGACAAAACTTAAAAGACAGTCAGATGTATTGTTATTATATACATAATGTGTTCCCACCTCCCTATAACATGGGTTCCTTCAAAAGAGGCGTGAAAAGGCATTGTTGTCCGACAATCGTTTGCCGTGCTTGGTATATAAAAAAAATCCTAACAGACGTATAATCTAGCCGAATATGTGTACCTTATTTCCATCATTAATATAATCCATGCTATCTTCCTTGTTTCAGGTACATATCCAGACCGGAGAGAGAATAAACGTAGCGTAATATAGCTCGCACTTATCCGTCAAGACTAATATTCTTTTCTAAAATATAGGACTCGCTCAAGGAAATCTAAGCGTGTTAAGAAAAAATATGAGTCGGAAAACTATTGTGCTCGGGTCTTGGGGTAGAGCGGCTGCTGGCTCTCGGGAGAAGTCGGGAGACGTCGGAAGCCGGGAGTCAAGATTGCGTAATAACTTTAAAACGTATGCGACTACTATGCCCATTGCTTATATTAGGGTGTAGGAAGGTGTAGGTTGAAGCCATCGAAAGCACCTGATTTTAAGCGACTTTAACGTGTAAAGCTTAAATATCTGTCTCTCAGAAAAGCACAGCCATACCCCACTATTTTATCGTGAAAGAAAAAATTTTATTGACTTGCTCAAGCACAACACATTACACAGGTACATTAACAATAAAAAAAACCATCAGTGCAAGGCCAATAGCCCCTGTCTCAGCACTTAGCTTCAATGACATGCGCAAAATGTCACAGAAGCGCTGATATTATGACAGGACCCAGGTGATGACGCGACGTGATATAAAACATGACATAAGACACAAAATAGTCTGCAATATCGAGTGATTTTTCCTTATTATTGCAGGGTGTCTATAGGCGCGGTAACCCCGCGGACGACCGGCTGGCCGAGTGGTCTGTACCCCAGGCTACTCGGTCAAGAGGTCCCGGGTTCGAATCCCGGTAGGAACAAATGTTTGTATGATGAGTACGAGCATTTGTTTACGAGTCATGGATGTTTATATGTTTATTTAGTATATTTCTAATATTTATATACATATTATTATCATTATTTATCCGTTATCTAGTATCCATAATACAAGCTCTTAATGATGCTTACTTTGGGCTAGATAATAGGTGTGAGTGTATAAATATTATTATTATTATTATTATTATTATTACCCTTACAATCAGGTGGGCCGTCAGCTTGTTTGTCATCTATTTGTGAAAAAAAGATTAAAAACAAAGGACAAAATGAGGTAGACAAAAGTGATATTTCTACAGACTAAGATATGGGCTACAAAAACAAACTAAGGGGAAAAACAACAAAACAAACAACAGCAAAGCTCCTAGAAGCGTTTTATTATAAGCAGGCTTGTCCCTTGTGCTACCAATACAACACTTGCAGGCAGGAGACACGGCTTGTACCAGGTGTTACAAATGTTGTATTATAAATTACAACGTAACGTTATACAGGGTGGTGACAACAATACGTAACACGTGCATAACATGGGCTATATTAGTTCTTAGAAATGTTTTGCAACTATCAAAAACATCTTATTCATTTGATAATTTCGTGACATTTCTATGAAATAATTTTACATTCGCTATATCACTTCATAAAAATATTATGAAATTATCAAATGAATAGAATTTATTTGAAATGAACTAATATAGCCCATGTTTTATTTTAATGTCATATTGACGTCATCACCCCGTATATTGCTGATATGGACCGTCCGTACCTATGTAGGGACAATTCCGGCGAGAAACAGTTCGCTGTTTTGGATTACAATGAGAGGTAGCTATTGTAACTACTGGGCATGGAAATCATTTCATCTTAGGCTTTAGGATGATAACGTACCTGCATTACCGAGTGATCTTTTTCTTGTTATTGCAGGTGTCTATGGAGTATGGTAGCCACTCAGCTTTTTTTTCAATTTATTAGAATAACAAACAATAACATTATAACGCTTATGTTGATAATACATACAATAACTATTACTTATTATGCAACCAGCAACGTTATTCACTAGATAAGAAGCAGTGCAATAATGAAGATACACAGCTTGCTTGTCACCTTAATTTTTGTGGGAAAGAAGCGAACGGTTTGCCTAATGGTAAACAGAAGATACAACGTTTCTAAGCAGAGCTCATCTCTGGCGACCATTTTCACTGCAGGCATACAAAACTCATGTGTTTTGAGTGCGATGTCTGTAAGAAGGACATTCTATACCAGTCTCTAATCTATACATGTGTTCCCTCAAATACAAATACAACTATTTTTTATTTGCTAATAAATAGGGTACAGGATGTGGTGTTATTTTACATTTATTCGTGCTTTAACCTATTTAGCCATATAACATAGCATGCAAATATTTAGAGTATAGGTAATTTTTACGTCATCAAAATTTATTTACATTAAAAATAATTCATAACATCATGAAAAACTAATAATAATAATTACTATTTAATATTCTGTTAGTATTAGTTATCCGAATTACAATATTTATTCACTACTCACTTAACAATAAAATAAAATAAAATAAACCAGTGCATCAACTATTCTAAATATCTTTATTCATTAAAAACTCATCAACAGAATAAAAAGTCTTTTCCAACAACCAATTCCGTAAACGGTTATAAGGAAGTAGCATAAATGAATTAGGAACCTCATTATAAATGGACTTACCCATAGCATAACTTTTATTTAGAAATCTCATAGTTTTTGGGACTAGTTCTAATACAAGCCTATGAGGATCTCCTCCTTCCTATAACGTGGGTTGCTTCAAAAGAGGCGTGAAAAGGCACCTTATGGGCGCAAGGTGGAGGCGGCTAGAGCAGTGTGTTTCAAGGTGCACTATAGCTGTCTTCGCATATGGACTCTTCTTACTGCTTCATATCGGACAGTTATTTTCCGTGCTTTGTATATAAAAAGAAGTCGGGTGCTTTAATTATAAATATATAATATAAAAAAATAGTTTTTATTGAAATATCAGCTATCGATTCATAATACAAGGATGTTTACTGCGCCCATTAGTGGGCGAGAAGTAGTTATCGCTGCTCTGTAACCAAGCTCGAAAGCCCCGGGTTTATGCCCGGCTTTGGGCACAATTTATTACATTAAATTCTTTTCCTTAATTAAGTCTAGTGAGCGTTAAAAGCGTAAACTGGTCGGAGCCTGATTTACAGCGGTGCCGGCGCCCGTTTCTCTACTTCTACGACATAAGTCAAGTTCTGGTCTACTATTCTTTTTATTCTTATTTTTGTAACGATATAATAAATGTTGAGGAGCTCGGTGGCGTAGTGGTTTGAGCGCTCTGGTTTCGATAACGAAAACAAAGCAACTTTCACCATGGTCGGTCCCGGGATGGGTCAATCAAATTTATAATCTCGAGCTCCTACGTGCTTCGGAAGGCACGTCAAGCCGTTGGTCCCGGTTGTTACTGTAACCGCTTTAACCCACCGGGCTGGTGGGTGAAAGCGCCAACCCAAGGTTAAAAGAATTGGACCAGCGTGGTGGTGTTATGTCCCAAGCTCCTCGTGTGTTTCTCCCATGTAGGAAGGCCTGTGCCCAGCAGTGGGACGTATATAGGCTGATGGTGATAAATAAATGTTTGCTGCACACTAAACACACAAAACAACGCTCTCCATTAACGTTAAACATCAGCTAATTTACATGTACTCAACTTAAATTCCACTTGAGTGTACTCCACATTCCCGCGTCACATCGACGCTGCTCGCTCAACACGCTACTATTTGCGACACTAACACAAACATTTACACAACTTTTTCTCGAACGGCTTAATCTATACAAGCGGAGATCAAACGAGTGCCACTCAAATGTTTACATAAACAAAACGAGCGTCAAAGGAATAATACTGTCAGACGTAAGCGGTGCCTGGTGACGTGTCTTATGCTCGTTTGGGTCCTGAGTACGGACAGTGAGTTTACCGTTTAGCAATCACTTCTGAAATAAACGTATATTTTTCTATAGTAAAGGACTACATTATTTTGAAATATATCAAAACAGGTTACTAGGTGGTAGGCCCGTATGTAGAGTCGTCTGGGTAGGTACCATCGCCTTTCTTATTTCAGCCGTTAGACAGTTCGCTGTGTTTCGGATTGAAGGGTAAGGTAGCCAGTGTAATTACTGGGCATGGACGGCATTTCATCTCTGGCCTCAGGATGGCAACGCACCTGCAATTTCAAGTAATTTTCTCTTGGTATTGCAGGTGTCTATAGGCGGCGGTAACCGCTTTCCATCCGGTGGGCCGTCAGCTTGTTTGTCATCTATTAGTATAAAAAACCGACTGTGTTTAGCTCGGTGACGTAGCGGCTTGAGCGCCTTGGTTTCGATTACGAAAACAAAGCAACTTTCCCCATGGTCGAGCCCGGTATGGGTCAATCAAAAATCTGTTATCTCGGAGGACCGTGCTTAGGAAGGCACGTTCAGCAACCGCTTCAACCACCCACCAACCAGCATTGACTAGTTTGAAGTTGCAATAAAATAATAATGAATTTTATTCAAATAAACTTATTTCACAATATAAAACCGACTTCAAAAAACTGAAAAGGATGAAATAATTAAATTTAAGTAGGTATTCATCCCCTAGAAACATATTTTTGGAGTCGGTGCTTTACTTTCTATTGTTTTTGGAAACCACTTAGCACCAACTCCAAAAATATGTTTCTAGGGGATGAATACCTACTTAAATTTAATTATTTCATCCTTTTCAGTTTTTTGAACTCGGTTTTAATTTTTGTTTAAAATTTTTTTTTCACAATTTTTAGTGATAACTTTTTACGGTCGAAGCTAGATGGGTGACCGTCAACTTATATTGTTTCCTACTATCGTATCGTTTCACTAAAAAGTCATTGGAAAAGCAAAAATTCGCAATTTCGCTTATGTAGACGATTTCATAATTTCAGTTTTTTTTAATTTAAAACCAAAGTACCCAACTGTTTTTGAAAAAAATTTTATGGGACCAAATGGCAGCTATTCCGCATCGAACAAAAAAAGAATCACGTAAATCGGATCAGTAATCTCGGCGTAATCGGTGTACATACATAGAAAAAAAAAAAACATACCGGCCGAATTGAGAACCTCCTCGTTTTTGAAGTCGGTTGATAAAAATTGAACTATAAGAATATCAATAGAGCTTAAGTAACAAACATGCCCGAGCTACGATTTTCCTGTGCTTCGGGCAAAAAGAACTTACTTAACTTTTTACAAAAAGACTAAAAATAAACTTCAACTTAAATAGTCCTATTACGGCGGTAAGCAAACACAACTCCTTTTTATTTTTTAAGAAAAAAATATACCATTTGTAGCTATTCTAATCAAGAACTTTTATAACCATTCATGTTTGGTTATTCAAACAAGAGTAAAACTCGAAAGAAACCCCACCGTAATAGGCGTTAATTTCGACTACTGCCTTAATATAGGACTATTTACGTTACATTGTTATTAAATATACATCCGAGTCGCGGTGTCTGTTCGTACGGCAACTTTTACATAAGCTTGTGAGGCGAGTAATTGAGTTTGAAATCCCTGTAATCTAATCTTGTAAGCGGGCGGTGGGAAATTTGATTCCTCTGAGTGATTATGAACAGCAAAATTGAATAAAGAAAGAACAATTTCAGATATTGTTCATGCTTATTTAAACAATTTCTACCAAAATGTAACGGAGAAGTATCCTATTTTCAAGAAATTTAAATTATAATATCAAGATGTTACATAATCCATCTAAAATTACCAAAGATAAATTATGCAAGGAATGGAATAACCTCCATGTTCCGGAAAATCAGTCCTGAATGAAACTTAGTAGGTATTTTGTAGTGTTGTGTTGTTGTGTTTAGCTTTATGCAAGGTAGGGCCTAGAAGGGTAGCTACGAATTTAGGGTAGCTCCAAACGAGGCCGTTGAAGTCATGGTAAAAACAAAAATAATGAAGTAGTTTATAAATAAATGATAGAGTTCTGAAGTTACAAACATTTTAAAAAATCCAGTCGAATCGATAACCTCCTCCTTTTTTCCGTCAGTTAAAATAAGATACAAACACTCTCAGCCAGCGGAAAAACGTTACCAACTATAATCTTTCCTAGGACCTTGTTAAAAATGAGTAGTGCAGGCGCCTGCCGCCAGGTGGCGGTGAACCTCCGTGATCTTTGTACCGTGGCAGGCTTCACTTCAAATTAATGACGCCATTTGGGCGACTTGCTCTGGCCCGTTATGACGTATCCACTCCGCTGAGGATAATTCACGCCAACAATAATTAGCTCGGGTATACTTTGTTACACCTCATTATTTACATGTAAACATTTAGGCTACAAAACATTTTGACTTACAAGAAATATTGCAGACATTTATCTTAACCCTACGCTGCGGCCGTAAATTTCACAAACGTAGCTGGCATCGCGGGGGTCGCGTTGCCCCAAAGAGTACACACCACAACACAACAGACACAAAGTATACTCACATCTTAATGTTTTTGGAGCGTTTAAATGCCTACATTATTGTAACAATTACAAATAAAGAAAGAAAACGATGAACTATATATATGCTCCAGGCGGGAATCGAACCCGCGAAAAAATTTAGCAAGTTATAGCTAGTGCTCCGGTGGCGTAGTGGTAATCGCGTCTGGCCGGACATCAGGAGACGCGGGTTCGATTCCCGCCTGGAACATATATTTTTTCATAGTTTTCTTTCTTTATTTGTAATTATTACAATGAAATGTATACTTATATAATTTGTATACAAGTAGACCAAATAGTAATTGAGATAGTCTGCACAATAGACTAAGTATAACATCCATCCGTACAAAAACAAAGTAGGTTAATTAGTTAATGTAAGATAGCTTATTAGGTTTTTCTGATAATGATATCTCCCGCTCCATGCATAGGTATACTTTTCTAACGAGTGTACTTTTTTATCCTGTTGTATTGTGTAAAAAAACTGCTGGATAGTACAAGAATTGAACTAATGCAAGAATATGTCTACATACAAGTACTGTAGTGTATATTGCAGATTAATGATAATAAATAAAAAGTAATAATATTCATACAATCACTATTATCTAGCCCAAAGTAAGCATCATTAAGAGCTTGTGTTATGAATACTAGTTAACGGAGGAATAATGATAATAACATGTATATAAATATTAGAAATATACCTAATAAACATTATAAACATCCATGAGTCGTGACCAAATATTTGTACTCTTCATAAAAATATTTGCTCCTACCGGGATTCGAACCCGAGACCCCAGACCGAGTAGCCTGTAAGCAAGGGGTACAGACCACTCATCCAGCCGGTCGTCAAAATGCTAACTGATACTGCTATGCTAGCTGATATGTTCTATCATACCTTTTAGAACGATAAGAACTTATGATAGAGTATATAATGTCTCTGGCTTGTATACAGGGTAGTACTATCAATACCAAAATAATTTGAAACATATTAGGCTACATTAGTTCATAGAAATAGTTTGCCACTTTCAAAAACCTCATATTCATTTGATAATTTCATGACATTTCTATGAAATAAAGCAGCCAATGTTTTATTATTTCGTACAAATGTCATGAAATTATCAAACGAATAAGATGTTTTTGAAAGTGGACCATTTCTATTAACTAATACAGCCCAAGTTTCCATTTATTCTCGTATTGACGGCACCACCCTGTATAATGCTTCACAAATAATTTTCTAAACTCGTCAAATAAAATCAAACAAAAACAAGTCACAAGCGGATGGCGGTAAAACATAAGAAAATTAAATCTAAAAGCTTCAAATGATCAAATTGTAAGACAAAGATAAAAAATGTATCCCATAATGGCCAGTAAATTGCAAAAGCTACCTTTCCCTTCAATCCGAAACACAGCGAACTGTTTTACGGCTGAAATTTGAAAACCGGTGGTACCTACCCAGATGACTCTACACCTAGTAACTTACCTACACCGAACAATACACCTAGTAACTTACCATGTTAGGTTTTTGGTGATCTCTTTGATATTTTATTTATATTCTTTACAATTCGAATATACCCAAAACTTTGATTGTTTCACATCAGCCTACATATCAAATATGTTTACGCAGCATTAAAACATCCATAATAAATAAGAGGCTTATACCCCCGACTTCAAAAACATGGAGGCTCCAAATTCGAATGGTATGTTTTTTTTCTACCGATTACGCCGAGATTTGTGATCCGATTTACGCGATTCTTTTTTTGTAAGTCGTCTATCTATGCGAAATTGCAGATTTTTGCTTTCCTATGACTTTTTAATGAAACGATACGATAGTAGGAAACAATATATGCTGACGGTCACCCATCTAGTTTTGACCTTAGACAGTTATCACTTAAAATTGTAGAAAAAAATTCAAACAAAAATTAAAACCAACCTCAAAAAACAGAAAAAGAAAAAATTAAGTAGGTACTCATCCCCTAGAAACATATTTTTTGGTGCTAAGTTGATTCCAGAAATAATAGAAAGTGAAGCACCGACTTCGAAAAATATGTTTCTAGGGGATGAGTACCTACTTAAATTTAACTATTTTATCCTTTTCAGTATTTTTTAAAGTGTATTATTCCCGCCCCGTTGGCACTCAACGCTCGCGCCTTTTAACAAATACGCTTCCGATGTACTGCGGGCTTCCGGCTCGCCTCCCCCACCCCTTCCTACGCCTCCCCGCTCCCCCGCTCCCCATAGCCTCGAAGCAACAAACTCAAACAGGTCAACTTCGACTCAAATTGTCAAAGTAATTGTTACATTCCAATCTAAACTGTAGATGTACCTCGGTGAGATCAAACGCCCCGGAGGGCTACAATACGAATGCGCACTTACAGCTTGGTATTTCATTGAATTACTTATATATGATAATGTGTCATTCAAAATTTACTAATATTGATAAGTAGATAGAATAGTGTTTAGTGTTGTAGTTTCACTAGGTGGTAGACCTGTATGTAGGGTCGTCTGGGTAGGTACCACCGCCTTTCTTATTTCAGCTGTGAAACAGTTCGCTGTGTTTCGGATTGAAGGGAAAGGTAGCCAGTGCAATTACTGGGCATGGACGGCATTTCATCTTAGGCCCCAGGATGACAACGCACCTGCAATATCAAGTGACTTTTCCTTGTTATTGCAGGTGTCTATAGGCGGCGGTAACCGCTTACCATCAGGTGGGCCGTCAGCTTGTTTGTCATCCAGTTGTATAAAAAAAAAAAAGTTCACATGTTGGCCCAGTTGTTGAATCGAATTGATTTAAAAATATACGCATATGAAAACAGCTCGAAACAGCCGAAGGTGGCAAAAATCGCCGTCCGCTACTCTATTTTAAAGCCCTCGGCTACGACCAGAAAAACTCATAAGCTTGTTGGATACCATATAAAAAGCACTTTATATCATTTGTCTGCACAAGTTATTTGGTCCGCCACTGACCGTTGTTTGCATAACACCCTAATATTTGAAGTAAAACCTCTTTTATTCACGTTTAATGAAATGTTGCAAATTACAAGCTAGCTCCGGCAAGGTAATGTTATTTCACATGCGTAGTGCTCGCGAAAATATAATACAATATAATGCCTTGATGCCTCCTATAAGACTTTTAAACATAGAACTTTAAATTAAAATTAAGTCTGTATTATACCTACTTTTAAAACCTGTGTCGGTGTTATCTGATGCAGTGCCGCATATAAACGCATGTTGAGAAACCTCAAAACTGATCCCGGAGGTATAAGTGTTATAAATAAGATGAAACTAGGTATAATAATTATTATTAACTACATATAACATACGGGACACGGGGCCAATTAAGCAATAAATCGTATATTTTTCCAAACTATAATACCATTCATTGTTATCAAGAAACAAATAACAATTACACGTAAAAGGATATCTCTAATATTGTATTACCAAGACTTATCGCCACCATTCTAAGAAGTAGGTAATGAATAATTATTCTTAGATATAAATAATGAACTGAGTGTTCTGTTACTTTATTTCTAGGAATAACAACAATATTTAATAATAATAACAACAGTACCTATCGCAGTAACAGCTCTCAGGCGTTCACCTTGGGAATAGCTTGAGAGATATATTTTCTATAATAATATTGACACTGTTTACTCCTAGAGGACGAATAAATGTAATAATAATGATTCGTATATCGGAGTAGTGAGAAATGAAGTAATGTTTGCTTAGCGCAAGCGATATTCCTAACGTAGGGAGTACTTCACCGCGCCGTCCCCGCGGGGCCTACGTTCTATCACACCTTGAGAAATTACATTATATCTGGTGGTAGGTATACTTACTGGTTTGCAGGCTCTGGGTTCGATGACAAAAACGAAGCAACTTTCGCCGTGGTCGATCAGCTTCATCAAATTTTGTAATCTCGAGCTCCTCCGTGTTTCGTCGTGCTCGTTACTACTGGTACCGGTTGCTACTGCAACCGCTTTAACGCACCAACCCGCGTTAGAACCTGTGAAGTACAGTGGGACGCATTATATATAGTCTGGCAATAATGATTAATTTAGTATCGAGAGTTTTTCACATGGCACGAAACAATAAACTTGTCTGAGTCTTACAGTAATACTTCGACAGTAAAATGCTACTATAGTAAACAATACAACTCCAATTTGTAGATATTGTTTGGCTGCAATTCAAGAAAATAATAATAATAAATAAAAAACCAATTCAACCAATAAATTATCGGTACATAACGCACTTCAGATGAGAATTTAATGCTTCTGCTAAAATAAGCAGCACCCATTTATCTTGGCTGTTTTGTTTATAAAAAGTTTTCCAGCGTTCACCCAGTTGAGAAGCAGCCAACGCAACTAACTAGCCTTGAAACGTATAAGTTTGCAAAATCTTTTACCGTAGCGCTGATTCACGCTACGATGAACCACAGCGTAATGCCGCCTAACGTAAAACAAACAGTGCTACGAAATTACGTAGCAAGTAGCTAGTAGCTAAATATAGGTAACAACGTCATTTTATACTGCTACGACTTTTAGAGTGCTACGAAACATCGTAGTAAAATAGCTAAAATAAACTTTGTAGATTCTTGTTGATTTAGGCCACAGTCTCGACTGTCAAATCACTATCTAACAACGACTAGTATAATGAACAAACGCCTATCCAACAAATCCTTAAATATATATTAATTTGTCGCTTACATAATAAATTTATTACTTACAAGTGTTTTCTTATTGTTATTTATTTTTGCATATTAATTATTAATCAATCCAATACTCATTTACGGCCCTATAAAGTTACAATAACTTTCGCTTGACACATTCAACATACTTTTCATTTCATATAAAAATCGGGAAATTTAAACTAGTTTTTATAACAAATGATGAAAGGAATAATTTAAAACTAGATATTTTACCATCCCGAAGATTATTCTTCAGAAGGCATTTAAAAACTTAAAGATTTTTTTATTTATTAAAATCTGATGCCATCAAAGTTGTCTCCGTATTTTAGTCAGTACTGGAGGGTGTCCTTAGAACTCGATTTCCACCGACCTGTTTATTTCAAAAGTGACCGTATCAAAGTAGATATTTCTATTTTTAATGCAACTAAAACTCGTACTCATTATGTGTATTGCTCACACTCACACTGCATGTAACGGGTTTAGAACTATGTTCACTTAGGATTATTTTAAATAGTTGACATATGAAAATGTAATAAATTTCTAACTACTTAATTAATAACCATCTAATGACTATATTAACAATGTTCCTTGAACAATCTAGAAATATTGTCCCCAAACGATCTGTTGATCAGAAGTTTCCTTCAGAATTAATCTTTGCCAGTTTCCTCAAACTTACATTGAACAGGCCGCGATAAACAACATTGGTGGAATAGACAACATTTTAATTATTAGTAACATTACTTTTAAGTAATTTTATGTTGGCAATACTCGTTACCGCCTCTGTTTCCTGTTACATTTGAAGCCGAATACACGCAGCGCAAGTTATCTGGACTTTTTCTTGTGCTGTGACACCCAATCCTGTGTCTTCACGCCTCGCTCGAACATCTCACAAAAGAACATGTAAAGTGACACGTGCGGGTATCATTGTGACTTCCACAACGTCTCTTCAGTTGACTAGTTTTGGAATGATTATATTATAATCAGTGTACTGTTGAAGCCAGCGCCGGCTCCGCGGCCATCGATCGTGTTTGTATCATTCAAATGCCACTAAGACTGCTAACCTACTTCTAAGCTTAAGTGTTGTCTGTTACGTCATAGGGCAGTAGGGTAGCGTCGTCGATAGATACTTAATCGAACACAGTAACTGAACTAATCAGGTATAGGTACATGCTAATGCATACGATGCTAGCCGATAAAAGTAAACAGTTGCTATTGAAATGTTTACTGTCCCATTTTGTACAACCAGATGGCAAGCCAGCTGACGGTCCACCTGGTGGTAAGTGGCTTCCGTCACCTACAGATAATAATCTTATAACTAATCAATAATTATAATAGTTTTGATAAGGAAACCATTGGTTCGGAACCATAATTGTGTGTACGTTGCAGTCGCTCATAAAACGTTACGGGTCACACACAGAACAGAGAAAACCTCTTTTCTCTGTTCTTTGTTTAACTATGTGTTCAAGCTGCCGGTCCACTGAAGCAGAGACGAGCGGAGCGGAGCTTTGCTGAGAAAACGAAAATCAACTGAATTACGTTGCTTTAAAATACTATTCACTTAAACGCTTTCATGGATGGTACATTCCGTCACTCTACGCTTCGAATTTCGCCAGTATATAAAATAATTTTATAATCTTCTTATCATTAAAGTACATATATTAAATATGTATATTAATATCCAAGAAAGTTCTGCTCCGCTTGCCTCCGCTCCGCTCGTCTCCGCTCCAGTGGAAGGTAGCCTAAGAGCATATTACACTATCGAAATTTTATTACCTCCATAGCTGACGGCTCTAAAGATAAATTTTCTTATTAAAAACAATTAACTAATTGTTAGTTATGTTATGTACCGCCCGCCGGCGCCGTCTTCAATGGGAGCCGGGCTACCATTAACTAAATGCTATTTCCATTTTAGATTGCAGCTCGGAATCGCTGTGTAGATTTCTGAACTATTTGTTGTTAAGCCATTAATGGTCTCTTCCAATCCCTGTTCAATTAAGCTCAACAGAAAACAGACCAACAACAGCTTAGCATTCAAATGATGTAAACCATTTGAATGTCTGCGGCAATAATATTACAGAAAGAATAATATGTTAATTAGTCTGATGTAGACTGCATAGACAAACCCCACTACTAGGTACAAGCATTTATTAATAGAACGAGTTTGACTTGAAATACCTGATGACTGCTCCAATACCAACTAGTACAGTAAGCGCGAATTTAAAATAACTTGTCAAACCAACAAGACCAGGTACTTTATAGTACTATCCTTTAACGCCCAGCTGGTATGATATTATGATATCATGACAAATTTAATTATGTCTGGCATGTCCAGTATGAATTCCTAGTTACATGGTCATTCGTCTTGGTTCAATTGTAGAGAAAGTAAGTTATTTTTAATGAACACAAAAATTACAGCGTCGTACGTCATACTGCTGCCACCTATGGGCGGGAGTACCTAGATACCAGCTTGGACCGTTTGACGCAGTTCAAAGACGCGCTATGAGAATTGTCGACGATCCCGAGCTATTGAACCCTTAAGCCTAAGTAGAGATTTTGCTTCCTTATGCGTGTTCTACCGTTTGTATAACGGAGTGTGTTTTGAGGAATTATTTGACATGATGCCCGCGGCCTCTTTGTACCATCGCACTGCTCGCCAACGGCAGGGAATTCATCCTCACACGTTGGAACTAAAATGATCCCGTACTGTGCGGTTTCATAGAAACTATCTCCCGCGTACGCTCAGGTTGTGGAATGACCTCCATGCAGATGTTTTCTCGAATGAGTAAAGCATGGGGTTCTTCAAAAAGGGCTTAAAAAGGTTTTTACAGTGCAACGCGGAAGTGATACCCCTGGTGTCGCAAGCGTCCACAGCACACTTTCACACACACACACACACACACACACACACACACACACACACACACACACAAACACCGCCCACGCACATACATAGTTTTATTTCGGAATTCTGTAACACCCGGTAATATGAGGTGCATTTTCACATTGCTCTGTGCGGGACATCGGAAAGAGCAACGTGAACCGATGACACTAACGGACTATTGGCGGCAATTTTATTTGCTCGTACACGGAGCCAATAAATGTACCATTACTATGATGGACGCGGCGGCGGCGGCGGCGGCGCGTGGCCTCTAACACGCGCTGGTTAGTCGGTAGCGGCCGATCGTGCGATAATCGCTCTTTTGGGCATCCTCCCTACATTCAAAACTACATGTAAAGTCACCATCAATTTAGAATATGTAAGTGAGACTTGTGGAACGTCCACCTTTCACCAAAACTTTTGTGCCCGCCAGGTTCCAAAATTGTATTGGCATTTTAAATTTAGATATATGTGCAACATATTTTGGAGTACAATAAAGATATAAATTGAAATTGAGACATGACTTGTAAAATTATCTTCACTTTGCACCTCTTAAGGACAAAAAGAAATAAATTCATTCCGATGATCTCAAATCAAAACAAAGGAACAATCAGCTTAACTTGATTTGAGACCCGATAAATTTATCGGGCGCAGGAATTTGACACCACATCAGGGACTATAGCACGCACCACACGCACACAGCCACGTGCGAGCGGAAATATCAAATGAGATGATGCCAGAGGAAACCAAACATACCAAACAGTAAAAATAATTGCTGTTTTTAGTAGGGCAATAATTACTATTCAACCATTACTTCTACCGGAATGAACTTAGGTTTCATTCGATATTACATTATTATTTTACACCCCTGATGTTTTTATTACTATGAATCTGTCGTGGTTACATGTTAGTTCAAATTGTGTATGAGAATACTAGTATTTAGTTAGAACTTTACTACAAAATGTAATATAATGAATTATGTTGTGTGTGGCAGCCCTAAGGCAGCGCTTCCCCTGGCGCGGCGCCAGCGCTGCCTCTGATTGATTACCGCGGACCCCCCCCCCCCCCCCTCTCCTTACTTTCCCCTCCCCACCTCTCGCGAGCTCTATTGAGTAAAGGAACATGACACTGCCATATAATAAAGACAGTATCAAATATTAAAGGTTGACGAAATGTAATACTCAGTGTTTTAGAAAATTCCTTTTATTCACATGATAATAACATTACAGTTCTTGTCAACCGTATATGTAACTACCCGCTCTTATTATCTACCTTTCAACAATTTATGAGTACAGACTTTGAAGTGCGCCACGTTACTCTTATGATATCTCTTGATGAGCTACAGCGCTTCCAAAGAGGTTCGATCATTCAGCCTATTTATTATCCTATTGTGAAACTCTTTGGTGGAATTCATATAATATATTTCTTAAAGAAATATAAATATAAATAATACGCACGACGCAATACAGTGGGGCGTGCGTTAAAAGAGGTACTTAGGCGTGAGTACCTATTTCACCACACGCTCCGTTGTATATTAAAGATTAAAGATTCAAACAATGTATAGAGGCTTCGTAAATACATTTTTGAGCAAATGTGTTGAAAATAGATTGACAAATTAATGTTAGCTAACTCCCTAATTCCTCGCTTGTTTCTCTCATGAAGGAAGGCCTATGCCCAGCAGTGGGACATTATAGGCTTGTGATGATTGCTATCTAACAAAGTCATAATATCTGTCGGTCATATCTGAATTACAGGTGGTAGACCCGTATGTAGGGTCTTCTAGGTAGGTACCACCGCCTTTCTTATTTCAGCCGTGAAACAGTTCACTGTGTTTCGGCTTGAAGGGAAAGGTAGCCAGTGTAATTACTGGGCATGGACGGCATTTCATCTTAGGCACCAGAACGACAACGCACCTGCAATATCAAGTGATTTTTCCTTGTTATTGTAGGTGTCTATAGGCGGCGGTAACAACTTACCATGAGGTGGCCCGTCAGCTTGATTGTCATCTAGTGGTATAAAAAAAATACACACCGGTTCCAAAAGTTGAATTAGCGATAAAAAGTCAATCCCGGCGAAATTGATAGAAATCAATCCTTTGTTAATAGTCCAGGGTTATTCTGGAACATGCCGCGATACCCTTATTGTTCAGCGCAAAGTATTACCTACTGTTGCATTATTTATATGATTGTGTTTACATTATCCATTATTATGGTAATAAACCATGGTCGGGGGCGCGCGGCGTAGAGGGACTCGGGGGGGCGCGGGCGACACGCCGACGTGAGATTTATTGTTGGAGGCTTCCTTGTGTATCAATTGTTTGATGCGATATAATTATACCTATCTCAATCATGGCATGATATCTATCTGATGACAGGTTATTTTCCACATATGAAGCTGTTGTAGTATGTCTATACATTATATGTATAAGATGGGATATATCATAACAATTATGTAAATAATCTTTTTAACCGACTTTAAAAATGCAGGTTATCAATTGCACAGTTTTTGTATATGTTTATGCACTAGTACAGATTCTGAACATTGGTGTCAAATTTCATTAGTGTATGTATGTATGTATGTTTGTCCGCGCAGATCTTAAAAACTTTATAGTGGATTGCAACAATTGCATTTTCTTGAACTCAATATAGTCCAACTTAGGAAACTGGGCAAGTTTCATTAGAATCGGCTTAGTAGTTTTTGAGATAGAGAGTAAAGTGTGTATCAATCACTTACAAAACGTAACTTTGGTTTAGTAGCGTAATTCTAAAACATGTTTTTTCAATCATCATCATCATCATCACCTGTCATCATCGTCCGTCCCACTTCTGGGCACAGACCTTCCTACATGGAACAAACACATAAAAGGGTATCTCCCATCTCCCCTTACAGGCTTATTATGGTTATGTTTCTTCAATACTACGCTACGGTATAATAATATGGGGTAATAGTGTTGATTTTAATAGGGTTTTTAAAGCTCAGAAGAAGTGTATTAGGGCATTATGTGGAATAAAACGTAGAGAATCATGTAAACCCTTTTTCAAAAAACTTAATGTATTAAATTTACCTTGTATATATATATCAGAAATCTGCTTATTAGTTAAAAAATACCCTGAATATTTCATTAAGGCGAGGTATTCCGAGCAGTCGTAGGTAAAAATGCTTCCTCAGCCCCCGCCAATAAGTAGCGTAACGTAAGCAAATCCGACGCGCGCGAGATGACACCGCGCCGGCCGCGGCCGCCCGGTCCAAGCGGTACGATGTGCCATAGTAAAATTGCATACAGTAACATTATGGTATTACTTTATAGATTATTTAGATAGGTACTAACTTTTTTCATGATCATACGGTCCACCAGATGGTCAGCTGTAAAAATTTGTATCAACAGTCAACCGCTCATCCTAACTGTAATATTGAAATAGTGAAAATGAGTTTGTTTGTATGTTATCTTACGCATTAACGCCTAAACCACTTAGGTAACCGATTCAGATGAAATTTGGTAAGGAGATAGTTTGAGACCGTAAAAGGGATGTAGGATACTTTTTTGAAACGATAACCAAGTTGGAGCCGCGGTAAGATACTAGTATTATCATAAATGCTATTTATATATTTTCTCAAGTCGCGCTACATCTTACGATTTTATTTTTGAGTCTGATCAATGCCCTGGATTGATGAAGACAGCGGTGTGTATTGTGATGACCTAGGACCTAATTATATTTCCTAGCGTTCGCTACAATAGCTACATAATGAAACCGTTTAACTTGACAAAAAAATATGTATTTTATATGAGTAGGGGTAGTACTTGCACCTTACGGCCTGACCACGGGAACGGGCGGTGGCGGCCGTAAGGGCCTGGGAGTCCCAAATACCCCTTCATATTCCAGCCGCAAAAAGTTATAAAAGTTAGGATAGGTTTTTTTAATAGTTATCAGGATCTATTATTATCTGCGATATAGAAGAAGAACTCTCTACAGCAGTTGATGATGTGTTTTCAGACAATGTTACAGGTGCATTTTCTTTGTCTCCTTGTAATTTTATTTTTCTTATTTCCATTCCTCTTGTATTTCCGGGGTCTACAACCTGTTTGTATGCAACAGCTGTTTTTTTTCACGATTTCAAATGGTATTTTCTAACAAATCGTGTTAAGGGTGACCAGCACTGCCACCTGTCTTCATTTTCGAGAGCGACCCCCTAACACGTTGTTTAAAGTTGTATACAGGGTGGTGCCATTAATACGACAATAAATTAAAACATATTAGTTCTTAGAAACGGTTTGCCACTTTCAGAAACATCGTATTCGTTTGATAATTTTATGACATTTATATGAAATAATATAACATTGACTGCATTATTTCATAGAAATGTCTTGAAATTATCAAACGAATAAGATGTTTTTGAAAGTGGTCAACGATTTCAATGAACTAATATAGCCTATGTTTTAATTTATTGTCATATTGACGGCACCACCCTGTATAAAAATTCTTTTTTTCTTGGTCCCTGACCGACAGTCCTTGGTAACTTTTGTAACCAAATAAAATCTCAATGACGTCATCACGGACTGATGATACTTATTTGGATCTAAATAATTGGTATAAGTAACATAATATTATTATTAACCTGCATATGAATGAATGCAAATTTTAAAACAAATATTTAATTTTAAATAACGATCTAAAGAAATAATGGCCCTAATTCTAAGATGCTATGATTGTTAAGTTCAGTCTACCTCTTTCTCTCAATTTGAATACGAAAAGTATCGCCGACTTAAAATTTGACATTTAGAAACATGCATTCAATTTTAGACCTTATTGAACGTGATAAAATGCAGTATTTAGAAGGCACCTCTATACATGCCGTCTAAAATAATTGTCTATGGTTCGTATGAAATCTGTCTGAATTTAGATGACAGTTCTAAACAAAATATTGCTATCTCTTTCTTATTACATATTGTAAGAAAGAGATAGATTGTACTTAAATTTAAACTTAAGATTGTTCCTCCAGAATTAGGTCCAATGTGTTTTATACATACATATACTTACTTTTTACGTTGATAGGTTGGTGCAGAGCTATTTCCAACCCCTGAGACCACAACACTCGAATTTATTTTCTGGCGCATAAAAGCACTAAAATATAGGCCAGCGTTTATAAAACATATATGATTAAATTAGAACTAAACATATATAAACGAAAAAAAAATTGTGTGTGTCAGCTCCGACGCACAACTGGAGTTTACTCCTTAAGTTCGATAGTCTAACCAGACGCAAAAATAGTTTATTTAACTTAAAAAGATTGATACTGTATGAAAGGGTAAATTAACAAATTAATGAAAATAATATACATATATAAATATATATTTATTCATTTCATATACATTTAGATGTTCCGGCAATATCATCTACTCTTTCTGCCATAGTTATTTGAAAATACTTTCAGTTCACTTTAGCGGAACACAATGATAAAGATTAAAACTTCACAATAACAATATTAATTATTGATATTTATAATAAAAACAGCAATATAAGTATGTCGACACTGATAGAAATAAACAAACCCAATAACCGGCGAACGTAGAGAGCCTAGAAGCATAACTTCATACAAAACTCGTCGCAAAATGGGTACCCTCGGCGGCTAGAAGAGCACGTCGGATAAAATCGGCTAATATCGAAATTATATAGCGCCCTCTCGGTCTTCTGATTTACACGCGCCGGACGGGTCATATATGCAGGATGTAACCATGCAATTTTTTTAACGACTTTAATAATTATATATCGTCATTTTTAATAAATATAGTAACGTTGTAAATCGGTAAACTTATTCAATTCTAGAGTTGAGATCAGAAATCAGAAATGAAATGGGTTCGCTTCATTCATTTAAATAAAAAAAAATCTAAATATCTGTCATGATATTATTTATTTGTATTAAGGACATAAGGAGGAGCTCGGTGGCGTATTGGTTTGAGCGCTCTGGTTTCGAATACGAAAACAAAGCAACTTTCGCCATGGTCGACCCTGGGATGGGTCAACCAAAATTTATAATCTCGAGCTCCTCCGTGCTTCGGAAGGCACGTTAAGCCGTTGGTCCCGGTTGTTACTACAACCGCTTTAGCCCACCAACCCGCATTGGGCCAGCGTGGTGGTGTTATGGCCCAAACTCCTCATGTGTTTCTTCCATGTAGGAAGGCCTGTGCCCAGCAGTGGGACGTATATAGGCTGGTGATGATGAAGGACATAAGAAAAAAATTAAATTGTCATCAAGTGGTTTTATTTCTTGAAATAAAACCACTTTACCGGATTTAACTTGCGTTTAATTAGATGTCACATTATGATTTTTTATACCCAATGTTTCGATTACTTTATAGCGATCAAGGTCACGGGAAGACTGAAGTAAAAATGTCAGTTGTCTTTGATAAGTTTAATATTAAATACCGTCATATTTTTTATAGTTATATTTTGAGTGTTCCGATTCACGCCATGGAACTTACAGTGTCCGAAGGTCGGGAAGAGTACGGGCTTGAGACTATGTAATTCTCATGATAAGATCCCAAGCTGGTGTGGTCCAACTATCTTCTCTATTGAAATAATGATGTTGTTTTATTTCAATAGCCTCACGAAACTATCTCGCAGTTTACAACTTTATTTACTACGACTTATCCTTAACAGTTTAAAATAGATACCTATACTATTTTCAGATCATTTTGTAAATAAGTAAATTATTAAAGTAGTTAATAAACATACACATGTTAAAATAATAATGCTTAAATTTATTGAGAAATGTGTTGAAAGTGGCATCGTATTGTAAGGAACTGTGGCAAAATATCCATAAAGTGGAGGTTTGTTTATCATTCTTACAAAAATCATATAAGGCAACGCTGTATAAAGCCATAATTGCTTATTAGTAGGTAAATTAACTATTAAACATACACAATAACAATAAGTCGTCATAAAAGTTTGCAGAGTTAAAAGTTGAGTTGAAAATAAATAAATACTGTCACACACAAATGACTGCTTAACATCATCCACTCATCCATCCATCATTATTTGTTCAAATTGTCCACAAATATTGGGCCAACATGGCGGCCAATATTATTGTTTATATTTGACTCGATTATTAAGGTTTAGGAGAGATTTACATGTAAAATTTGATTCCAGTGTTCTTATTATGTTCACCTACGCGGCTGACACACCATTTTACTTCACTTTTGGACATATTTACTGTGATTTTATTGTTTTTTTACGAGTACATCACCGTGACGCAGTCAATGACAAACTAAATCATGGCGCGGAGTCCGATTTAAGCTCCACCCACTTTCAACCAAATTAGAAAGTTTCGCACCAAAAACGTAACGAGGTCATTCATCGATAGATTTTACTCCTCACATTTTTCTCATACCGGGCCCCTTATATATGCAAATCGATTCTTAAGGAGTAAACTCCAAAAACAATAAAAATTTCAGAATAATTTCAGAACCGGTTTTGAAGTTATACTGTTCTGTGCAATTACACTGTGGTACAAAAAGCGTCCTACGAAATATTTAGATAATCACAAGCTGACCAGGCAAACGTTGTCTTGCCATAAAAAACAAAATGTCAAAAAAAAATAGATAATAGCCCTACTGAATGAATATACATATAAAATTTCATGATCATCGGTCAAGCCGTTTCGGAGGAGTATGGTAACTAAAACTGTGAGTCGAGAATTTTATATATAAGATGAAACTTATAAAATGTATAATACCTATATATTATTTATAAATTTTGTTAATTGGATAACAATAAATTTCTAATTCATTATATAACATTTTTCTATGGGTTAATTTATTAAAATTTGATTTATTATTTTTGTTTCCCATTTTAATTAGAACCTTATTATTTACCAACTAAAACTTATTTTAAATTAACTAAAACAAACCTAAACAAACTAAAATAAACCTAATCAAACTTAAAAAAAACCTAACCTATTTTATATTTACACCTATTCAAATACAAACTATCGCGCGGGATCTGCGGAGCATAAAGCGACGTGACCTTACTCGGGAAGCTCTCGACGGGTACTGAAGTAACATCGGAGCGTCATGATTACTCCCCGTAAATTGAATTTTATAGGTTTTTTGCCTACATCGTAATAAAAATGTATGATGTAAAAAAATCCGTTATTATCATTTTATAGATGATGAAAAGTTACATCAATTTGTATATTTTTTACGTCATTTAGTAATGTATTATCTGACTTAAATGACTTTTAAAATGTTGAGCAGAGCAATCTTTGAATTTTTTTTCTATCGAGTGAAGTATTACCAATCATGTTTCTGTCTTTACAACTAATAGATAATACGGTCAACTATATTATATAAGAATTTCAGAATTGAATGTTTTATATTCGTGGTGGTACAATCAATCGAAAATGTTCAAAACGGGAAAAGAGCGCCTTAAAAATGACGAAGCCAAATCAAATGTACGAAATTGTAGGAAAAATAAAATAATTATCCCTAAATGTAACTTAGCATTATTTAAATCAAATGTTTACTTTATGGCTATCAAACTATATAATAAACTACCTTCTAATATTATGAGCTTACCTTTGAATAACAATAAATTTAAAAACAGTTTGTTACGATGGCTTCAAGACAAGAATTTCTATTCTATTAAGGAATATTTAGAATATAAGGAAACACATACAAATTGTCTATAGTTAGTAATTAATTAATTATGTTGCAATATAAATGACATTTTTTTTATAAGTAATTTCTACTAGCAATTAATTTATGCAATATATCTTGACATTTATTTTTAATATTTAATTAAGTATCGTGTACCTACGACAGTTAATATTTGCATGCCTACAAAAATAAAGGTATAATACTGATGAAACTATAAATATAATGTGTCACCATCTGAAATGTAAACACAGAATTATGCAAATAAAATTTCATTCATTCATTCATTTAGTAAGGCATACAAATAGGCTCTAGCTAAAAAAATCAATAAAATGAAGAATTAAAAAATTCACTTAAAAAAAATAGTCGACAAGACGTCGTTAAACTTTTTCCAGAAGCAATAGAAAATGAAGCACCTACTCGAAAAAACACATTTTTTTGAGATAATTGCCTGCTTTATATTTTTGTATATTGTTATCTTAAAATCAGGAAGAACATAGTTAGATAAATAGCATCCATTTGTTAGCTGAGGTACCGGCGCGGGCGCGGCGTCCGTCGCGGGCACTCATTGCAGCCGCGGGCCCGCGCGGCACCATCGACTACAACCGCTATATTGTTATTAACTCTTCAACCCATTTATATTATAAGTAGACTGATCACGTCTTGGTCGTATAACACACAAAACAGTTGGTTGCCTGTGAATTGATAGATTTATACGTCAAATACTCAATTTCAACCTAACCGACCTAGGACTTCACACAGCAGTTAATTTGATAACTACAAAATTATAAATTGCCACTTGGAATTCTTTGCCAGCACATGTGTTCCCCTTTTCTTGTAACATGGGTTCCTCCAAAAAAGGCGTGAAAAAGCACCTTTCGGGCCGGCAAGGTGGAGGCGGCTAGAGCAGTGTCTGAACTGCCCTAGCTGTCTTCGCATCTGGACTCTTGTTACCGCTTCACATCAGGTGGTGTTGAGTCATTTGTCGTGCCAAGTATGAAAAAAAAAATCGAAACTTAACTGAGGCACTTTATGGATGAGCATAATATAATATATGTATAAACTTCACCTACCTTAATTTGACATTTAGAGAAATGGTGATAGTTAGAAACCTTAATTTGAGACCTGGTGGTTGCGTGGCTGTGATTTGTGATGTCTTCTACTACAGACTAGGTGGTAGGCCCGTACGTAGGGTCGTCTGGGTAGGTACCACCGCTTTTCTTATTTTAGCCGTGAAACAGTTCGATGTGTTTCGAACTGAAGGGAAAGGTAGCCAGTGTAATTACTGGGCATGGACGGCATTTCATCTTAGGCCTCAGGATGACAACGCACCTGCAATCCTGGCGATTGCAGGTGTCTATAGGCAGCAGTTACCACTTGCCACTTGCCACCAGATGGGCCGTCAGCTTGTTTATCATCTAGTTGTATAACAAAGCACTTCAATTCATCCTTTTTGAACCTTGATCTCAGACGATCAACACTGAAATATCCAGAACAGCAATTTCCAAAACATAAGTAGCCGTTGTACATCAGTAATTCTGTATAGCTGTTGTTAATCCACTAAGTTATCTTCAGCGCCAAAGAACAAAGCCTTCGTCCAAACTTACAAGGCCGCGGCCAATTGGACAATTTGGAACTTCAAATTAAGTCTTCTATCACTTTGTCCTTGAATTAGAAAGTAAATTTAAATTACAGTAATAATTATGTACAGGAATAGTACTGACGTGATAATAATTCTTCTTCACGATACTGCCGGTACATTATGTCAATAATTATGCAGCACTATGCAGATAGTAAATATCCCTTAAATCGCCAAATTCACCAAACTTTCGGCTACTTCGGTAAGCTGACCTTCTTATTGCGGACCCCTCCCGGTCAGTGCAATCATCGAGAAAAAAAACTTACAATACTGGTGAATGTTGCTTTTGATACAGTTATGATTTCAGAATATGTAAAATGACTACAGTATTCATCACAAGCTATAATTATTCATAGCGTATTTATGTTCCCTCTGTGTCATTGTGGTCGCAGACAAAAACCGTTGCACCAAGTTATTTTCCATCACAGTGTCCGCTGGTCTGTTCGTCGTTATTTATCGCGGTTCCGGCGCAGGTGATGTTAATGAAACATAAATTGTGCACCGTTATCGTATGTAAATGTTTCCGCGCTGAGCGACCCACAGACCCATATAGTAGTGAATCAATAGCGAGCGCTTGCAGCGCAGAGTCGCTGCATCGCGCTCACCTGTAGCTGCCGGTGACAGCACAAGCTTGGACAGTTTTACAACAAGGTCTCCTTAGACGCTTCCGAAATAAAATCTAGCGAGGTTGATGCTGAGAGCAACTCGGTTGCAAAAACTCGATTGAAAGGTCAATCGAAATTTGTAATCTCGAGTTCCTTCGTGCTTCGTCGTGGACACTGCCCACCAACCCGCATTGGGCCCGCGTGATGGTGTTATGACCCAAATTCCTCATGTGTTTTTCCCACGTTGGAAGGCCTGGCCCAGCAGGACATATACAGGCTTGTGGTGCTTATGATGATGAGGTTGATGTTCTACTACCTTGTTTTCTGCTTAATGCTCTGGCGCATTATCGGATGATCATTGTCATACCGCCTCTAACCACGTCCATTACAATAAGTTTTTGTGCCAAACAAGTAAGCATACCTACCAATTAAGAGATTACCAAAAGATTTACGTCCTATTAGTATTTTACCGTTCATTTCCAAAATTCTGGAAAAGGTGGTTTGTATGCAGGTAAACGATTATCTATCTGAGAACAGTATCCTACCCCAAAAACAGTCTGGTTTTAGAACGGGCCGTAGTACAGCCACGGCTCTTTTGGACGTGATTGACGACATATTGACTGGACAAGACATAGGCGAGGGAACTATCTTAGTTTTACTTGATTACTCGCGCGCTTTCGACACCATAGATATATCGTTACTTTTGTCTAAACTTCAATATTTTGGTTTTGATGGTATTGCGTTGAAGTGGTTTGCTAGCTATCTATCTGGACGAACCCAAATGGTAGAGGTTACAAGTACAGATGGTTCTAAAAAGTACTCATCTATTTCCTCAGTGAGTCAAGGAGTGCCACAAGGATCTATACTCGGACCTTTACTTTTCATTATTTACACCGCAGATTTACCTAATTGTATCTTAGGTTGTCAGCATCATCTATATGCTGATGACCTGCAAATATATAAATCATTTAAACCTAGTGAAACAGAGAGATCAGTGCAGGTCATAAATGAGAATCTTAGACGTATAGTTCAGTGGTCAGAGATGAATGGTCTTGTGCTAAATCCGGCAAAGACTAAATTTCTTATACTTGGCACTAAGTTGCAGGTGGATCGTATAGAAAAATTTGGTCCAGTTCTCAAAATTGGAAATAAAAAAATTGAGCGAATTAATGAAGCTCGAAATCTGGGTGTTCTTATGGATAGTACCCTGAGATTCGAGAGCCATGTACTTAATGTAGTTAAGCAATGTTTTTATAGATTGAAGGTACTGTATCAAATACGGAAATATTTAAGTGTTGATTTGCGAATATATTTGTGTGAATCTTTAATTCTATCGACATTAAACTATGCGGATACAGTTATTGGTGGATGCTTGTTGGGGCGCTCTAAAAAAGCTATTCAAAGAGTTCAGAATTCTTGTGCTAGATTTTGTTTTCCGATACCTCGTAGAACCCACGTGACTCCTTATCTGAATAATAATAACCTGTTAAAAATGGAAGCACGACGGAAAATGCATTTTGCAAGTTTACTATTTGGAATAATAAAGAAGCAAAACCCTATCTATTTGTTCGAAAAATTAAAGTTTTCAGAACGGGCTAGAATCACTGATCGCCTCATATTAAATAAGCAGTTTAAGACCTCTGCTTTTCGTGGAAGTTTTTGCTACTCCGCTACAAAGTGCTGGAACAACATTCCACCACCTATAAGGATGTCTTCCACAGTTCATACTTTTAAGAAAAACTATAAAAGATATCTACTTGAATTACAAAAGACAGAGTAGACATAGTTTATTAGGTCTGGATTTTCAATTATGTTGAAATGTTTTCATAGTTATTATAAGGATCTCGTTTTGAACATCTTGTAGTCTTTTAAAAATTATGTTTTGTTCTTTTTTTTTATTATTATTATTATTATTATTGTATATTGTATTGTATAAAACTGTATGTTTGCGCAGAGTTGCGCTTTTCGCAAGGTTTCCGCAGAAAACCAGTGTCTTGGCAATTTTCTAGGTGCCCTGACGTTATACTGAGCGGAGACCTTTTTGGTGCATATAAATAAGTTTTTTTTAAAAAAAATATCTGTTGTAATTTACTGTATGTGTAATGCACTAAATAAATTGTTTTTCATTCATTCATTCATTCAATCCCACAATTGCATTAGATTGTTAAGGTTGTAATGTCGGACATATCATGAGCACAAGATGTTTAACTACCAGTGTTAAGTCTAATAGCTCTGTCGATCTGAGTCTCCGGAGATACGCTTCCCCAGTATCCTGATTTACTTATGTAAACAGAAATCGTACCACAACTTTGACGGCTACTGTGATGAATTAGCTACTTTCGTCACCGACCTATAGACGTCCCACTGCTGGGCACAGACTTTCCTGCATTGGGAGTTTGGATCATTACACCTCTTATTAGGAGCTCGAGATTAGAATTTTGATAGACCAATCCCGGGATCGACCACGGCGATAGTTGCTTTATTTATATCGAAACCTCAACCACTACGGCACCGAGCTTCTCAATGTTACGTAATTAGAAGGGTGGGTATGCGTGCTATGGAATAAAAATCTATATTTATACTGTCTAACTGAAACACCGTATTATGCATGTAATATATGCAGCGGTAGTAATAGACTCTCCGTTTCGAATAAGATAATACAACCAATAAAGCGATTCAATTTGCATAGTTATTACTTGAATTACTTGAATACCTCTCACTAGTCTTGTCCTGGAAGTTCTTTACTCCTAGCTAAGGGTACAACCTCGCAAGCTAAGCAGCACGATATATTCACTTTCACGAGAAAATGAGTGTGCGGTGGAAATAAATAATAAAAGACCACAAACGAACGAGAAAGCTGGCGCGTCGCCAGCGGCTCTCCCTGTCCCACACCGGTCCGCTAGTGGAAGTTAAAGGGAGTCTAAACGATAAAAACTGCTGAGCAATATCATTAGGATCAATAGGACAGAGAACCAAAGCAAAAATAATGTAGGGTGAGGCAACAATAACGTCGATACGTCGATGACGGGAGCAAAAGAGTCCTGGGTTTTTGTAGAACGTTTTTACGGCTATTTTTCTTACAACTAAACATGACAAGCAAGCTGACAGCACTGGTGGTAAGTGGCTGCCGACGCCTATAGACATCCGCTGTAATCCCAAGGCCTAAGATGAAATGCCTTCCATGCCCGTTTCCCTTCAATTCGAAACACAGGGAACTGCTTTACATCCCGAACCGGCCTACCACAAAGTAATCTTGAAATATTTAGATACTGTTAGCCACTCACGGCTCCACCCGAGTGGAAGTCGGTAGTCAATCATCTGTGTGATGCATTCATGGTATGTGGCTATCGGTTGACGAGCAGATCTGCGTCTAAGTACATTCTGTAGCAGGAGGCGGCGGCGGGAGGACTCCATAAATCTCGTTTTTATTGAGCCTCCGCCGGAAATCGGGGATGGAAATGGAGCGACCGCCGGCACCGGACCGGAGCAGTGACGGCCGCGCAAATTTACACCAATATACAAACTTCCTGGAGTATAAACAAGCCTTCTCTAAAGGAGCATCCGTCGCTCCGCGCGCCTGTTGTGTCGCGCTCGCGTTACTCTCATCGCCGGCAATAACTTATTGCTCGCCGCATTAAGCTCAGCCCTCGGGATTTATACAAACACTCCCTCGGTCCCGGCGGTATATCAAAGAGATGATACTTTAAGCAAACGTAAGTGATATTAAATGACAAGCGCCGGGCGACGGGCGACGGAGCCGCGCCGTTACCTGCAAATGAAATGTGAAAGCTTTTCAGAAAGAAAATCAATTTTACTTTTGTAAAATATGTCTTTCGGTTATACCATTGCAATATTTGAAATATGACGAACAAGGTATAATGTATGTATATTGACAGCGACCATTCACTTCATATTTCAATTTGTGACGTACTGACATGTCGGGCACCTAATTTGAGCCGCCCCTGTGGTCCAGTGGTTGAGACCACCTAATTCACATCTAGAGTTCTAGGGTTCAATTCCCGTGGGGGCAGAAATTTTTTGCTCATTTTTGGTTGATGATAGTACTTTTTTAGGTCCGCCTGACTAGCTACCACTGTCTTGCCTAAGTCTGCCGGCATAACAATAAAATTTACGTTATTGAAGTGCTGCGGTGCAGCAATCGGAGGCAAGATAGCCAGTTCATCTGTGGCTGAGTTTGAGGTGTAAGCAGTGATTTTTTAGACCTACACCGCAGCGATAATATGTGAACATTTTGCGATCTTGAATTTCTTATAACACGCATCCCACTCTACAATATTTTTTCTAGAGTAAAGTTATAAAGATTATTATAAAACTACAACATGGACTTATTTTTGTTCAATAAATTAATTGTTGAGCTATTGTATATGAAAAGAATAATTATTAGAACAAAATTAAGTTGCTGAATCCAGATCTTTTCAATGTGGACTAAATTTTTCTCGAGCTTCTCATGCCCCAGCGGCAAAAAAAATATTATTTTTGTCAACATAAAAAAATGATTCTGATCCTTATTGCATTGACACAAGAGAGAAAATAGAATAGAATGGAATCGATTTGTTTGCTCAAAATGTGGTTTACAGTATCATGATGTAACACAATTGTTAGAAACCCTCGTACATTTTACCTTAAGACATGCAAAAACTTATCTACTAAAACAACATAAGACGTCTCTTAAAAATTCCAATTACTTAGTCATATTGGGTGGGACAATAGTCAATAGTTAAATCACGAACCAGCGAAGTAGTCTAAAATTATCACGAGCATAGCGAGTAATTCATAATTAGACTACTGAGCGCAAAAAGTGATTTAAAGGCACGAGACAAAAATAATTTGCTCTCGTGTGAAACATACAACTTTTCACCTCTTCAGCGAGAATATTGTTTTAAAATGAGGTACACAAACAATATTAATTCAGGCGTTAAACAATGATTTTCATCACTCGATGAACTCATTTTTGTAATTAAATTAACAAAATAATCACAATTAATTATAAACACAAGTCGAAAAATCAAAACAATCTGAATTTATTTTTCCCGCTTTGTCCACAAATTATATAGAATATTTTTAAGTTGCGTTTCGAAATTACAGTGCATGTCATTTTTTTGAAAAGTAAATACTAATTATATTTTTATGTAACGTGTAAATAATTACATTACATAGTTGTGCGACTAGCGCTAGTCCTGAGTTTCGGAACGCGCTACTGCCTATCTCAAATTTATTTAAAAACTTACTTTGCCTCACGCTCGCTGCGAAAACCGGTTTTCCATCGAGATTTTACGAAGCAAAAGAGCTATTTTGCTGCTGGAGAGGTGAAAAATGGATTTTGTAGCATAGTGACGTCGCCATACAGAAACACTCATCATATGTCAATGAAAAATTTTATATGGAGAGTTGATAGGTACTGTTAGGTTAGGTAGGGTATAGGTGGGTAGTAGCCGGGTGTGACAGTGGTTGCGGTGTGTGGCAGTGTTGTCGTGCGGCGAGGCGGGCGGGCGCGTGGGCAAGCGCTACGTGGGGTTGTACACGGGCCCGTACTTGGACCCTGACTGTTAGGTTAGGTAGGGTATAGGTGGGTAGTAGCCGGGTGTGACAGTGGTTGCGGTGTGTTGCAGTGTTGTCGTGCGGCGAGGCGGGCGGGCGCGTGGGCAAGCGCTACGTGGGGTTGTACACGGGCCCGTACTTCGACCCCGCGGCGCCCAACAACCTGACGGCACAGCTGGGCACGCACGCCTACCTGCCGTGCAAGGTGCGCCAGCTCAGCAACAAGTCCGTGTCGTGGATCCGCCGCCGCGACGCGCACATCCTCACCGTCGACCGCTTCACCTTCATCGCCGACGAGCGCTTCCAGGCCTTCCTCGTCGAGGCCAGCGACACCTGGACGCTGCAGGTCAGCTTACCATGCAATTGTTTACAACGATATCTACATTAGAATTAATCATACGTACTTCCAGAACTTGGAATTCTTTGCCAGCACATGTGTTCCCTCCTTCCTATAAAATGGGTTCCTTGAAAAGAGGCGTGCAAAAGCACCTTTCGCGCCTTTGTTCCCGTTGAGTCACACCATTTTGTGTCACACTGTTACTCAACGGGTAAAATATTCCCGGCCGGCAAGGTGGCGACGGCTAGAGCAGTCTGAACTACACTAGTTGTCTTCGCATATGGACTCTTCTTACCGCTTCACATCAGGTGGTGCTGAGTCATTTGTCGTGCTTTGTATAAAAAAAAATCATGTCAACATCGAGCAAAAAAACAACATTCAACCTTTCTTCTTAACCTGTCAAAACCACATATTCCAGACACAATGGAGTTTTAACTGTCATAAGATCCCGAGAATCGAATGTGACATGAAAATTTAATAATCATAAGGGAGAGTGGGGTAGGACGCATGGTAACTCCGGATAAAGCCGTTTACGTCATGCTCAATGCCATGGGTTCTTTGGGATGGACCCACCTCTAAATTTCAAGGCAGAAATCTATTATCAAGTATTATTTATTTATCATTGTAAACGGCCTCCTCCGGAGCTACCCCGCATCCGAGATTACCCGTTTATCTTATGTGTCAACGTCCGTGTTTCCAGGTGAAATACGTGCAGGCGCGCGACGCGGGCGTGTACGAGTGCCAGGTCGGCACCGAACCCAAGATGAGCCACTTCGTGCAGCTCAACGTTGTCGGTAAGTTCCACACGGTCACTGGTCACGTAGTTATTAAAAAGTGTGAAAGAATAAATCTTAACTAGAAAAATTCATGTCCTGGGACGACGGGAGTAAAGCTTGGAGTCTTCATAATTGAAACCTCCATTTAAGAGTGAACTGGGTCTGGATTTATTACCGTCCCCAATCCCGCATAAGTCTACGCATACATAGTTGGTATTTGTAGAGAAATGTATTTTAAGAGTACGAACAAGCATGCAGATCGCATGATCCTAAGCAGCAGAGCCCTCATGTCCATGCTGCGAAACAACGAGAGGAAGTTCTACGTCATAACATAGGAAACAAGCTCCCCTGTTGTTAATACTATGCTTCCTTGAAGAGCTGTGACGATGTAATTCACCGTAAAATTTAAATGCCATGTTATAATTTTTTCCTTCACTCCTAAAGTCTGTGAAGTATCCAAAACCAGACGCAATACTTTGTTTATGTGTACTACACCGGCGCGGGCGAGCTTAAAGGGGAAGATAAATTTAAAGTTATAAATTTATTACACAAATTCTGATTCACTCCTCCCGGGATCGACCATGGCGAAAGTTGGTTTGCTTTCTTAATCGAAACCTACGCCACCGAGCTCCTCAAAGAGCTAAAAGATTGTCAGCTGGCCACGACTCCTAGAGTATTTCTCCCTTGTAGGAAGGCCTATAGACCTTTATATAGGCTGTTGATGACGTCAGTTTTTTGGCCCTATAGTCTTGTATTTACTGATGTCCAATGTGATGTATATTCCAGTGCCAAAGATCGAGATCGTGGGCGAGTCGGACATCTACGTGAAGGCGGGCACGACGGTGAGCCTCAAGTGCGTGATCACGCAGGCGCTGGAGGAGCCCGCCTACATCTTCTGGTACCACAACGACGAGCGCGTGCTCAACTACGACCGCAGCCTCGTCGAGATCCGCATGGAGCGCGTCGCGCCGGACACCACGGTACTAACAATATATTCTGCATGGTTCATAGCTTAACATATTATGACAATACGAAGCAGTCAAAAATAAGACTGTCATGTAGGCTGTACTAACATGTCATCGAAGCTACATACTGAATACACGTAAAGATGTTCCTCGACCACCGCACCGAGCCTACGAACCTTTCAAATTCACCTTATTTTTATCGTCGCGAGAGTTGAAGTTAGGCGTGCACTCCATTGTTGTTGCCTATGAAGTTATGAACCATCATAATTATTTTATCGTGTAAGCGAGACCCCACGGTCTACCCTATGTAGCAGAAAGCCTATGTCATTTTGGTCAGTGCGCATGCTACACTGTTATATTTAACAAGCATTCTACTCTCCTGATGGAAGGTATCGCCATAGCCTGGAGACGCAAATAGCCTATTAACTATATAAGACAGATAGATTTTATATTTATTACAATTTCATAATAACATTTGAACATACAACTACATTAAACAATACCTACACATCGAACTATATTGTGTGTATTGCAGAAGTGAAAAAGTGTCGCAACTCAGTGACTGAATTTTGTTCAAACAACGGGATGAAAACACTGGTATACTGCTACAACCCGAAAGCTTCTTGATACTAAAATGTTACAGACAATTGATCAATAATTAATAAATTAGAAAGAAGCGTTTGGTCTGCAGCAAAGTGTATTCACTGTGAATGTGATGCTTCCTCTAGAAGCCGTAGTCATTTTACTGACCTCAGAGACACAACCCTATGAATAAGTGTTATTCGACTTTCTACCATCTGTGAATTATGTGCTAGACCCACGTATTGTGTACAAGTTTATAATTCTGGCGACAAATAAGTACTGGTAACGATCATATTCGGATGACCCAAGTTGATTTTAGGCCTCTACATGACTATGAGTAATCTGCTCTGGTGCTATTTTGTTTTTTGCAAGGGGAAAGATTGAGTAATCGTTGTTCTGTCAAAGGCAGATGGTGTATAAATGTATTGATTTTTCTCCATCTTTCGTAAGATCGTTAAGTCATCTATTATTGTAATGTTACTAACATAACAATGTTTCCGCAAATTGCTACAAAATATTTTTTCATTAGGATTGTTTTAGCCCTTTAAATCTCGAATTAGATTGGATAAGTTGTTTTTAAAAGCCCAGAATAGCTGTTATCAAAACTAATACTTCCAAACTTTCACCACTTCTATGTATTTCAAGGTTACCACGATATCGTTAGAAGAACAAATTACACTAGACTATGCGTACTCGCCGTTTCTGCCACCAGGCGATTAAATATCTCCTCTAATAAGCAATATCACATCCAAATATTCTACATCCATATACTCAAATATATAGCAACACAAATTATCTAGTCCAATTTCATCTTACAATTTAAAAGCTTTTTCATTGATTAGATATATGTGCATGTGTGTGAATATGTGATGCCAATAAAGATCTTTATTTATCAAAATCTTGAAATTTAAGATGGTCATTAATAAATGGAAAAGAATATGTAAGCACATAAATAATAAGGATGGTTTTGTCTCTTAATTTGATGTAGGTAATAAAGGTATTAACCATATATTTAGCCCTTACCTAAGCAGTGAAGAGAGTGTTTCCTGTGGCAGGTGGGGAACCTGGTGATCTACAGTCCGCGGCGCGAGGACTCGGGCAACTACTCGTGCTCGCCCTCCAACCTCGACTCCGCCTCCGTAGTACTGCACGTGCTCAGCGGTGAGTCATCTGACCAATCTACAGCCCGCGGCGCGAGGACTCGGCCAACTACTCGTGCTCGCCCTCCAACCTCGACTCTTTTACTTTACTTTTCTTTTCTTTGATGCTTCTCTCTCTCTATCTTTCTTTTTCTCATTTTAGATATTCGTGTATTTCAGGCGAGCAGCCGGCAGCCATGCAGCACGGCAACGGAGGCCGGCGGGGCGCTCCCCCCGCGCCCGCGCTTGTGTCGCTGGCGCCGCTCGTGGCGCTCCGCTCGCTCCGCTCGCTCCCAGCGCTCCCATCGCTGCCGGCGCGGCCGCTGCGTCCGCTCGCCCTGCTCACGTTTGCGCTGCTGCTTCTGTGAGTACTCCTTTTCTTCTCTCGATTTGTTAATCATTTTATGAAACTATTCATATTGAAAGGTAAAATTTTAAATCTTTCAACAATCTGTGTAGTCTATTACAAAATAAATTTTAATTTAATTTTCTAACTGTTTTCTTGCAAATTCTTGTGATAATAAGGCAGGCTTTCAATAGTGGTTCAAATAACCATGTCTTAATATTTTTTCACTGCGTGATCAAATCAGAAATGATAAGATCCGCAGGAGAACTAAGGTCGCCGACATAGACCAAAGAGCCTCAAGTGGCAGTGGGCCGGCCACATTGCAAGGAGGACTGACGGCCGTTGGTGGTAGAAAGGTCCTCGAGTGGCCCCGGTACGGAGACGCAGCGTTGGTAGACCCCCACAAGATGGACCGATGATCTGGTGAGGGTCGCGGGAAGCACATGAATGCGGGCAGCGCGGGACTGATCGGTTTATAGAAACTTGGGGGAGGCCTTTACCCAGCTGCCGGCGTCTCTCGACTGATATGACTTTATTGAATATTTTAAATCGAATACTTTGTTTTATATAAAACATTTTAGGTATGCCGCATAGATAATCTTACATCTTATAAATGTTTCATTATTTTCTCGTAAAAAAATTCAACCAAACGTAAAAAGTTCTGATATGTTCCGGTTGAATATTATTTACAGCCTACTCTAACGAGCTTAATTTACGTTTGTTGCAGCGTGCTGTGTCACGACGAGGAGCGGCGCTAGCGGCGGCGTCGCACGCAACATATTGTAAAAATTTCAAATAATATATTGATTAGGTAACGGACGATCCGCCAAGTGATGTGATATGGACGGACGGCCGGGGAGTCCTGACATTATTTGTATCGGTACTAAAGTATATATTATTATGGGAAACAAACTATGTACATAGGCGGAAGTTGTACATATACGGTAACTGGACGTAGCAGACATCGAAGACAGGCGGACTTACGGACAGTACAAATCGTGGAATTGTGTACTATACAGGCCTTTACAAGTTGTTTTATTGGTGCGCGGTTTATGCCTAGACAGCCAGCTTGATCACAAGGAAACCCCTAAACTAAATCCAGCTCCAGAACCGTAACGGTCCACAACGTTGACTTTGCATTACATTTGTTACACCTTAGTACTTTTACATTAATGTAGGTGCAAGGTATGTGACACTTGCTGAGAGTATGAAGGAAACCAATAACTTGTTTATAATTTCGATTATATAAAAAAATGATGAAAATATTAATATTTCGAAGACAAAGTCAGTGGTGTGTGGCGCTCGGACGATTTTCGTGTAATCAAGCAGTGGCTGAATTCTTTGCGCCCGATTCCTAATATTCAAATACGGACAATCAGGTTAATGCTGTGTGCTGCAGCGGTCCAAGTGCATCATGCGTACGGGTGTCAGACTCTCGTATTAATAGTCCTTTATAATGTTAAATGTCATCAAACTGTCAAATATTACTTTTCAGAACTTGATAGATGAGGAATATTTAGTGGTCCGTTGAGTAAAGGAATCGGGCGCTAGTAAGCGGAGGCTCGGCCACCGCTCGCAGCGCTCGCTTCGCTCGCAGCGCTCGCTTCGCTCACAGCGCTTGTGTGCAGCGTACAACGCTCACACGCCCGAGCCCTGAGCGCTGCGAGCGCAGGCGGCGACCTCCGCGCGTTGTCTTATAAACGTCTGAGGGGTTTGCAGCTACTGCACGAGTACCCGTTGGGTTTTTAAAACCGATCGACGTTTATAAGTTAAGGTAAGAGATTTATAAATTGTATTATATTTTGAAGTTGGCCGGGTGCTGCGGGCCGCCTCCGCAAATCGCTCACAGAGCTAGAGTTATTTTTATTTTACATTTGCGACAAGTTTCCGTTAGCTTACGAGGTGACGTAGAGGCTGCCCGCGGCCCCCCGCGCCGCGCCCGAGTGTTCAATGTTTATTTTTCCTGTAGTTAGGCAATTATAAAATGGTCTGTGACGATGCTCCCCATGTTGTGTTGTGTGGCGGCGTGTGGCGGCGTGTGCCGGCGGCGGGTCCATGTAAGGCCGCCGGCGGGCGCGGGCGGGCTTATTACTTTATTGTATGAAGTTTTGTGAAACAGTGGTTCCGCGTTAAGTAAGTTCGGTTCGTTGACACTGTTACTGCCTCACTTGTAAATACTAAATGTAAGTATACAAATAAAGATGAAATCGTTGAAACATTTAATTATGTTTTAATCTTCAATGTTTATTTTTTTTAGTATTCCTCCAACATCCTCCTGCCACATCCCTTCTGAAATCAGGATTTCTGTAATCTTATAATGTAGATAATATCATGAGCCTATTTACACCTTTTTATGAGAACAGACGACGCGCAGAGTAGGTACGTCCACTGCTTGTTTATAAAAACCTGTATGAATAGGCCCTTATAATTTGGAAAAAAAACAGCTTTTCCACAGCTTCTTCAGCTGCTTCAAGAGCAGTTTACCAGATTCTCTATTCACCAAATTCTCAACTCAGCAGATTCGAAACATCGCAGATCTTGTTCTGTCAAACAGTTAACGCTTAGCACTATAATATGTAGGTAATGCACCATAAAATCCCACAGGTTTTACCTGCTGGTAGCTCCACCAGTAGGTAAAATCTGTGGCATATCTCTATAGAACCATGGTTTCTCATAGACTAGGGAAAGTCATTAGTCATTCAGTCCGTTGATTCACTTGATCAGTTAATACCTGTATTTTCCTAACTGAAGTACCAGGCTACCATAAGTAAATCAGAGGTTATGTAATTTTATTAGAAATAATATACTGTGCTGAAAAATTTCTACATAGTTTATGGTGGCCGTATGTATTTCAGGTTGAATAAGTATGACATTTATTAACTGGATCTACTTAATAAAGAAATATGTATACTATTTGTTTTTATTTTTTAACCGACTTCAAAAACGAGAATGTTCTCAATTCGTGTTTGTGAGGTGTTTTTCTTTCTATGTATGTACAGTCTACAGCACATCAAGCGTAACAGTTTGAGCTTGAGACCGCCCTTATTGCGTTCTTAATAGAGGCGGCTTTCGTAGTGCGACTGTTACACTTGATGTGCTGTCGTGTGTACACCTATTACGCCGAGATTACTGATCCGATTTACGTGATTATTTTTTTATTTGATGCGGAATAGCTGCCAATTGGTCCCATTAAAAAAATTTCAAAATCAGTTGGGTAGTTTGGTTTTAAATAAAAAAAAACTGGTATGCGAAATTGCGAATTTTTACTTTCCTATGACTTTTTAGTGAAACGATACGATAGTAGGAAACAATATAAGTTGACGGTCACCCGTCTAGCTTCGACTTAATATATAAATAAAAAATAAATAAAAAATAACAAAAAATAAAACCGACTTCAAAAAACTGAAAACGATAAAATAATTAAATTTCAGTAGGTTTAATTTTTTTTTTACTGAACTTCTTGTTAGTAGGGAATCTGGTAAATTGAGAATCTGATACTTAAACTGCTCCGGAAGGGGCTACGTATCCTTACGAGATTTCAAAAATAAAAATTCCAGATTTAGTAATAAAATAGAGGTTTTATTGTGTTAATGTGGCTTTGATGAGGTTACAATAACTGTGAGTGCCGGACGTGGGTCCCACCAACACAACATATCACAGTTGTATCATCTATTTCCTTATAAATGACGACACTAATTTGACAAAGCTATACATTAAAAGTCTATAAACTATTCTTTATTTCTGTTTTGAGTCTTAAACTATACATACACAAAAAGTATCAAGTGCTAGCAGACTAACCAATTTAGTTGGAATCAACCTAATCGGATCCAACGTGAAAGCCATTTTGATATTGTTACAAACGTAGTTGTATAGCCGCCCGTAGGCATCTTATGCCTACGGGCGGCTATACAACCACTTGAAATAATTCAATGGAAATAATAACCATCATCATCATCATCACCAGCCTATATACGACCCACTGCTGGGCACACGCCATCCTCAATGGGAGAGAAACACATGAGGAGCTTGGGCCATAACACCACCACGCTGGTCCAATGCTGGTTGATAGGTTAAAGCGGTTGTAGTAACAACTGCGACCAACGGCTTAACGTGCCTTCCGAAGCACGGAGGAGCTCGAGCTTATACATTTTTACTGCCCCATCCCGGGATCGACCACAGCGAAAGTTGCTTTGTTTTCGTAATCGAAAGAAGAGCGTTCAAACCATTACACCACCGAGCTCCTCAATATGGAAATAATAGGGATATGAAGCAAAAAATCCAACCCGCATTGGGCCAGCGTGGTGGTGTTATGGCTCCAGCCCTCATGTTTGTCTCCCATGTAGGAAGGCCTGTGCCCAGCAGTTGGACGTAATAGGCTAGTGATGATAAAAAAAACTGTGTCTAATATACATTTATAAAGATAATACACGAGATATTTGAATTATAAATTGCAGTATACCTGTCCCTTTCCAAAACAACATTTAATATGAAAAATTTATGGCAGACATGTACTGGGACATCAGTCTATATCGGATTTCCTAGCATGCGACATAAGTGATTGTAAGTCTGGTTTCGGTATTTATCAATATTTTTCTAAAATTCTTTCACTTAAATCAAAATTTTGAGGTATAGATTTTTTGTGTGTTTAAAAAGTATCACAATGACTCATTTAAATATTAAGAGTCAACTTGTCATGAAACACTTAAGAAATCAAAGATATATGTTTTTGTATATACAATATGGGTGTGTAATAAATAGGTATTTCAACTGAACAAAAATACAACTTGTAGATAGAAAAACCTCATTACCTACATAATATGTCATTATGAAATATTAAAGACACCAATATCAAAAATCATCACAATATATTTTGTATGACAATTAGTGCGAACACAAAGACGACATTCAATTCAATTTTATTGTTAACTATCACACACGTTAACGTATTTAATAATAGCAAGGATGATAGAAGTAAAGGATTGCCAATGTCTAATGTCGCGTAAATTAGTACCTAAATATCGACGAGATGTCGCTAGCAGTATCAAATAATAAAAATACACATTCCGTCAATACTTTGCGTAATAGCAGACTCCTAGATGGCGTCACTGCAACTTTAATTTATTTATGAAACTTACTTAATCTTGCCAATAGATGGACCTATTTTATAATTTAACAACATAGACCAAATATCATTCTTGATAGTCTTAGATTATTATTATCATCAAAGTAGTAATGAGGTAATAGTATAAATTAACGTAGCAATTTTTATTCTAATGATTTATTCTCGTTGTTTGTTTTTATTTTTTAAGTGTAGGTATATTACTTACATAAAATTTTAAACATAAATTAAAACTTCGACTTCAAAAAACTCAAAAGATTAAAAGAATTAAATTTATAATAGAATCATATTTTTTGGAGTCGGTGCTTCACTTTCTATTGTTTTTGGAGACAACTTAGCACCAACTCCAATAAATATGATTCTAGGGGATGATTACCCAACTAGCAAAATTTGATCTTACAAAAATCCTAAGACCAAATTTTTATTACTCTTTTATTAAACTTTTAAACGTCTTTAAGTGTGGAATTAGGCGCACTTTATAAGTACATTTGCTCTTATGATTGTCGTACAGTGGTCTCATTCAGTGTTTTTTTAATCTTACAAAAATCTATCAAAAGCTTTATTAAGAACGAATATTCATACTAATGTCTTAAACTAGCAAGCTGTAAGACGAATAAATCTTTTAATGATCCTGTTAATGCCGTTAAAAGTATAATTCGGCTTGTATTTCTCTCCGTAATGTCATAGTAAAAGTGAACAAGTAACCAGCGAAAAGCAAACATAATAAAAGGAAACATAAATATAATTTTAATGTATATTTTATATTTACTTAATATTATTTAAGCCGGCATTCGAGTTATTTGTGACCGTGTGGTATATGATAAACCACTTGCAAAGTAGTTTTCATCGACAGTTTTGTTAAGTAAATAACTATATATTCACCGGCCCCTTCTCTAGCATACCTAAAATATTAATAATTCGTATTATTTATTAATGAATTTATAACTAGTGAGTCAAACGCCATATTACATTTTGTGAGAACCGATTATAAGAGCAATTACTCCTCTTTATAATAAGAGTAAGACTAAATTATCTTTATTAACATTTCTTGTGTCTCTTTTAAGTCTTTTGCTCTTACTAAACTCTTTCATAAGGCATCTGGCCTAGCCCATGTTAAATTTTTTAGAGTTCCTTATGAAGAACTGGGATAAGGTCGCATGGGACCGTCGGAGCCCCGCAGCATGATGATATTTCGGATTATTATTAATTCAGATTTTTTATGGTTCGGTATCTTCAAATTCGGCATATTGATTTTTGTAATTATACACGTTCAGAATTTTGAAGTTTCGGATTTTAAATATTAGGAACTATGAAACACGGAATTTTCACTATCGGAATTTTGAACCATTCGGAGTTATAAAATTCGGATTTTTTAAATTCGTGATTATGACTATCGGAATTAAGTTTTTCGTATTTATGTAGTGTACCCTAAGTACGTACTTTAACCAATCTGAAATGGTTTTGTCGACGTCCGACTCGATGTTTCTAGTGATTAGATTTCATCACTAGAACTTGCAGAAATCTTTTAGAATGTCACCCACACAAGTCAGTTGCGTTCGCTGGCAGTTTCCGCTACCTTGCTACCAAATGTTGGAATAACATACCGCCGCCTATAAGACTAATGACCTCAAAATTTTGTTTTAAAAAACACATGAAATCATTTCTTTTAGATAAACAACGTATAGGTATTCCCAACGGGTACTTGGTGGCGGATTTTGCCATTTGAATGTTTCATTCCGTATACATAAACATAAATAATAATTTATTCTTAAACAATACATACACATATTTATTAATACACTCAATACAGTACCAAATCATTTATAGGTTTAATAAAACATTTACAGCCACATGCGAACACACATTTATAAATATTTTATGTTATATCATTTTTTTTAAACACCTATTGAGTACGTTTGGCAATTTTATTTATTCTCTAAAACCCTCAGGTTGTAGCAGAATATCAGTGCTTTGTCCACATCCCACGGTGTGGGCAGAACCAGACACTGAGCTGCGACCCTTTTTATATTTCTACAACACACACACACAAATATTTCCTACCTACTTGATATGTTTTAATTTTGTTTTTTATTTTATTTTATTTTTTAATTTGTGTTTAGGTTACGTTAAATGTTTTAGTATTTTGTATGTGTGTGTTGAAGAATTAAAATAAACATTTTATCTATCTATCTAACATTACTAAATAAAAAATCTGTCTGATTTAGCTCAGTGTCGCTTTTTAATTGTACGGAACCTGCAAATCAGTTCCTGTTACCATCGGATTGGAGGATGTCACTATTAGAATGTCACATGCCTGTATAAAAACTCTGGTGTCTGTGATTAAGTAGATATTTAAATACTTTTCTTCTATACTTTAATTTATTAATATAATTCAGCAAAATCAATGTCAACATGGCCATGTTGCGATACTCTTATAAAAGAATGCGATAAAACTCTTGAAAGTTGAAATAATCTTAGAAATGTCTTGATATATGCTTCGACTATTTAATTCTACTTACCGAAGATGAATTACACTTATAACTTACTTTGTTTATAGACGTTGTAAACAAAACTTTAGTAAGAGTAGAAGTCTAATAAATAACTTTTTAGATACTCTTTTAGGAGCGAATGGACTTCTAACAGGTTTTATTAAGGGTATATAAATGATAAAGAGCAATTGATCTTGTAAAATGCACTTGTAAGTCCTTGTTCTCTTAAATGTTTTTATTGGGTTTCTTATAGACGTCTTTAAGAGTTAGTTATAAGTTTAAACGTTCTTTTAGTACTAAATGTCCCTTAACATGCCTTTATAAGACAGTCTCTCTTAGTCAGGATAGCTATGCACCTTTTATAATGACTTAGTTCTTATAATGTTTTACATTCAAGATAACTTTGCTAGTTGGGTACCTACTTAAATTTAATTATTTTAACCTTTTCAGTTTTTTGTAGTGGATTTTAATTTTTGTTTAATTTTTTTTTACACAATTTATTTTTAGTGATAGATAACTTTGTAAGGTCGAAGCTGGGTGACCGTCAACTTAAATTGTTTCCTACTATCGTATCGTTTCACTAAAAACTCACAGGAAATTGATTGCACACGGGCGCTAAATGAGCCGGCTCTGGGTTGATCTCCTATATTGTTGCATAGTTGTGTACTTTTTTTAACTATTGCATATCTAGACTTAGTACCACCGCAATATGTAACAAAATTTTGTGGAATAAATTACTTGTATTTGTAAGTTTCTAACTGACATTTCAGTAATGAAGACTAAGAAAATGGTAGGACTTTCAGGTTCATTTCCCAAAAGTGGGACGAGTAATGTTCGGGTGCATTAGAAACCCGTGTTTTTTATGACGGCTACTTAACTAGTCACTAAGCGACTAGTTAAGTCGCCACGCGTCATTTCATTATGTAATGCGGAAGAAATCACTGCTATCGCTCATTTCGAATGTTCGTGTTCTTCACGGGGCACAAGTTTTATTTAGGCTGTGTGTTGTTACATCCGCCCAGACAAAAAAGATCAACCTGGCCTTCGTTTTGAAGAACTCTTCAAGAGCGCAGCCGGTATTTTATTAATCCAGGTGGCTTAGTGTCAACCAGGCAGAGTATTTGCGTCTAAGTCAAAATTGGCATTCTGGCCGAGCCGTCTCAAGATGTTGGTGGAAGGCATTTAGTCCGGTACCTACCGCTAGGTTTTGAGGTTCCAAAAATATTAAAGTTTCTGATTTTTTTTCCATACAATTAGTAGGTAAGGTAAACGTCCCAATACTCGTCGGATTTTGAACTTGGCTGACTTTGACCACTTGTCACACAAACATCATTGATCCTGTACTTCACACACCTGTACCTTACACGATGAGGTACAGGATTTAATACTCTATTAGACATAATGATTCGTTTCATTAAGGTGAATAGCTAGCAGCTCCTAATACGACGATCGTCACGGATGTTGAAGAATGGACGGAAGTAAAAAGTAGAAAGGGGGGTAAGGGCAAGCTTGGCGCAGCATCAATACTGGCTCCTGGAACGATTGCCAGTAGAGGAACGTCCAAAGCCAACGAGGTAACAGCAGACGCAGCCCCCGAAAATAAGCGGAGGAGGAGGAATACTAGGCTTAGAGCTCCGCGGTCAGCGGCTGTCATAGTGACTATTGAGCAGGAGAAAAAGGTAACTGGTATGATGTATGCGGACGTCATATCAAAAGCGCGTTCGTCTGTAAACATTGAAGAGCTGCCCTGTTTACTATACAGGGCACTTGAATATCCCTTTTTGGTTAGAGACACTTCGCTACCAGCGGAATCAGAGTCCAAGCCGGTGTCACCCACTGATGTTCGCGGGCGTTTAGCTGTAGTCCGCTTTTTCCCCTTAGTACCGGTACCGGACGTATGTCCAACATCAACAATCAAGTCTGTCAAAATCAGACGAAGCACAAGAGCGCTTTCCAGAAATTTCGCTGTCGGCGACACTTGCCGCCGAGGCCCACCTACTCATACTCTCCGAGCCGGAGCTCCGTAACGTCAGTTTTGGGTTTGGATTTAATGAACTCATAATCTTATCCCACGAGAAGGAGGGAAATATAAGGACCATCTGAGTGGTGCCCTCTGCACCCAGACTACTCTACTACACCCGGGGGGTCGAGCGGTCCCCGGGGTTGGCGCTTGTTGGTGGACTTGCCCAGTCCACCACCTTAAGGCGACCCATCGCCGCGTTCACCAACGACGGGTCTTTGGGGTTTTTTACAGACGTTGTCTCATCTTGGGCCGGCCAATTAAGGCAAGCCCCCTGTTCCCTCTACCATCCGTGAGACATGACCACAGACAATGGCAAGGGTTTACAGGTCGTCCGACGATGGCCGAAGCCTGTCCGACGGCCGCAACTTCGCAGCCGTTGGAACTCGCCGCACCGCGGGCCTTGAAGGCCCGCCATACCACGCCGCCCAAAGGTGGCCGCTGAGCCAGCCAACTAAGGAAAGCTCCGTCCAGACCAACCAGTCAAGGCAAGCCCGAGCATGCCGACAAAAAGGCAACAAAGCGCTCCCAACACTGTCCGCCAAAAACGGACCGCGACCTAGATGGCCGCCATCCACCGAGCCGAAGCTCCACTGGCTCCCAAAGGGGGGCCCCCACAGGGTAATTTTTTAGAGAGGTTTTCTTCCTCACAGCCCTACGCTAACGCGTCGGGCTCCCGACCCCACATAACAGCAGGGCTACGGGTTTGTGTGGCCGTGCAATGCCCGCCCTGAAAAAAGCAGGCAACCACACCCAGTAGCTATCCGCGCCGGCCGAAACCGGTACCCCCCATATCTGAGGGGCGTTCCCTTATCCGCAACCTGGGGGACGCGTCCGATGGCGGCACTGGAAACCGCACACGGAAGTGTCCGGGTGCCTGCTCTAACCAACTGAGTTACTTAGGATTACCCTAATTTTTTATTATATATTTTGTAGTCTGTCTGTATTTGCGTTATAACCTAACGTATTCTCTCAGTCCTTAAAAATTCTATTTCAACGGTCGCGGGTTCGATCCCCGCCCCAAGGCGTATCTTTTTTAATTAAGATATTTTATCAGTGTGATAATTTGTGTTTTATGTATGTAATTTATGCTGTACAATAAAGCTTAAGTATTGCCATCTATTATATTTTTTGAGTACAGACGACAGCAACCAAGTGTAACAGTTGCACTGTGAAAGCCGACTCTATTATGAACGCAGCAAGCGCGGTCTCAAAGTCAATTTATTATCCTCGATGTGCTGTCATATGTACAGATTTTCCTAAGGTTTATTTATTAATTAAGCTTAATAAGTAATAAATGTTAAATATAAAATTAAGAATAATCTCACATGATTTATCGTTTTTTTGTCGATGTTTTCACAAAATGAAAGATTACAAGATCTTTTAATCTATGATGAAAGAGATTATTTAACATTTTATTGTATTTGAACGCCTGACAACTAACATCTAGAAAAGTTATTCAGATTAAAACAGCAGTTAAATTGAAAGCTTAAATAAAACAACCGATCAACTCAGACGTGTAACCTTCTGAATGTAAGTACCTACGGTTGAGTTGTACCATGTCACATCCGAAACGAGTATTTTTACAAATACCTACGATTCGGTTAAGTTGGGCAGTGCTTTCAAATATTCTTAATTTTTGATTTAACATTATTATTAAATGTTTTTAAAATTTGAAATATTTGAAATGTTTGTTGAAATAGAACATTTCGACATTGTAGGGTGGACGTTAGCTCATAAACGCAAATCAGAGACTAGAAGAATTTCACAGGGATATCCCAAGTCTTGGGTGGCTCAGTGGTTAGAGCAGTCGCTCGGTTGGTATGTTTTTTTTAAAAGTATGTACACCGATTACGCCTTTTTATTCTGCTGTAGCATTATAGTAATGGCTGCCATTTGGTCCCAAATTAAAAAAAAACTGAAATCAGTAAGTCATCTACGTAAGCACAATTGCGCAGTTTCACTTTTCTATGACTTTGCCGTCAATACGACAATAAATTAAAACATGGGCTATATTAGTTAATAGAAATGGTTTGCCGCTTTCAAAAACACCTTATTCGTTTAGTAATTTCATGACATTTGTATGAAATAGTATAAAATTGGCTGCATTATTTCATAGAAAGATCATGAAATCATCAAATGAATAAGATGTTTTTGAAAGTGGCAAACCATTTCTATGAACTAATGTAGCCGATGTTTTAATTTATTGTCGTATTGATGGCACCACTCTGTATAAGCTGACGGTCACCTATCTAACTTTGACCTTAGAAAGTTATCACTAAAAATTGTAAAAACAAAAATTTCTACAAAAATTAACACCGACTTCAAAAAACTGAAAAGGATAAAATAATTAAATTTAAGTAGGTGCTCATCACCTAGAAACATATTTATCCTTTTCAGTTTTTTGAAGTTGGTTTTAATTTTTGTTTAATTTTTTTTATACAAACGTGTGCAGGCAGACATCAAAACAAAGTCTAGATTCTAGATGCCTACCTATCTACTTATTAACGCTGTCGTCGACGACGCTCTCATTCCAAATTTTTCACATTTGTGTTTTACATTAATTATAATGTTCCCAATAGTTTTTTTTATTTTACAATAAAATACTGGATTAGCAAACTTAAATTTAAAAAAAAAAACGAAATTATATACAATAATACTAGTTTCAGCGCCATCTATTAAATTTATGTTGGCATTATATTGAAAATCTAAAGTAGCACTCTGGTAGCATAGCGGTAGCATAGCGGTGGCATAGTAGCATATGGTGTATAAATGTATCACATAGCGCTAGTTTCATATAGAAAAACAAAATTGTTGAAGCAGAATATTGTGAAGATATATGGAGCTCAAAAATAGTAATGTATCAAATTATTAATTTTCATGAAAAAATTCTAATGATTTACTATCACATTTGGGCATATTTTAATCCGCAGGCTAACTGCTAACGCCATCTAGTTTTAAGCAGGTATTCGTAGCTTTAACAGAGTTACGCTTTTTTGTATGACATTGGCAGTCTATATATTATTTGGTCCATGATAATAGACATTAGTTTATTGATGCACATCAAGGCAATGGTCCCAACTACCAAAAATTGAAAATTGATTTATAAATCACAATTTAATGAAACATTAATAGTTTCATACATTTTTATGTCTAAGCTAGAAAAAATACATGCCAGTGTGAAGTGAAGACACACACCACGATGTTTTACAATCCATTGATTCGTGTAGAAAATCCCCCAATGCTCACGTGCTTAGCTTTAAATTTAGGTTTGACGAGCATCACTTTAAGTCTCAATTAACAATAAAGTCTAGAGGAGTTCCGGTTAAAAATATTCGTTCGGGTGTTGAAATGTATAATTGTGACATCCAGTTATAAGATTTTAAGACATTTTAGGATTCTTCCGGGTCTTACGTAGTTCAATAGTGAGATAAATCATCAAAACAAATAATATCCCTAATTCTTGCATATTTTTACAATCCGTAAAAATATGCAAGATCAAAAGTATTAAATCTTTTCCAGTAGAGTTGCCTGTCCGTTGGAGCGGATACGAGCGGAGCCTAGCTTTCTTGAGTAAATAAATAGATATGTACTTTGTTGCTAAAAGAATTAGGACATTCTTTACAATACCTGGTGAAATTCGATATGTAAAGTGGCAGAGATGTACACCGCCACCATCCAGTGAAAGAGTTGATGTTTAGGTTGATTTTCGCTCTCTCTGAAAAGCTTGGTTTCGCTCATTTCCGCTTTAGGGGATAGGTAGCCTTAGAATCATCCAATTTTTTTTCTTGATTTACATAATAGAGTTTTGTGACCAGGTATAAGAAGGCTGATAACAGCCTTCTTATACCTGGTTGAATTATAAAGCTTTCAAATATAAATGTCCTGGTATCATATTTTAACATCACAGGTCATCACTTCAAAAATAATATACTGGATGATACAGGATTCTGAAATAAAATTTGGAATCGAGTTTTGTATTGTGTGTGCGGGTTCTGTGTGTGTTATAACTGAAGTGTAGCGTATGATACGCTATACTGTGCATAATTATAGAACGATCACGAGCAGATGTCACAGTATTTTTATTACTTTAATCAAAAAATAAAAGTGATCTAAAAGGTGTCAAACTTTCAGAGGTCACTCTTGACAAGGAACACAACCACCCAGCTATGTACATTTTTATTCAGAATTCTGTAACACACTGTATATTCTGGTCAGTGCTCTAAATTTGAATGCGATACTTTATGAATATTGGACCATAAAAACGGTCCTAGTTTTCGAATGGATTCAGAGCAGGTTGATCTGTCGCGGCGGCGTCGGCGGCGTCGGCGGCGTCGAGGAAGCGGCGCAGGCGAGCCGTGAGCGCGTAGTTGGGGCACAGCGCGGTGTTGGCCAGCGGCCGACCCGACGCCGGCGACCGCGCGCCCGCCACCAGAGCCTCGCGTAGCGCCGCGCGACAGTACGAGCGCCCGTCCGCCGCGCGCGACAACTCCGCGCCCAGACCGTGCGACGCCGCGCACAGCAGTCCGTGCCACGCCACGCCCGCCTATGTACACACACATACTACCACCTGCCTATACATACACACACACAGCACGAGCGCCCGTCCGCCGCGCGCGACAACTCCGCGCCCAGACCGTGCGACGCCGCGCACAGCAGTCCGTGCCACGCCACGCCCGCCTATGTACACACACATACTACCACCCGCCTATACATACACACACACAGCACGAGCGCCCGTCCGCCGCGCGCGACAACTCCGCGCCCAGACCGTGCGACGCCGCGCACAGCAGTCCGTGCCACGCCACGCCCGCCTATGTACACACACATACTACCACCCGCCTATACATACACACACACAGCACGAGCGCCCGTCCGCCGCGCGCGACAACTCCGCGCCCAGACCGTGCGACGCCGCGCACAGCAGTCCGTGCCACGCCACGCCCGCCTATGTACACACACATACTACCACCCGCCTATACATACACACACACAGCACGAGCGCCCGTCCGCCGCGCGCGACAACTCCGCGCCCAGACCGTGCGACGCCGCGCACAGCAGTCCGTGCCACGCCACGCCCGCCTATGTACACACACATACTACCACCCGCCTATACATACACACACACAGCACGAGCGCCCGTCCGCCGCGCGCGACAACTCCGCGCCCAGACCGTGCGACGCCGCGCACAGCAGTCCGTGCCACGCCACGCCCGCCTATGTACACACACATACTACCACCCGCTTATACATACACACACACAGCACGAGCGCCCGTCCGCCGCGCGCGACAACTCCGCGCCCAGACCGTGCGACGCCGCGCACAGCAGTCCGTGCCACGCCACGCCCGCCTATGTACACACACATACTACCACCCGCCTATACATACACACACACAGCACGAGCGCCCGTCCGCCGCGCGCGACAACTCCGCGCCCAGACCGTGCGACGCCGCGCACAGCAGTCCGTGCCACGCCACGCCCGCCTATGTACACACACATACTACCACCCGCCTATACATACACACACACAGCACGAGCGCCCGTCCGCCGCGCGCGACAACTCCGCGCCCAGACCGTGCGACGCCGCGCACAGCAGTCCGTGCCACGCCACGCCCGCCTATGTACACACACATACTACCACCCGCCTATACATACACACACACAGCACGAGCGCCCGTCCGCCGCGCGCGACAACTCCGCGCCCAGACCGTGCGACGCCGCGCACAGCAGTCCGTGCCACGCCACGCCCGCCTATGTACACACACATACTACCACCCGCTTATACATACACACACACAGTACGAGCGCCCGTCCGCCGCGCCCGCCTATGTACACACACATACTACCACCCGCCTATACATACACACACACAGTACGAGCGCCCGTCCGCCGCGCCCGCCTATGTACACACACATACTACCACCCGCCTATACATACACACACACAGTACGAGCGCCCGTCCGCCGCGCCCGCCTATGTACACACACATACTACCACCCGCCTATACATACACACACACAGCACGAGCGCCCGTCCGCCGCGCGCGACAACTCCGCGCCCAGACCGTGCGACGCCGCGCACAGCAGTCCGTGCCACGCCACGCCCGCCTATGTACACACACATACTACCACCCGCCTATACATACACACACACAGCACGAGCGCCCGTCCGCCGCGCGCGACAACTCCGCGCCCAGACCGTGCGACGCCGCGCACAGCAGTCCGTGCCACGCCACGCCCGCCTATGTACACACACATACTACCACCCGCCTATACATACACACACACAGCACGAGCGCCCGTCCGCCGCGCGCGACAACTCCGCGCCCAGACCGTGCGACGCCGCGCACAGCAGTCCGTGCCACGCCACGCCCGCCTATGTACACACACATACTACCACCCGCCTATACATACACACACACAGCACGAGCGCCCGTCCGCCGCGCGCGACAACTCCGCGCCCAGACCGTGCGACGCCGCGCACAGCAGTCCGTGCCACGCCACGCCCGCCTATGTACACACACATACTACCACCCGCTTATACATACACACACACAGTACGAGCGCCCGTCCGCCGCGCCCGCCTATGTACACACACATACTACCACCCGCCTATACATACACACACACAGTACGAGCGCCCGTCCGCCGCGCCCGCCTATGTACACACACATACTACCACCCGCCTATACATACACACACACAGTACGAGCGCCCGTCCGCCGCGCCCGCCTATGTACACACACATACTACCACCCGCCTATACATACACACACACAGTACGAGCGCCCGTCCGCCGCGCCCGCCTATGTACACACACATACTACCACCCGCCTATACATACACACACACAGTACGAGCGCCCGTCCGCCGCGCCCGCCTATGTACACACACATACTACCACCCGCCTATACATACACACACACATAATACACCCCGCCTACATATATATATACACACACAGTAAGAGCGCCCTCCCGCCCGAACCAGTATGGCGCCGCACTTGGCAATGTACACACACGCACGTACTAGCACCCGCCTATACATACACACAGACGCACATACTACCACCCGCCTATACATAGACATATACACAGTACCACCCCGCCTATATATACATATACTACAAACCTACCGCCACCTCACAAATTCAACGGCCATTCTACAAATACTACTTGAAATAATTCAATGGAAATAATGACAAAAACCTACTATTAATACGTTCATGATTTTTAATGACCGAGAGGCTGGAGTCGGCTAATTTTCGAATGGACTTTGTATTTATCGAGAAAATATTCTTTGACGAAAAGTTCATAATTACTTACCCACAGGAAACGCATAAAAAAGCCTTTAGTCAACACCTACATATCTTTCATTATTCTGATATCATAGTGACGTTAATAACCTTGAACTATGCTTGAACCAAAACAGAAAGTAGTATACTAACGAGCGCGGCCGAGGGCGGCGGCCGACGCAGCCAGCGTAGCTCGTCGACGAGGCGGCTGCGCACCGACGCCCAAACACCTTCACTCTGGTCTTCACCTGCACGAATGACACTACATCATCAGTTGAAAACCTCATGTTTGTGAGACGTTGCAAAAAATTACATATTATTATGTAGACTTTACGGTGCTTACCAGCCCGCCGTCGGCGCTCACTTTATGTGAGCAAAAATTAATTGTTTGTGATGTGCATCAACCGCTGCTGTAGAGTAATGTTTGAGACCACTTACATCAGATCCAGAGGTCCAGGGTTCAATTCCCCGCGGTCTACAACAATTGCTACTGGTTGGTGGGAAGATTTTTTCTAAGTAGATACTCTACCGCCATTACAATAATGTTAACAGCACTGTTGTGTGCCGGTAGTCACAGATAAGATTGTCAGTTCCTCTGTTATTGAGGAATCCGGGTGTAGGACCTACTAAACCAGTGTCCGGCCTCACCACAGCCGAGCGCGGCGAGCAGCTCGTCGACGGGCTCGTCCATGAGCCGCGCGCCCGTCACGCGCTCGGTGCGCGCCCGCTGCAGCAACGCCGCCTCCGCCGCCGAGTCCACCACCGACGACATACCTGATACATGTTAGGATACGCAATATTATTAATTATTTTATCAACTTTTGGAACCGGTGTAAATTCAGACAGACTGACAGACAGACAGACAGAATGACAGACAGACAGACAGACTGACTGACGGACAGACGGACCGACAGACAGATCGACAGACAGACCGATAGACAGACTGACATTATGACATTATTAGCCTACGTAGATCCAGATAAGACAGAGAGACAAACATTATGAAATTGTTAGTTAGTTAATTTTATTTTATGTGATAGACATAAGGGTTTTTTTGACGATTCGAAAGTGCTTCTTGGGGGGCCTAATTGAATAAAGATCTTTTCATTTTCATATATCATGATATAAAATATTAATTGGCAGATTGCTATTGGCTGGAGCAGCTGGCAAGCATGCTGATTTGAGCGGCTTGATAAAATGATAAAACAAAGAAATTAAGCCAACGAATTCACACTGAACGTCCTTTTTTTTATCATGAGAAAAATCCATTGACGGACCTACCCGCCACTGTGGCGGGGGTGTGCGGGGCTCACCCAGCGTCTAAATTGACCCTGGGAATACTCGCTAAAACTCCTGGATAACTTCCCTGCCTTTTTTATTTATTTTGCAGAATTGGTCTGGATTTTGCGAAGCAAATTCACCAGACTACGTCGCTGCATGGCCTAATGCATTTGTAATGTCGCGCTCCTCCGTGCTCAGAAAAGTACAGCCGTTGGTCCCGGTTGTTACTGCAAACGCAAGCCGGTTCTTACTGTTTACTCATCAATCTGCATAGGGCCCGCATGGTGATGTTATAGCCCGAAACTCTTTATTCATGTCGGAAGGCCTATACCCAGCAGCAAGCTCCTTATAATGAAGAAGAAGGAAGAAGAAAAAATATTTTATTTAAATAGGCCACAAAGAAGCACTTTTAAATAGTCAAAAAATACATTTTATAACTATCACAAAAGATATTATATTAACTAACAACGTTATAGTCTCTGTCCGTCTGTCATGTCTGAATTTACACCGGTTCCAAAAGTTGAGCTACCGAGGAGATTCCGGCAACAAACTCGTGTAGTCACTTTTTTCAAATGCTTAATGTGGGCTAGATAATTGTTGTGAGGGCATGTGCATTAATTTGTGGAATTTCTGAGAACCACACACATTGAGGTTTCTTTTTTTTTTTTTTTTTTTTTATACAAAGCACGACAAATGACTTAACACCACCTGATGTGAAGCGGTAAGAAAAGTCCATATGCGAAGACAGCTAGTGCAGTTTAGACACTGCTCTAGCCGCCTCCACCTTGCCGGCCTGAAAAATGCTTTTTCACGCCTCTTTTGAAGGAACCCATGTTATAGGAAGGAGGGAACACATGTGCTGGCAAAGAATTCCAAGTTCTGGAAGTACGACAAAGAAACGAAGTACTAAATTTCTTTGTGCGTGATGTTGAGGTGGAGACGGTAAATTGATGACTCCGAAGACCAGCACGCGTGGTCCTGAGTAGGAAGGGAGAAGGTGGGATAAGGTCAAAAAGCTCTTCAGAGCACTCTCCGTGATAAAGCCGATAGAAGGCGCTAAGCGACGCAATGTCACGCCGCAATTACAGAGCAATATTCAACGCAAGACCGGACCTGAGTTTTGTAAAGCAGGCATAATTGGTCAGGCGTGAAAAATCGACGCACCTTGTTCAGGACACCGAGCTTCCGTGAGGCTGTTTTGATCACGGTTTCGATGTAGTTCCTAGAATTCAGATCACAACATATCTCCATGCCGAGCAGGTGTAAGGAGCCCTGTGCCGAAAGAGTGGTGCCCTGAAGAGAGGGAAGAGGAAGGAACGGCGAGATTTTGGCTGTGAACGCGCATACCTGTGTCTTCTTAGCATTGAACTGAACAAGATTGTTAGATCCCGATATAAGGTTCAACACCCCGTTGAGCTCAATGGTAAGATTTTCTCTCTCTCTCCCGGTTTCAGCGCGCCCAGCTCCTGGGCGACCGAAATATCCCCCATGCACTGTACTGTCATCCGCATAGCAATGAATGCTTCCTAACGAAAGCATATCATTGATATGAAGAAGAAAGAGTGTAGGGGATAGAACAGAGCCTTGTGGTACACCGGCATTCACTGACATGAACCGCAAAGCGCATCCATCGGCGAGGACACGGATTCTTCGCTCATGCAGGAAGCCGGCAATCCAGTTGCAGAGCTGAGCGGGCAGACCGTATGCCGGGAGCTTGGAGAGAAGAGCCCTGTGCCAGACCCGATCAAACGCTTTGGCAATGTCAAGGCTAACTGCCAGTGACTCACCACGTTTGTCAATAGCTTCACCCCAGACATGCATTAAGTACGCTAGAAGATCACCCGTTGACCGGTTCGGCCGAAACCCGTACTGTCGATCATTAATTAATGAGTGATCTTCTAGGTATCGGATCAGCTGTTTATTTATGATCCGTTCCATGACCTTGCAAAGAGCTGCGGTAGTTAGCTGGGTCTGAACGGTCTCCCTTTTTGGGGACCGGTTGCACATTGGCCTCTCCAAGATTCCGGCACACACCCAGAAGAGAGAGAAAGACGGTATAGCCGCGTTAAGACGGGAGACAACTCCGCTGCGCAGTTTTTCAGTACTATCGCTGGGATGCCATCAGGTCCACTAGCTTTCCGGACGTCGATTGACTGAAGCTCCGCACGTACATCACATTGCCTGATACGGATATCAGGCATTGTGTGGCCACAGTGGGAGAGTGTTGGTGGCTGTGAGTTGCAGTCATCGATTCGGGAGTGAGCAGCAAAGAGTTTTACCAGGAGATCGGCTTTCTCTTGCGGCTTGTGAGCTAGCGAGCCGTCAGAACATCTCAATGGGGGCAGCGAGGGTTCACAGAAGTTAGACTGCACGGCTTTGGCCAGACGCCAGTAGCTACGGCTTCCCGTAGGGTGCGTAAGAAGTTCTTGGCCAACTCGTGCAACGCGCTGTGCATCCGCTCTGATGAAGGCCCTTTTGCAGGACTTGGTGGCGTTGTTATAGGCTGCTTTCAGTGAGTCAATGTTGGGATCCCCGCAAGCTCGGCCCCTGATCCAAGCGCGATATGCCGTTTCTACTGTTGAGAAGCCAGCTAGGCGGTAAGATACAAGTATGTGTGTAGTAGGACTAGTAAGTGTCACCGGGCGCGCGCGTCACGTAGTCTCGTAGCCATCGCGCCACGCCCGGGTCGCGCCACAGCCACGGCGGCTCGCCGTCCTCCTCGTCCGCGTCCTCGTCGTCGTGGTCGTCCCGCCGCAGCCGCCACAGCTGTAGCTCCCCCGACAGCGCCCCCACCGCTAGCAGCGGCCCGCGACCATCCACCACAAGCGCTGCCTGCGCAACAACCGTAAAATCATATATTTTTTATACAAAACTCAACCCTCCCTGATGATGTGAATCAGCTAATGCAGCTCGAAACACACTATTCTAGCCGTCTCCACATTGCCAGCTTATAAGTTGCCTTTTCACGCCTCTTTAGAAAGAACCCACGAAGCAGATGACCCCACACATAAAAATTTTAAGCACCTTAGAGATCGCAGTTAAGCTGTAATTATGAAAGGTTTTTGTTCATTATCTCAATAAGTTCAGGTGTCCTTTAGCGTTCTCTCCTCGGACTTGTTTCATTTATAACATATTTGTCAATCAAATGATATTCCTAAAGCTACCTTGTAAGATACTTTTTCAATACATTTGCTATTAAAACGATTTTACGAAGGCATTACATTACATTGTTCTAAAATGAAAAATAACGCACCACACAACAGAGCGTGCGAAAGAGAAAATAAGACAAAATATTTAGTCATAATTTTCACCACGCGCTCGTGGGGCCCTTTGCAAATGCGCACCATTGTATAATATAAACAAAATAATAATATCTGTTGCATTCTTTTCTCGCAAATGTGTTGAAAAACTTTGTATTTATATCTACACTTGCGGAAGTTGGTTTATTTTTTACTTACTTTGACGTGACTTACTTTTGTCCCCTCGCTTGCAAAAACCAACTTACCGAAATAGTATCATAAACACTATTTTGAGCAAATGTGTTGAAAAAAATTTTACGTTAGGAAATAAAAAAGTAATGCGAAATAGTAGGGACCGCGGTGGCGCCGCCGGCGCCGGGCGCGGTCGCGGCGTCGACGGCGCTCAGTCGGCGCTCGTCGCCCGCCACACGCACGCGCCACACGCGCGCCCAGCCGTCGCCGCCCGCCGACGACAGTAGCGTCGCGCCCGCCGCACCCGCCGCCGCCCAGCGGACGCTCGTGACGCCGCCGCCGTGCGCCAGCACCGAGCTCAGCGCAGTCAGGCGCGCCTCCTCCTCCTGCGTAAACATGCACGGCACCGTTCAATGTTACAATTAACTCGAACAAGTCAAACAATTTTATAATGTCTGTCGGTCACGTTTTTTTTTTCAAAAAAACTGTGGGAAACGACTCAAAACCACCTCATGTGAAGCATTAAGAGTAGTCCTTGATATGTTTTAACAACTTCTGCAGCTTCAACACGCTATTATCATTGCTGGATTAGGGAAGCGACAAGGCAAGCAAAGCGGTAAAGTTGCGGGCCTATTAGGTGCTTTTTTGAAGGAGCCCATATTATAAGAAGAAGGGGACACCTGTACCGGTAAAGAATTTCAAGTTTTGAACATACGACATAGAAACGATCTTTTTGAAACGAACTTCTTTGCGCGTGCTGTTAAGGTCGAAAGAGTGAATTGATGACTCGTTCCAAAAGATGAACTTTTGAGAATATGTTACATCATACTACTTTAGTGCAACGTCCAATTGTATTGAAAGGTATTCCTATGGTAATGTCACTTGTCGACAAGCAGAGACACTGTCTGTATGTTATGCAGTGATTGTGGCACACCTCGTCGAGTCGCAGCAGCCACAGCCGCAGCATCCCGTCGCCGCCCGCGCTCACCAGCAGCTGCTCGTCCGCGGCCAGCCCCGGGACACTGTCTGCCGGGGCGAAGTCACAGCTCTCTACACCTTTAAAAGATAACAGTAAATTATCTAAAATCTGTACTTTGAAGCGTGTGACTTTTTAAAAAATGAAAATGATAACTAGAAGGTAATCACGAAGCTACCCCAAATCCTTTACAACTCAATGGTCAGAGAAGTCACCTAGATTTTTAACAGCTCACGGGTTTGATTCTCGCCCCATGACATGCGAAAGTTATTGTTTAAGTATTTTTCTCAATATGATATTGAGAAAAATACTTAAACAATAACTTTCGCAATAACTTAGCATTTGTTGCAGGACGTATGGGCTAACCGCACATAATTTTTATGACATTTTCATAAATATGAAATGTAAAATATGTTGTGATTATGATGTATTTGGCCAATGAGCCAGGATGTAACCTAGGTCGTGTGCGCGGCGGTGTGCTGGCGGGCGGCGCGCGTCGTCCGCCAGCAGCAGCAGTCGCCCGCCCGCGCCGCCCGCGCCGGCCGCGTCGCCCTCGCCCGCCGCCAGCCACCGCCCGTCATTACACCACGCACAGCACCAGAACTGCACAGCTTCACTCCAGTCTCCGTCGCCGCTGCCGCCACCGAACGTGCTGCCGAAAAACATTACTCAGCCTACAATATAACTCTTTTTCTCTTAAAATCTCTGCCCAGACCTCATAATTTGCTAGTCTTATACAACACGCACGCTGATAATAGCGATAAAAGTAGCTTCGCCGAAAAAAGTTGAGAAAAAATTCACATAAAACGATTTTAGTAAAATTTAAAAGTACCTGCAAGAAAAAGTTCGATAGTTATTCATAAATGATGATACTCTTTCTTAGCTGGGACTTATCTATAATGAAAACACTACACAGTGCGTGGCGTGGCGGACGAGGCTCCACACTCACCAGTCTGGCTGCGTGGCGTGGCGGGCGAGGCTCCACACTCACCAGTCTGGCTGCGTGGCGTGGCGGGCGAGGCTCCACACTCACCAGTCTGGCTGCGTGGCGTGGCGGGCGAGGCTCCACACTCACCAGTCTGGCTGCGTGGCGTGGCGGGCGAGGCTCCACACTCACCAGTCTGGCTGCGTGGCGTGGCGGGCGAGGCTCCACACTCACCAGTCTGGCTGCGTGGCGTGGCGGGCGAGGCTCCACACTCACCAGTCTGGCTGCGTGGCGTGGCGGGCGAGGCTCCACACTCACCAGTCTGGCTGCGTGGCGTGGCGGGCGAGGCTCCACACTCACCAGTCTGGCTGCGTGGCGTGGCGGGCGAAGCTCCACACTCACCAGTCTGGCTGCGTGGCGTGGCGGGCGAGGCTCCACACTCACCAGTCTGGCTGCGTGGCGTGGCGGGCGAGGCTCCACACTCACCAGTCTGGCTGCGTGGCGTGGCGGGCGAGGCTCCACACTCACCAGTCTGGCTGCGTGGCGTGGCGGGCGAGGCTCCACAGCAGCAGGCGTCCGTCGTCGGCCACGAGCGCCAGCCGCGGCGGCCGCTGTGACGACACGCGCGCCGCCCGCACGCCGCCCGCCCAGCCCGCGCCCGCCGCCCCCGCCCCCGCCCCCGCCCCCGCCCCCGCCGCCGCAGGCACCCACAGCGACCGCAGCTCGCAGCCCAACTGGAAAACATGTGACCAAACAAAAATTAAAAATATAATATTATTCAACGAGCGTTGTCAACCATTTCCCAGTGTCAAAAATTGTGACTGTTGCACATTCGAAGATTGTGCATCTCTTCCATCTACCGAACCTACTTCGGGATCCCGTCGTGCATCCTTCCTTCCTCACCTTTTCATAAAACCTGCCGTAGTATGATCAAGCACTAAAATAAAATAACAGTCTTATTTCTAACTAAACTATTGTGTGATTTCATTTCTTACCTCAAATTGTATACCATCCCCGTACCCCCAATATGACGCATGCATGATGAGTAAAGAATAACACAACGCAGACCTTGACGTCCCAGAGCGCGGCGCGCGGCGCGCCCCCGGCGAGCAGCAGTACGTCGCCGCGTGCGTCGGCGTCGACGGCTCGCGCCCCGCCGCGGCCCAACTCGTCCACCGCCAGCGACCGCTCCAGCCACAGGCGTCGCTGGCTGCCGTTCCAGCGATACACGCTCACTATGCCGTCGCTGGAATCAACTAAGTGAATTCGAAATCCAATACGACCAAACAATTTCAAAAAGCACAGTGTTATTTTCCATTCAAATTAAGAGAGCTGCCTTTTGATTTCTATTCGCTTATTGTATTGAGCGCCTACAGGGTAAGTCGTCACGGTAGTCTCTAACATAGCTCATAGGATTAAAGTGGCAGTAGGCAGGGCACATAGCACGCAGAGCTGACGGCCGGTGGGCCGTTAAAGTTCTAGAATGGCGACCACGCACTGGAAAGCGCAAAGTAGGACGGCCTCCCACTAGATGGACAGACGACCTGGTCAGGATCGCGGGGAGCCGTTGGATGCGGGCTGCGCAGAACCGTTTCATTTGGAAATCGATGGAGGAGGCCTTTGTTCAGCAGTGGACATCATAGGCTGATGTGATAATGATGATGATGATGATGAATGAATTTTATTATCAAACCAACAATAAGCATCATTAAGAGCTCGTGCTACGGATACTAGGTAACGGATAAATATTGATTTGCATTAAATATTTATATAAATATTAGAAATACACTAAATAAACATACAAACATCCATGACTCGGAAATAAATGTTCGTAATCATCATACGAACATGGAAACATGTCCAACTACTGGGAAGCCAGACGAAGCAAGGTGTAGTTTAAGAGTGTTGACCACTGATAATGGCCCACCTGGTGGCCACGGCGAGCATGTCGGCGCGCGCGACGAGGCACGTGACGGCTGCCCGCAGCCGCACGTTGCCCGCCGCGCCCACGTCCTCCACCTCCGCCTCCTCCTCCTCCTCCTCATCGACGGGTCCTATACCCTGTGTCAATAACACACCAAACTTATTTGTTACTAATTTTTTAATACATTTGCTCTAAACGTAGAGAAACGTAATTTTCTATTTGTGTTTAGCGTGCAGAAAGTTATTCTTTTCCGCACTAGTTTGTCTTACTTTAATAAGGAGAAAGTGAGACGAAAGATGTAATTTCAATTTTAATTAAAAACGTCAAATATTTTTGCCCTAATAATATAAGTAAATTATTTTCACCCATTGTATTATTTTCTCGCAAGTGTGTTGAAAACCTTTGTATGATACACGTGCGGAAATTGGTATTTACAAACTCCTAAATATGGTAACAATCGCCTACTTGTCTGTAAAAACCAAGAACTAATCATAGGTAACTATCATTTTACACATTCATTTATAATTATTTTTTAATATGTACGTAGAATAATAATATTTAAAATAGATTATTTCGACATTGTGAACGTGTAAGTCAAGTTAAATATAATAAAAGTTACCTCCAGATCTCCGAGACCAAAATGCGCGAGCGGATCACACGGCGGCTCTAGTTCCCCGTCCAGGTCCAGTTTACCGAGAGACCACATTTTCACAGTCTTGTCATTGGACCCTGTCGACGAAATTGTCATACACAATGAAATATCATACAAGTTTGTTACTATAGAATCCTTTAACATTTTAGTAGGCATTCAAAATGGAAATGTAGTAAATATATTGGTCTGGGTTGTATATCAGTGTATATTGTTAATTTCTTCTATAAATTAGACAGGATGAGAGCTCATGACCATTGTCAATCGAGGCGACCGCTCTAACCACTGAACTATCCACAGCTTAGAATGTATTTTGTCTGTTTTAAGTTACTATTGAATTGAATATCAAGTGCTTTTCCTTGTTGTTGCAGGTGTCAATGGGCGGCGGTAACCGCTTACCACCAGGTGGGCCGTCAGCTTAACTAACATATAGGGCCTTCATGCTTGAAATAAAGTCTATTATTATATGAAATATAGAGTATGTTGACCTGTGATGATGTAGGAGAGGTCTGGTGCCAGCACGACGGCCGTGAGGTGCCGCGGGTGTGCGTGCAGCACTAGCAGGCAGCAGTGGTGGTCCGCGCCCGCCCCCGCCTCCGCTCCTGCCGGGCGCCACACGCGCGTCGTCCCGTCCAGCGCGGCCGACGCCAGCAGCGCGCCCGCCCAGCGCAGCGCCGTCACCGAGCCCGCGTGCCCCGCCAGCACGCCGCCAGCCTCCAGCGAGCGCCCGCCGCCCTCTGATCGACATCATACACCATTTGCACGCGAGACAATCCACCAAGCCAATCAGATTATAGCATCGTCTTAATAACCGGCTGGCCGAGTGCTCTGTGCCCCTCGCTATACAGGCTACTCGATCGGGGATCCCGGGTTTGAATCCCGGTGGGAGCAAATAATTGTATGACTACGAGAATAGGTTCATGAGTCATAGATGTGCATATGTCTTTTTAGTATATTTGTACTATTTACATACATATTAAATTATTACCATTATTTTCCGCTGTCTAGTATCCATAACAGAAGCTGTTACTAATGGCTACTTTGGAGTAGATGATAAAAAAACCCTACGTCATTCTTTGATTGCTAGGAGGAGATTGCTAAGGAGTTTTGGAACCGGAACCGGTGTAAATTCAGACAACTTTTGGAACCGGTGTAAATTCAGACATGACAGACAGACAGAGACTATGACGTTGTTGGTTGATATATTTTTTGTGATAGTTGGAAGAATGTGTTTTTTTTGACGATTTAAAAGTGCTTCTTTGTGGCCTATTTAAATAATTTTTTTATAAATTTAATTATAATTTAAATAAAGTTTGTCTGTATTTTCCGCACACACCGCGTTGACAGCCGCGCGCCGGTCGAAGCCGCGGCGCACAAAACGCCTAAGAGCCACCGCACATATACAATTTCAAATCGTACAACTAAATCGCAGAATGTCTAATAGGCATAGAATCTTATGATACCCGGACATTATATCAACTAAGTCGTTCAACTAAATAGTTGGTCAACTATCGGCCGATAGCCCGCACACTATAACAACTTAGTTGGTGAGTTGCACGGCAAGATGCAGTATGACCAGACCCGTGCGTGTGATTCCCCCGCGCTTGGATTTTTGCTAACGGGCGCGCAGCCGCCCAGTCGATCTCTGCATTCTCTACTTACTTGTAACAAATGAAAAATAGAATTGCTGATCGACGAAGTACAAAAAAGGCCAGCCCTTAAAAACCTTATTGTTGAAATATTTGTATTTTGTGATATAGAAGGAAAACTCTGAAAAACGTTAGATCATGACACGATATATTTTTGAAGTAAAATCAATTATAGCTCTATTTAAATTTTACACACAGTTTTGATTACCAACGAGTATTTATAGTAAATACAACATTCCCCCTTAATCAAAACTAGATATAAAGCTAAAATTAACAAATAAAATGCACAAGATAAATATAGAAATAACAGTAAATAAACCCCCGATTAAATTCTAAAAACGTAATATAACCAAAACAGAATAAAATTAGGTAAAACATATTAATATAGGCTAAGAATAGTATATTAACAAACATCAAGTTATTCCAATAGATGTTAGACACTTATTATGAGCTACACGACCTAATGGTTTTGTCAATACATCTGCTGACATTTCGCTACTCTTAATGTATTTTAAACCTATAACGTTTTCCGATACTTTTTCTCTTATAAAGTGGTATTTCGTATCGATATGTTTTGTTCTGTTGTGGTGAACGGGATTATTTGCTATACTCTGTGCACTTTGACTGTCGCTATAAATAGTTACAGAGTCATATTTACGACCACATACCTCACTTATGAAGCGGCGTAAGTATATGGCTTCTTTAGCAGCGTCTGTAAGGGCCATATACTCAGCTTCAGCTGATGATAAAGCAACGGTAGGTTGCTTTCTTGATGCCCACGAAACAGGACCATTCGCTAACTTGAAGTAAAATCCTGTGTATGAGCGTCGATCTCGAGTGCAATTCGCCCAATCTGCGTCTGCATATCCTATTAAAGGATTTCCCGTGCTCCTATAAACAATACTATAGTCTATAGTCTGCTTTAAATATTGGAGTACTCGCTTTGCAGCTTCCCAATGAATCTTAGTAAAACACGTATTAAATTGACTAAGATAACTTGTGGCAAATGCTATATCAGGGCGTGTGTTAACAGCCAAAAACATCAAAGATCCTATTAGATTTTGATATGGATATAATTGCTCACCGTTATCAGTACAACTTTCCAACTTAATATTATTTAAAGGTGTGGAATAGCCTTTACACGATTCCAAACCAAATTTCTTCAGTAAGTTTTCAATGTACGTTTTTTGATTAATACATATTTCATTGTCCTTTTGCGAAATATTTATACCTAAATAATAACTTAGTTTACCCAAATCTTTTATCACAAAATATTTGTCTAAGTCACTTATGACAGTGTCAAATAATTTGTCACTTTTATAAAAGACAATTATGTCATCCACATATACGGCCAGTATAACCATTTCTGAACCAAAAAGTTTTTTATAAACACATGGTTCCGACGGTAATTTATTGAAACCTATTTGTGTAAGAGTTTCATTCAACTTACAGTACCAAGCTCTGGGTGCTTGTTTAAGCCCGTATAATGACCTTTGCAGTAAACAAACTTTGTCTTCTTGTCCCTTTTTCACAAACCCTTGTGGTTGAGTCATATATACTTCTTCTAAGAGATCGCCATTCAGAAAGGCAGTTTCAACGTCTAAGTGACGCATTTTGAGGTCATATTCTGAGGCTAAAGCAATAAGCGTCCGTAAAGAAGAATTTCTTACAACCGGAGCAAACGTTTCATGGTAGTCAATGCCTTCAACTTGACTATATCCTTTTATGACAAGTCTGGCCTTGTACTTTATAATATTCCCATGAGCATCCGTTTTAACTCTATAAATCCATCTACATGGAATTACTTTCTTATCTGGTTTGTCCACTAACTTCCATGTATTTAACTTAAGAAGAGATTGATATTCACTTTCCATTGCTGCCTGCCATTTATCTGCAGAATCAGATTTTGAAGCCTGAATATAGTTCTGAGGTTCAAAGAACTCGTTCGGCAAAACACTGTAAGAATAATAATCAGGTGGTTTACGAACTCTAGAAGGATATCTTCTCTTTGAGTTTTCTGAAGAACTAATATCTTGCACAATGGGAGAATCAATATCCGGTATAATATCTGATTCAAGCTCTGAACCAATCCTAACTTCCCCCTTTAGTGGACACGAACTAGATGGTTCCATGTTTTCATTCTCAATAGTAGAAGATTCAGATGTTGCAGTTCTATTGGCATCCTCTGGAATGTCAACGACATCCTCAGTTTCCAATATCTTTGTCAAGGTTAAAATAGAATTATTTTGACCTGTATCTGACTTATCATTATTCTTCAGACTTTTAAAACAATCCTCAAAAAAGGTAACATCTCTAGCTTTTATATTTTTTCTAGGATACGCGGTATTTCTGAAATAATAACTATGTACATTATCAGAATATCCTACAAAAATAAATTCCTCTGCTTTCACGTCAAATTTCTTTCTTTGACATGATGGAATATGTACAAGAGCACGACAACCAAACACTTTTAGGTGTGACAAATCTGGTTTCTTTCCATACCATATTTCAAATGGTGTTTGAGAACCTACCAGACTACGATGTGGGGAACAGTTTTTCAAATAAACAGCCGTCTGTACAGCGTCCTCCCAATATGCCATAGGAAGTGAACTACCTGCTAACATAGAACGTGCTTTTTCAGTAACAGAACGTATAGTACGCTCAGCTACGCCATTCTGTTGAGGAGAATAAGGCACCGTAGTTTCGTGTACTATCCCGTTCATAGAAAAATAATGCAACAATTCTGTGTTAACAAATTCTGTCCCATTATCGGTCCTAACAGTTTTTATTTTCTTATCAGTTTGTCGCTCTACAAGTAAATGAAAAATCTTAAATTTTTCTTTTACTTCAGACTTTGCAGCTAGAAAATAAACAAAAATCTTACGCGAATAATCATCAATAAATAATAAAGCATATCTATTGCCTTGAAAAGAATTGGTTGATATTGGTCCAAATAGATCACAATGTATCAATTCAAGCAAAGAAGTTGCTTTTTTGTAAATTATTCTTTTAAAAGGTTTACGCGCTTGCTTACCTTCTACACAAGCGACACAACTACTTTTATCTACAACCTTATAATCTACACCTACTTGACTATTTCTTAAAAGGTTCATCCCAAAACGGCATAAATGGCCGAGACGTCTATGCCACAACTGGTATGTATTCGGCAAAGATTCGGCCATTGCCACATCACGAGTTCCATTGTACGGAGTATTGACAGTACATTCCAACTTGTACAGCCCGTTATATACAGAACCACGTAAAATTGGATTACCTGAAAAAGAAAAAGTATCGCTTCCAAAAAAGGTGCAACCATTTTTATCAAATAAAATAGTAAAACCACTTTGTACAGCCTTATATACAGATATCAAATTGGTTTTTAAATTAGGTACAAATACAACATTAGAAATTCTATTTACATCAGATTTAGTACAGATCGAAACATCACCTATACCACCACTATTTATCTTATCTCCATTTGCTACAGTTACAGTACCAGTATCTAATTTCTCCATATTTACGAACCAGTCTCGCCGCGATGACATATGTTTGGTTGCTCCAGAATCAATAAACCAATTGTCCGAAGAGTTATCATCACTAATGCCTAAAGCATACAAAGATTTCTCCTCTTTAGATTTCTTTTTCTTCAAAGGACATTCTGGTCTCTTGTGTCCGGGCTTCTCACAGTCATAACAGATTATGGGCTTCTGTTTCTTTGGTTTCTTCTTTCTATGGGTTTCATTAGAAGTACGTAATGCAGATTCTGATGGCATATTATCGCATTTAGACATTTCGTTTAATAACTTAGCCTTTACTAACTCAGTAGTAACTTCGATATTGCTGTTCTCTAATGCCATAATCAGTGGGTCATATTTAGAAGATAAGCCTCCTAATAAAATAGCAGCTAGTGAGGAATCTTCAATGACTTTGCCAATGTCTGCTAAGTCCTGAGCAGTACTCACAACAGCATTAATATAAGCCTCAATATCATTAAAGTTGTCTAATGTCAATCTGTATAACTTCCTTTCTAATGCTAGTCTACGTCCCATACCTCTATCTTCGTAAGCATTTTGAAGGGATCTCCATGCTTCAGAAGAAGTCTTAGCATTTCTAACATGGGTAATAGCAGAATCTTCCAACGTTAAACAAATTTTAGTGAGAGCTATTCGGTCATTCCTTACCTTTATAGGATCTAGGGTGTTGTTACCACTTGGGTAACCATCTACTGCTTCCCATAGATCTTCATGCATCAAATAGTTACGCATTTTGAATTTCCAAACGCTATAGCCATCTCTATTACGAAGAGAAAAAGAAGGGAGTGAAGAAGAACATCTTCTTGAAGAATCTCCACAATCATTCGGCATTTCACTAAAAAATCTCACGTACCTGTCGACTTCAAAAAATATATACCACTCTAATATATTTTTCACAGCTTTTCACGACTATCTCGTGCTGATAACGTGTTGAAATATTTGTATTTTGTGATATAGAAGGAAAACTCTGAAAAACGTTAGATCATGACACCATATATTTTTGAAGTAAAATCAATTATAGCTCTATTTAAATATTTAAATTTGACACACAGTTTTGATTACCAACGAGTATTTATAGTAAATACAACACTTATTAATAAAAAAAGTAGTGCGTTCTTTTTCCGCATTTTCTCGCAGACGTCACAGCGCTAGCAACACTGTCCACCAACTAAGTCGCCGAAGTGTGCGGCCTATGGAAGCACGCAATTTAGTTGTACGATTTGAAATTGTATATGTGCGGTGGTTCTAAATCGTACGACCATCCTTTATTTTTGAGGCGCCTAGAGTAGAGCGGCTACCTGCGGCGCGGCACGGGCGCCAGAGGCGGACGAGCGCGTCGTGGCCGCCGCTGGCCGCCAGCGTGGCCGAGGCCGAGGCCGCGGCACACAGCGCGCCGAGGTCGTGTGCGGCGTCCAGCCACAGCAGCGGCGTCGGGCCCGCGCCGCCCACGCCGCTGCCCAGCACCTCTGCGACACGAGCATCAACCATCTCTAATACAGAGTTACGCTTAAATAAGGATTATGAGGGCTAACTAAATATCATTGTGTAGTGTCGGAAAGCCTTAAAATAAAGTGTCTAGTGACTTAATCTACTTTTTTCTGTTTAGCACAGCACTGCAAAATATTTTATTGAGCCACATTGTCATTACATATTTGAAAAGAGTGACTATACGAGTTTGTTGCTGAATTATTATTCTCAGTAGTTCAACTTTTAGAACCGGCGTAAACTCAGATATGACAGACAGCTTGACAATATATCATTAATCATTTAATTAACAATAATCAATAATAAATAAAATCAATAGCAATGATATCATTTTTTTTACAACCGACTTCAAAAAAAGGAGGTGGTTATCAATTCGTCTGAATTTTTTTTTTATGTTTGTTACCTCAGAACTTTTGACTGGGTGAACCTATATTGATGATTCTTTTTTTGTTCGATGCGGAATACTTTCCATTTGGTTCCATAGAAAAGTTTTGGAAATCCATTGGGTAGTTTGGTTTTTAAATAAAAAAAACTGGAAAAATTAAGTCATCTACATATGCGAAGTTGCGGATATTTGCTTTCCTATGATTATTTAGTGAAATGATACGATAGTAGAAAACAATATAAGCTCACGGTCACCCATCTAGCTTTGACCTTCAAAAGTTATCACAAAAAATTGTAAAAAAAAATTAAAACAAAAAATAAAACCGACTCCAAAAAACTAAAAAGGATAAAATAATTAAATTTTAATAAGTAGGCACTCATCCCCTAGGAACATATTTTTGGAGTTGGGGCTAAGTTGTTTCCAGAAACCTTAGTGAAGCACCGACTCCAAAAAATTTTTACTAGGGGATGAGTGCCTACTTACTCATCATCATTTCAGCCGAGAGACGCCCACTGCTGGGCATAGGCCTCCCCCAAAGATCTCCATACCGATCGGTTCTGCGCTGTCCGCATCCATCGGCTTCCCGCGACCCTCACCAGATCGTCGGTCCACCTTGTGGGAGGCCTACCAACGCTGCGTCTTCCGGTACGCGGCCGCCACTCGAGGACCTTTCCGCCCCAACGGCCGTCAGTCCTTCTTGCAATGTGGCCTGCCCACTGCCACTTGAGGCTCGCAATTCTTCGGGCTATGTCGGTAACCTTAGTTCTCCTGCGGATCTCATCATTTCTGATTCGATCACGCAGAGAAACCCCGAGCATAGCTCTCTCCATTGCCCTTTGGGTGACATTGAGCCTTCTTCCTAGGCCCATTGTAAGCGGCCACGTCTCAGTTACTAGCTTCGTAAATGCGTTTTTGAGTGAATGTGTTGAAAATAATTAGTTTTACTTGGTCAATCGCGCTCGTCAGCTCGGGCAGCGGCCGCGGACGGCGGGGCGGGGGGTGGGGGTGGGGGGTGGGTGTGTACCGACCCAGCACGTCGAAGGCCTTGAGCACGCCGTCGGTGCACGCGGTGAGCAGCAGCGGGCCCGCCACGGCCAGCGCGTGCACCGCCGCGTCGTGCGGCCGCGTGTGGGCCACGAGGCGCGCGCCCCGCGGCCGCCACGCTCGTAGCCCGCCGTCGTCGTGGCCCGACAGCACCGCGCCGCCCGCCCACGCCACGCCGCGCGCCGCCGCCGCGCCCGCCGCCGACAGCGTGCACACCGCCGCCAGCCCGCCACACGCGCTGCAACCATACACACGCAACCAGTCACTCCCTCACACCGCCGCGCCCGCCGCGCCCGCCGCCGACAGCGTGCACACCGCCGCCAGCCCGCCACACGCGCTGCAACCATACACACGCAACCAGTCACTCCCTCACACCGCCGCGCCCGCCGCGCCCGCCGCCGACAGCGTGCACACCGCCGCCAGCCCGCCACACGCGCTGCAACCATACACACGCAACCAGTCACTCCCTCACACCGCCGCGCCCGCCGCGCCCGCCGCCGACAGCGTGCACACCGCCGCCAGCCCGCCACACGCGCTGCAACCATACACACGCAACCAGTCACTCCCTCACACCGCCGCGCCCGCCGCGCCCGCCGCCGACAGCGTGCACACCGCCGCCAGCCCGCCACACGCGCTGCAACCATACACACGCAACCAGTCACTCCCTCACACCGCCGCGCCCGCCGCGCCCGCCGCCGACAGCGTGCACACCGCCGCCAGCCCGCCACACGCGCTGCAACCATACACACGCAACCAGTCACTCCCTCACACCGCCGCGCCCGCCGCGCCCGCCGCCGACAGCGTGCACACCGCCGCCAGCCCGCCACACGCGCTGCAACCACACTCGCGTTACACTGCCACACCAACACACCGCGCGTCAGCCACCGACACCAACGGAACGTTACTGGCGTCATTGCTTAAAATTGGTATGTTCAAAGCGTTAAGTTTAGTTCTGAGAACTACTAATAGATGGCGCCAGTAGTATTGCAGATCAGGCTGTTAAAGTTTTTCACTTATAGGATATAATATGTATGTTGCTTGATTTCAATAAACGTCTATTCGTTCCCGAAATTTAGAGTTTGCTTTATTTCCTGGTTAGTACGCCCATAGACAATTTTGACATCAATTCTTATTTCAGTGTAATCACTGGCCATGTACGGCATTTCACCGTAGCCCACGGAATGACAACATAACTGCAATATTAAAGTGATCTCCCCTTATTATTGCAGGTGTCTATAGGTGGCGGTAACCGCTTACCATAAGGTGAGCCGTCAGCTTGTTAGTCATAGTTATATAAAAAATCAACGAAAAATACAAAATTGATATAATTTCACAAACTTCAGATTTATTGGTGAAAACAGAGCAAAATTTTTTTTTGCTGATTTGGTTTCGTTTGGTGATTTTTTTCATTATATGAAATATAAATAAAGAAAGATATCCATGAAAATATTGTAAACTCCAGGCGAGAATCGATCCCGCATCTCATGAAATCTGACCAGGCGCGATAACCGCTACGTCACCGGAGCACTAAGCGTAACCTACCGATTTCTACACCGCTTTTCTAATTTTTAACATTCATCACACCACACCACACCACACCACCATTCATTGCACCTAGTGTTCCGGTAGCGTTGCGGTTATCGCGTCTGGCGTTTTCCGCCTAGAACATACAATTTTTTCATTGTTTTCTTTTTTATTTGTATTGCTTACAATAAAATAGGTGTTATAAACCCATAAAATTTAAAATCTTACGAAGTTAAATATTTGGCTGAATGATCGAACTTCTTTGGAAGCGAAGCGCTTTTGGTCAATACGTTTACTTCACTTTAAAACTAAAGAAATAATGAGACGAAAGATATAGTTCTAATTTTCATCACTCGCTAGTGGCACCCTTTGTACCTACAGAGGAGAATAATTATGAGTGCACCATTTTCATATTAGAAAAGTCAAATTTCATAGACGTTGTACTATACGTTATAGGTACTCTCTGTTCAATTACCCGCAGCGGCGCCGGTCACGTCAATTATTGACCAAATAATTACGCCTTATCGAAGAAACCAAATTATCAGTACTAGATATAATTATGTCAACATGACGCACGACGTGGGAACTTAACATTGATAACCGTCAACCATGAAATTATTACAACTTTATTCCGTCCAATCGATAATCATGAGTCAAGCTGGATGTAGGGTTTTATGCCTACACTCTTAGATGATAGATAAAAAGATATGATAGTCTGATAATGATACTGATGCGGCGGAGGGCTCGAAATGATACAACCGGATAGGGTGCTGATCGAACACTGATTTATTACTCGATATTATTTTATACAGTTATGATACGTAAAGTCAAATGCAAGTATAAGCAGAAAATATAGTAACGCCGTACATTGCTGCTTATGTGCGGTAAACCGTACATCTTGCCGCACAGAGAAGTTAAACTATAATAAACTATATGAGATATTAGTAGCTTAACAATGAAACTGATGGATAGTTATTCTAAATGATATCTATATAAATTGATTATGATAATGGTTACAAGGTGATTTCAATTTTGCTTAAACTATCTAGTTTAAGGAGAGTTCAATGTCTTTACATGAAGTGGAGGCGTGACGTCAATCGCGCACTAATTTTATCTATAAACTATCACTGTCTACTCTAAATCTCGAAAACCTCGGGGCCATTCGAGATTCACTTACGGAATTTTTGCGTCGTTTACCGACTTGCGGAACACTTGTCACTATCACTTCACTAGCACTACCGTCGCCGTGTTCAGCCGCCGCGGCGGCCACCCCAGGCGGAGCCGCGGGCGCGACCAGCGCCTGATGCTGCACAGCAAGCGCGCGTCGTCGTCGAAGTTGTTGCCACACGGTTACGCATGCAAGAACAGCAACTATGATAATAATTGCAGTGTACACCCCGTAGCTGACGTATACGTGATTATCATGCACAGAGAACTTTGCGCTCGATTGTTCTTTCAATTGCTCAATTTGGTTTCGGATCTCGTGATATTTCACATCATGATTTTCAAAAGTGGATAAGTTGAAACTAGTATCCTTCATGATATTGTTCAGTACTGACGCTTCTGGTACGGAAACTTGTTGGTTTATATCGATTTCATTAAAAAAATGATTATGAGCATATATTTTGAGTATGTCATTTTTTATTGTACAGCCTTGACCTATATTGATAATACCTCGGCCATTCAACTTTTTCATTAACAGTCCAGCTGGGCACAATATGCGGATGTTGCATTCTTCGCAACATGAGAATATCCAACTGTTATCGCCTTGTAACTTGATCCATGTTTCTTTACACGGTGTTATTGCCGATTTACAAACAGATATTAATCTTTATTAATTTCCGAGTTCATGACTTTGAAATCGCAGAATGATTGATCTAGTTTTATGTTGTAATATGGTTGATTCAAAGGACATAATAATAATGACGGTAATTCAAAACATTTTTGCAGATTGTTGTCTGATAAGAGAAGAGCAATGTCCTTTCTAATATTATAAGCGATATATGATACTGTGGGAATAATATGATACATGTTTTGATTCTGTTTTTGAGGAATACTGACAATTCTATCCAACTCCAAGATCTCGTTGCTGACGATAGGTATTTTCACTTCAATTATGAGATAGTTAATAGTGACCCTTGTGAAGACTCGGAGTAATTTATATAAATGCATAATGTCCTGTTTGTTCACTGGCAGGCTGAGTTCACCTCTCAATTCACCTGCGATGATATCGACTTGATGTTGCAGTTGCTCCGGAGATAACAAATGTGTGTCGATTCTGCCATGATTGATATCAGTTACGGTGCTTAGCAATGTATTCTGAATGCGTTGCAAATTTTCTAAGATGATATTGGCGGCAAGGCTTGATGATAAGAGATAAAGACTATTTTTATTGTCTAATTGAACCCTGTTTATTTCCATTGACATATTGTTTAAGTGCTGTCTGATAAATTCAAATTGTGTTTTCATTGTGTTCTCATTTCTTCGTATGATGTTATATTCTGCCTCTATAACGCTCGTCTGATTCCTTATTAAAGCCTGTAAGTGATTTTCGTTTCCTGTAATTTTCTCAATATCCTTTTCGTATTGTTGAGCAAACCTTTCATCTAAAACTCCGAAAAGATAATTTGTTGCATAGCCTATTCCGTTAATTAGCCCTCTTTTTTGTCTCCTTGCGTGAACGTTTTTTAATAACAAATTGTTGTAATGCTCAATTTCATATACTTGTTGCTCCAATTGCATTGAAATACTGCTGTACGGTGTATTTTCAAATTGGGGGTCATTACACATTTCTCTTAAGTGTGTGACGTATCTCTTGATATCTGATATGCCTCTCCAATATGATGTCATGTTGTAATATATAATTAACTTCCAGTCATCCCTGATATGTTGTATGTTAGATACTTTGTCAAAGTATAAAGTTTGGTTATCTGGTAGGGTAGTTATATTAAATTCACTCGAAATATGTGGTTTTTGATAGCTTGGTGATATAAGTGTAAATATAATCATGAACGTGTAAAATATTTTATGTAGTAGGTTTAGTTTTTGATCTCGGTTGTTGCGCTTGCGTTTTATTTTGTCGTTACAAGTTAGTGATGATGATTGACTTTGTATTTTTTTCTGGGGGGTTACTTTTACTGCTGTCTTCAATGGGTAACAATAAAAGCTTATTTATAGGTCGTTTAATGATATTGTTCTTAGTTTTAAGTGAGACTACTCTAACGTAGCCGTCCTTTCCGGGATGGACGTCGCATATCCTTCCTAGAGCCCACTTGCCCGGTGGTAGGTTCTCCTCCTTTACTAATATTACGTCATTAATTTTCAGGTTTTCACTTGGTGACATCCACTTTGATCTAGTTTGTAATTGTTGCAGGTATTCACGTGACCAAGCCTTCCAAAATTGTTTGTTCAAATTTTGAACGAGACCCCAACGTTGTGTAAGATTGATATTATCTGTTTCAGTTTGTGGTCTTGATAATAATGATGCACCAATCAAGAAGTGACCGGGTGTTAGTATCTCTTCTTCGGTGCTTTCAGTGAGCGCACATAAGGGCCGGGAGTTCAGACATGCCTCTATTTGATGTAACAACGTACTGAATTCTTCGTAGGTAAGTTTTTGGTGTCCTATTACACGTAGAAGATGATACTTGGTGCTCTTTACCGCCGCCTCCCACAGTCCTCCTGCGCTGGGCCACGCTGGAGCATTGAAATGCCATTCAATGTCCAAGTCTTGGATGTTGTTGAAGAAATCCACATTGATGCTGTTTACTATATTTTGATATTCTAGTTTTAATGCTTTATTGGCGCCAACGAAATTGGTTCCATTGTCGCTATATACGTGGCGAGGCGTACCTCTACGGCTGATAAATCTGCGGAAGGCTGTGAGGAACCCTTGTGAGCTTAGGTCTGACACGAGTTCTAAATGTATGGCCTTGGTAGTAAGACAAACAAATACTGATATATAGCCTTTCGATGTTCTAATGCCGCGTCCTTTATTGGCCTTTAATTCGACATGACCTGTGAAATCTACACCAGTATGAGTAAACGGACGGGCCGGGTTTACTCTCGGTTCAGGTAAGTCTGCCATGATCTGCTGCCTATTTTCTGTGGCAAATCGTCGGCATCTGACACATTTTCTAAGCTGATTTTTAACCGTTCGCATGCCACTAGTAATCCAAAATTGTTCCCTGATAACTGATAAGGTGAGTCTAGGGCCCCCATGTAATGTAGCCAGATGCGTTTTATGTATGATAAGGTAAGTAAGGCGATTTTTACTTGATAAGATTGCTGGATGCTTTGCAGTGCTATTGACATTAGAATGCCTCAATCTGCCGCCTACTCTCAGTATTCCGCATTTGTCTATAAACGGATTTAAATTTAATAGCCTACTAGTTTTGCTGACATAGCCAGTTTTTGTAATATCTTTAAATTCCTTCTCAAACTCTTGATTTTGAGTGGCTTTTATAAATAGCTCAAGCGCTTGATTGGTTTCTAAGCATGATAATGTTTTTGTGGTATTTGCAGTTTCATTGTGTCGCGCGCGGCCGATGAAACGTAATATCCATGATAACACTCTAGTCGAATGTGTAAGAGAGCTATAGTTATTTAATAACTGATTAATAATTGAATCTGATATACTTTGTTGTAAGGTTACGTTGACACGATTATTTTTAACTTCTAAATTTGGTATTTCATAATTTTGTTTAATTATATTTTTTGAGTCGAAGTTTAGTAACCATTTAGGACCTGACCACCATATTTCATGTTCTAGCAGTTGGGTGCTTGATATTCCCCGAGAAGCACAATCTGCTGCATTCTCCTTAGATGCTACATGATGCCAATTTGAGGCAGGAATGATTTCTGTTATTACTTGTACTCGATTCGCGACGAATTGTTTCCATCGGCTAATATCTCCTTTTAGCCACCCGAGCACAATCATCGAGTCAGTCCATGCATATACTTTGACGTCATCTATTTCTAAGGTTTCTCTTATCTTTTTTATCAATTGGGATAAAAGGACAGCGCCACAAAGCTCTAAGCGTGGAAGGGAAATTTTCTTGTTTCGCGGCGCTACCTTAGTCTTCGCTGCTAATATTCTTGATATGAATTCGCCCTTATGTTTTGATATGATGTAAACCGAACAAGCGTAAGCTCTTTCCGAAGCATCTGAAAAACCATGCAAAGTAATGGAAGTTTCTGTGTTTCCTGCTTGTCTTGGTATCTTAAATTGATCGATAGTATTTAAATCCTGTCTGATATTATACCATTCCTTTAGATAATTCTCTGATAGCTCTTCGTCCCATGATAAATTTAATGTCCATATGCTTTGAAAAAATAGCTTCGCCTTAATTGTTATAGGAGAGAGCCACCCCAAGGGATCAAATATTTGTGATATCTCTGATAAAACTTGACGTTTAGTAGGTATTTTAATTTGCTGTTTTAATTTATTATGATACGTAAACACATCTTCGGAGGGATCCCATTGTAACCCGAGTGTTTTTCTTGATTCCTTGCATTTAAACTCAAATGTTGAGTTCAATTGTTCGTTTGATAAATCTGATAAAAGTTTGGGTTCATTACTGGACCACTTTCGGAGATTCATACCGGCTCCTTTTAAGATATTAATAAGTTGTTGTATTAACATTTTTGTTGACTCAAGTGAGTTTGTTCCTGATAATAAATCGTCCATATAGAAGGACTTATGTAACTCTGTCGCTGCTAATGGGTATTTTTTACCATCATCTATAGCTAACTGTCTTAGGGTTCGCATAGTTAAATATGGAGCGGCTTTTGTCCCGTAGGTTACAGTCGTAAGACAGTACTCTTGAATGGGTAAGCTCGGCGAGTATCGCCATAAGATACGCTGTAAATTTTGATCTGACTCTTTTACAAATAGATTTCGAAATGCTTTTTCGATGTCTGCTGTTACTACGTAGTTGTACTGCCTCCATTTTAGTATTAAAGTCTGCAGATCTTGTTGAAGATTTGGTCCACGTAACATAAGGTCATTTAAGCTGTTACCAGTGGATGTCTTCGAAGAGGCATTAAAAACGACCCGGAGCTTCGTAGTCGTCGAATGTGGCTTTTCCACGCCATGATGGGGTAAGTAGTATGTGGTGGTAGTAGTACAAGTATCTGATACAGGACACATGTGCCCTAATTCCTCATATTCATTCATGAATACTTTATAGCTGTCGGCAAAGTGAGGTTTACGCGACATTTTTACCTCTAACTGATTAAATTGAGCGAATGCCTTTGATTTTGAATTTCCAAGGCTTTTTTCAAAATCTTTCTTCATCGGCAGGCTCACTTGATATCTACCGTTCTCCAGTCGAATTGTCGTTGATTTATAGAACTCCTCGCAATACTGATCATCGCTAGTGAGGTTTGATGTGTTACTGCTGATATCTTCGACTTCCCAATACTTCGATAATTCTGATACATAATTAGTGACTACATTGCATTGGAAAGTACGGACATTTCCTGATAAAATCCAGCCTAACCTGGTTTGTTGGGCCATAGGAGCATGGGACGGTCCCTTTATAAGGCCATTCATAATTATATTTGAATATACGCTCGCATCTAACAAAATGTCTATAGATTTAGAGAGATTATATTCCGGATCAGCTAAGTTAATTTGTTGAATGTGATCCCATGTCTGTTTGCTAAATGATATATTGGGTAAGTTGCTGATAAGTGATGATATAACTATTGCTTGTGTGGAAAATTCGTAATCGTTATAAATAGATTTACATTCAAGTAAGACTACTCCTCTGCTCTGTTTTGATTCACAGCCAATCCCTGAAATAGAGGCATTATGCTTTTTTCTTGCTAGCCCTAATAGCTGCGCAGCTCTTTCGCTAACTAATGAAATCTGTGAACCTTGGTCTAATAGGGCTCGGAGAGTGACGTAAGAGCCGTCACTTGATTTTATCTGCAATAATGCAGTCGTAAGTAAAATCTCCTCCTCGTCACTTGATACATAATTCGCAATAAATTGTTTTTGTTGAGCATTTGAATATGTCTTGTTATTTACAGGTAATTGTGCGGCAACAGGCTTTGAACTTGACACCGCTGCTGGCGGTATTGGAACAAAAGCGTCATGCAGTTTCGTATTATGATCGCCCTGGCAATACTTGCAACGTTTCTGCGAAATGCATGCATTGTTGTAATGATTGTATAAACAATTTCTACATAAATTAAGTTTTGTAATTGTATTTAATTTGATATTAGGTGTCATTGAATTAAATTCATAACAGCGGAAAATATCATGACCTTGCCCGCAAAGCGGACAATGGCGCATGTATGTTGCATTACTTTGATAATTTGCACTGAATTTTTTCGGGAACGATTGTTGTCTCTGCTGATTAGGATATAATTCTTTTCTTTGATAATGATAATTTTTGTTGGGATAAAAATTTCTAATATTTTGTTGCAGTATAGGCTTCAACTGTTCGCGTTCCTTCTTATGTATTGGTTCAAGTGCAATAAATTTAGCTTCTATGAAATTCATAAATTCTGTCAACGTTGGTAGCTCTCTAGGCGACTCACGTGATTCCTTGTACTCAGTAAATGTTTCCTGATCTAGTTTCTTTGACACCAGATGTACAATAATTGGATCCCATGAGTTAGTATCGACTCCTAAGTTATGAATAGAATGAATACATTCTGCGGTTACGTCATGAAGGCGCTTAATTTCGGATGCCGTTTGGCGTTGCAAAGTAGGCTGATTTAACAAAATTTCTATTTGTTTGGTGAAAATTAATTGAGGATTGTTGTATCGATGGACAAGTATATCCCATGCGGCATTGTAGTTTTCTTCTGAAATGTGTAAATGATGAATCAACCTCTCTGCTTCACCCTTAACTTTACCTTTCAAGTGTTGCATCTTTTGAGACTTTGACAACATAGTATTATTGTGAATAGCGGCGCAATATAAATCATAAAAGGTAGGCCAATGTATGTAACTGCCAGTGAACGTAGGGATTTCTAGCTGAGGGGTAGATTTTTGAGTATGAACTGAAGAACAGAGTTTCTGGTTTAATTTGCGTTTGATATCTTTATAGAGTATCTCCTGCTCAGTAAAATCACTATTATATGTCTCGTCGAGACCTTGGGTAATATTGTCGATTTCTAAGTGCAGTACATCAATCGCACTCCATTTAGATTGAAGATTGTGTAATTCGTCTTCAATCTCCCATTTTTCATTTAATTCGCTTATATTTATTCCATTTAGTAATCGCTGAAATGCTCTAAAATTAGTGTTTTGTTTTGATAATAAGTTGGCTAAAGTATTATTATCCTGACCTTTCTCCCTGTGCTCTTGCGAAGAAGACTGTTTTAATGACAAAATTGCTTGTCTAATATCCTGATACATTTTTTTTGCTTTTTCATAAATATTCTCTTTAAAATATTGCTCATTACTATCATGCTCATATTCAAGTAAATGTTTATTATTTTGATCGAACTCGGACCAAAGTTTTACCAATGTTCCGAAGCGTTTTTCCAAATACTCAGGAGTTTTTCTGCTAGTAGGATCTTTACCAAAATTCGTTTTAATTTGGTTGATAGTTTCATAAATTTCTGCCTGGCGATTGATTAAGATATCCATCTCGAGAGTTTAAAAATTGGAAAGGGCTTACTTGATCACTGCTATTTGATATGATGATGACTGCTATAAGCTGCTCCCTTGTGCTTCTAACGGGCTTCCAGAGGCGCAGCGAGAAGAAGCACGTACAGGTACACAGTTGTAATCGGGCCCTTTGGGCACGAGTAGTAATATCTGATCTGAGTAAATACTTCACTGATACTAAACTGATAAATTCACTGATAAAGTAAGTCACTGATAGAATAGTGTTACTGATTTAATACAGTCACTGATATGATAGAGTCACTGATAGAAAAATGTTTTTGATATTATAAAGTCACTGATATAATAATTAATAAATTTCACTGATATAACTATGATATTAACTCCGATAAACGCGAAGCCCTCGCTAAAAAATACAACGCTATGTAAGTAATTAATCAAAAGTTCTTTTCGCTCGAAGGACCATAATATGTAGGGTTTTATGCCTACACTCTTAGATGATAGATAAAAAGATATGATAGTCTGATAATGATACTGATGCGGCGGAGGGCTCGAAATGATACAACCGGATAGGGTGCTGATCGAACACTGATTTATTACTCGATATTATTTTATACAGTTATGATACGTAAAGTCAAATGCAAGTATAAGCAGAAAATATAGTAACGCCGTACATTGCTGCTTATGTGCGGTAAACCGTACATCTTGCCGCACAGAGAAGTTAAACTATAATAAACTATATGAGATATTAGTAGCTTAACAATGAAACTGATGGATAGTTATTCTGGTCCTTCGAGCCGGATCGTATGATATTGTTCTTAGTTTTAAGTGAGACTACTCTAACGTAGCCGTCCTTTCCGGGATGGACGTCGCATATCCTTCCTAGAGCCCACTTGCCCGGTGGTAGGTTCTCCTCCTTTACTAATATTACGTCATTAATTTTCAGGTTTTCACTTGGTGACATCCACTTTGATCTAGTTTGTAATTGTTGCAGGTATTCACGTGACCAAGCCTTCCAAAATTGTTTGTTCAAATTTTGAACGAGACCCCAACGTTGTGTAAGATTGATATTATCTGTTTCAGTTTGTGGTCTTGATAATAATGATGCACCAATCAAGAAGTGACCGGGTGTTAGTATCTCTTCTTCGGTGCTTTCAGTGAGCGCACATAAGGGCCGGGAGTTCAGACATGCCTCTATTTGATGTAACAACGTACTGAATTCTTCGTAGGTAAGTTTTTGGTGTCCTATTACACGTAGAAGATGATACTTGGTGCTCTTTACCGCCGCCTCCCACAGTCCTCCTGCGCTGGGCCACGCTGGAGCATTGAAATGCCATTCAATGTCCAAGTCTTGGATGTTGTTGAAGAAATCCACATTGATGCTGTTTACTATATTTTGATATTCTAGTTTTAATGCTTTATTGGCGCCAACGAAATTGGTTCCATTGTCGCTATATACGTGGCGAGGCGTACCTCTACGGCTGATAAATCTGCGGAAGGCTGTGAGGAACCCTTGTGAGCTTAGGTCTGACACGAGTTCTAAATGTATGGCCTTGGTAGTAAGACAAACAAATACTGATATATAGCCTTTCGATGTTCTAATGCCGCGTCCTTTATTGGCCTTTAATTCGACATGACCTGTGAAATCTACACCAGTATGAGTAAACGGACGGGCCGGGTTTACTCTCGGTTCAGGTAAGTCTGCCATGATCTGCTGCCTATTTTCTGTGGCAAATCGTCGGCATCTGACACATTTTCTAAGCTGATTTTTAACCGTTCGCATGCCACTAGTAATCCAAAATTGTTCCCTGATAACTGATAAGGTGAGTCTAGGGCCCCCATGTAATGTAGCCAGATGCGTTTTATGTATGATAAGGTAAGTAAGGCGATTTTTACTTGATAAGATTGCTGGATGCTTTGCAGTGCTATTGACATTAGAATGCCTCAATCTGCCGCCTACTCTCAGTATTCCGCATTTGTCTATAAACGGAGGTCACTAACGTAACCAACAAACATAGTTACTACGATATCACATGTCTATAATATAAAGTAAGAAAGAAAGAAAGATTATTAAATTGGTAACATTAGAAAAATAGATATATTATGTAAGTATTGATATCATATTTACATATTATTGGATAGTTTTTTTTTCTATTCTTTTTTGACTCATTTGTCATGCTTTAAATCAGTCAACATCACCTGATGTGAAGCGGTAAGAAGAGTTCATATGCGAGGCCCGCTAGTGCAATTTGAGATATACTCTTAGGGGCCTTCACCTTGGTGCCTTTCCAAGTTTCTTTTCAACATCTACTATTATTACATTAATGACGTCCGGGCATTAAAGGATTCAATCAACTGTCTTTTTATATTATTACAAGGATAGCAAGGAAGCGGTACAGTCCGCATGACTAAACGGCTATCGAAGCCTTCATACGCTCGTTGTATCTTTACGTTGACTGTATAGCAGACTTATGCTCCTGTTCCAAATTAACGCTTCTTCAAAGGACTCAATGCAGAAAGAAAACAGTACACAGTAGTATTATTTACTTAGGTCGGAAGGTGCCCCCAATCAAGCGGTCACAATGTGTGTAGGTAGTACATAGCACTATGGCATCATGATCATCATGTCAGCCGAGAGACGCGGTGAGGGGGTAGCCCCCGTTGTGGTTTGATGTCGATGGATCGTAGGTGGACCGACCTGTGACGCCGTAGGTACCGACCTGTCGCTGGCGGCCCACACGCGCAGCGCGCCGTCGACGCCGGCCGACGCCAGCAACACGCCCGCCGGCGACCAGCGCAGCGCCGTCACGCCGTAGCGGTGCCCGACCGCGCCCGCCCCGCCCGCCTCGCCCGCCCCGCCAGCCCCGCCAGCCCCGCCAGCCCCGCCAGCCCCGCCAGCCCCGCCAGCCCCGCCAGCCCCGCCAGCACCGCCAGCCACCCAGCCGGCGCCCGCCTGCCACCTGCGCAACCTTGTTCTATTAGCCAGATCATCCGAAGCCGGCATCCAAAATACCAAGGCCGATAGTTAATTGAAATAGACACGCTCAACCTGCAAAAACTTGGCCTATTGAAAGTCAGCTCAATTAGTTGCCTAGGACGTCTTGGACTTAAGAGTTTTGGTGTGATTGCTAGGTTCAGGATTATTTTTTATGACTACTGGTAACCAAAGAATTTCGGCTATACAGGGTGGTGTCGTCAATACGACAATAAATTAAAACATGGGCTATATTACTTACCTAATTCAAAGAAATGGTTTGCCACTTTCGAAAACATCTTATTCGTTTGATAATTTCATGACATTTCTATGAAATAATGCAACCAAAGTTATATTATTTCATACAAATGTCATGATATTGTCGAACGAATAAGATGTTTTCGAAAGTGGCAAACCATTTCTATGAACTAATATAACCCATATTTCAATTTATTGTCATCCTGTATGTAGTCATTAAAAACAACCTTGAACTTACCAGTCACTCAAACAGTCACCCAAAATGTCTTCATTATAAACAACCTACCTAGGCGTCCAATTGAATGACGCTCAATTACTTGGCTAGATGTCCTCCAACTATTTCATTAAATGCCGGCGTTTAATCAGCGGCCTAGAAATCAATTTAAATGGCTAATTGAACCAAGCGACTGCAACTTATATTATACATTAAACATATCTGTTATTAAAAATAAAACATAAATCAAACATATGCACTAAACGCTTTGCGTCGCCTATTATAATTCGCACGGCCGGCCGTGGAATGATCTGCCGGCTCCGGTGTTCCCTCCCTACCGCATATAATTCTACGGAATTCCTTCAAAGTTGGACTAAATAAAAACCTTCTAGGTGAGCTCGCTGCATCGTCGACCCCCTCTCATCTTCTCTCCGAGCAAAGTGTACACATGTTAGTAAAAAATAATTGTGACATTTTATTTATATTCACTATTAAATCATTTTGGGAAGTGAAAAAAATGAAAAAAATCTTTTCCAATGCGTTAAATTTTAATATTTTTATTTTGAGGTATTTTTATGGCAGATTGCGCGCGGTCCGCCCTAACGGTCAACACTCATACAGTCCGTGATCGATAGATTTTAAATTTAAAAATGATCAAAAATGGTGATATTTAATATTCAATTAAATCAAAACAATCCCATTGATTAGTTCAAAGTGGTGACATCACAGTGATAAACAACAGGACCTAAGAAACTCAGTGACAAATATTTTTAAACATTTACATTATAAATTTAAAATTACTAACGGAATCAAAATTGATTCCGTTAGCAATTTTGAATTTTTGAACATCTACAGATAAGACGACGATAATAAGTGATCCGCAAGTAACCTTGAAAATAAAAAGTGAATATTGTATGACGATTACTGCGCACTAGCGACTACGTAGATTAACGCTCTCGACCAAAGACTGCTGGCGTTGTGATCACAGATGCGGCCAGAGTCACACGATTGTGCGGAGAAATAAGAGTTCGAGACTAGATTTTTTTTTAGAAGTGAAACTCCCAGATTAATCAGTTTATCTTACATATATTCATGTAAGAGTAAGCTATGATGAATTACGATGTACCGTAATCTTTTTCGCAAGTTACTCTTTTTGTCGTTTTCAGTTTTATGTAAGTTTTGATACAATGGGTTTCTTTTTTAATTTATTTCTGAAATTATGTTTGGAATTGGAAATAATAGACAGATCAAGTGCTGTGTATAATGTGCTGTGTAATCGGAGTGCAAATTTAACTACGTATCTTAAAAAGTTTTATATTCATGTGTAAAATTATGATTTGTATTCTGTAGCTATACCTTAAATAAATAAATATAAATAATATCGTCACTTCTCCTATTACGTTTGATAATTTCTGAGTTTGAGGTAGATTGTTAGTATAATAACTAAGGTCATATAGCACTACCTTGTGGTGTTCCGATATTATTATTTAGTGATACTCCTACTTGACTTTATTTATACAGCTTTAGTAATTCGATTCATACTTTAATTTATTGATTTCACAATATTTCCTCGAACGCCATTCCATTCAATTCAATTCATTTATTAATTTGTGAAATGCAGGTTATAATATTGTGATAGGTGTTAAGGCTTATTACTTTGTCTCACTACATTTCCACCTTCGTCAAGGTATATGTATGGTCTGGACCGTACACCTTTAGATTGCCGATTGATTAATAGTAGAAATAAAAGAAATTATTTCTTGAATGATTGTTATATTGCTTACTAAGACTGATTGTTTGTTTACGTGCTAAATGATATGATAAAATGCTAATGCTGATGAGTACACAACTACACGTGCAACGCGACGCGAGCCTTTACGTGAACTGGCTTAAAATAATAATGAATGAAAAATGCTGAAATGCAGTTTGTACGGTGGAACCGTACCTGCTCCCGACTGAGTAAATGAGGAATGAGATGAATGACATGATTAACAAGATGATAAAATATAATTTGCTTATATTATTACTAGGTGAAACAATTGATTCCCGACAATAATTATTAGTTTTTTCTTACATCAAAGTTACATTTTCGCCTCCACAAGAGGCTGGCTTGACTGACTCTATATAGTCGTTATACGTGTCTGTATCTAATTTTTGCGTGATTAGATAGACAATTAATGGGTCCCAAGTGGTGACGTCAACGCCCAGGTTCTTTATCGCATTAAGACACTCGTATGTCGAGTCATGAATGCGCTTTATATTTGCTGCGGACTGTACCTGTATATTTGGAATATTCATTAAAATATTCATATGAGAGTTAAATATTAATTTTGTATTATTGTAACGTTGATTAAGTATGTCCCAGGCCGCTTGATAGTTTTCCGAAGATACATGAAGATGCTGTATTAATTTTTTAGGCTCATTGCGAAGTTTACTTTTTAAATATTGCATTTTTTGAGCGCTGGATAGTGACCTACTGTTATGAATAGTCTCAGAAAACAGATCCTTGAAGGAAACCCAGCTGTGGTAGTTTCCACTGAAGACTGGTACATCTACTTGTGGGGTTGCCCTTTCTCTATGACACTCCGACCACATTTTTGTATTAATATGCTTTTTTATGTCATTGTACTTCTGTTCGTATGTGTTAAATGCTTCTTCATACTCTATGTTTTCTTCTTGACGGTCTTGGGGGCATTTAATTTTAGTTGTTAATACTGTTGGTTCATTGGATGCCCACTTACGTAAGTTGAATCCTCCCAGCTTAAGAAGTTCAATGAGGTCACATTGTAATTGTTTGGCAGATGAGATGCTGTAGCTCCCAGTTAATAGGTCATCCGTGTAGAACTACTCCTTTACTGCTTTAGCTGCTTCTGGATATCGGCTTTCCTCGTCACTCGCTAGTTGTTTTAGCGTTTGCATTGCGAAAAATGGCGCAGCTTTTGTACCACAGGTGACTGTCGTTAATTGGTATTCTTCTAAGGGATGATTTTGTTGATTCACGCCATACGATTTTTTTGATACATTTGATCTTTTTCATCAATATTAATCTGTCTGAACATCTTTTCGATGTCAGCAGTTAGGGCGTACTTGTATTGTCTCCATCTTACTACGAGTAGCATCAGATCTTGTTGTAAATTTGGACCTCAAAACATTAAATCGTTTAAGCTTAAGCCATTTGAAGTTGGTTGTGATGCATTGAACACGACGTGCGAATATAATTTTAAAGATATAATATTAATGTCAATACAATAATAATAATAATGATAACAATACACAATTCAAATAATAGTCATAAAATGTCCCAAATAAATTTCAAGATCAACCTATAATCAAGCCATAAGACTTTAATTTACTAAGCTTTCTCCTATGATTCTTTCACCTACATCAAAGCAAGTTGGAGCTTTATAAACCACTCCTCTCGTTACATTGCTTATGAAATAAAATAAAGCCGTGTTCATAGTCTTAGACCTTCTTTTACTTAACACTTAAACCTTTCCAGGAAGTTATAAATTTGATAAAAAATGATTTTCTCAAATGCATCTTTGCCATAATTATTATCGGTGAGCCTGTAACTAATTATTTCCTCTTTGCTAATTTTTGAATAAGGTGGTGAGAGTAATTTTCATGTACTGTGTATCTTTCATTATACACAAATTGAGAATCTAACTCTGGGTTTTGAGTACTTCTTCAGGTACGTATTTAATGATTTTTGCACAAAATCACCATAATAATATGCGATGGTAAATTAAAATTTAAAAGCTAAGCTTGCCGAAATCTTATCAATCATCTTCATACGGTGTTCAAACTAATGCAATATCATTTCTTCATTAAATATTTTTACGTACTAAATATTATTGGGGACAGAACATACTTTATAGAATGCAATCATGCACATACTTTATTGGTTCAATTGGGACCAGCGGGTCCCGACTGTTACTACAATCGCATCGTCTTAACGCCACAGTGAGGCGTGGGTCGGTCGCGCCGGTCACGGGCGGGCGCTACGTACCGGTAGAGTGTGAGGCGTGGGTCGGTCGCGCCGGTCACGGGCGGGCGCTACGTACCGGTAGAGTGTGAGGCGTGGGTCGGTCGCGCCGGTCACGGGCGGGCGCTACGTACCGGTAGAGTGTGAGGCGTCCGTCGGTCGCGCCGGTCACGGGCGGGCGCTACGTACCGGTAGAGTGTGAGGCGTGGGTCGGTCGCGCCGGTCACGGGCGGGCGCTACGTACCGGTAGAGTGTGAGGCGTGGGTCGGTCGCGCCGGTCACGGGCGGGCGCTACGTACCGGTAGAGTGTGAGGCGTGGGTCGGTCGCGCCGGTCACGGGCGGGCGCTACGTACCGGTAGAGTGTGAGGCGTGGGTCGGTCGCGCCGGTCACGGGCGGGCGCTACGTACCGGTAGAGTGTGAGGCGTGGGTCGGTCGCGCCGGTCACGGGCGGGCGCTACGTACCGGTAGAGTGTGAGGCGTCCGTCGGAGGCGCCGGTCACGGGCGGGCGCTACGTACCGGTAGAGTGTGAGGCGTCCGTCGGTCGCGCCGGTCACGAGTCGTCCGCCGCTGACGTCGGCGCACGTCACGTCCGCGCGCCGCCGCAGCGTCTGCAGCAGCCGCGCCTCCATGCTTCACCGCCGGCCGCCACCAGCCATCTCAGGAACACCCTCCGGCCTGCCGCTAGCGAGCCGAGCTGATCGATAAAACACGAGCTACTCAATGATTGACACAGTGGCGGGCGGTGGGCGGCGGGTGGCGGGTGGTGGCGGCGGCGGTCTACGAGCCAGTGACGCGGCGCTCGTGGGGCTGACGTGGCCATTAGACTATCGATCACCGCCGCCGGCCACTCACGATATGGTGACTAATTATGGTGTTCCCATTATAATATTGCCTATCGTCTATCGAGCGTGAGAGATTTCTATTCATTTTTCTTTGCCGTGCCCGATAATAGGTTCCATAACGGTCTTAAATTATTTTAGCTTTAGAGATCTCGTTTACAACGTTGTGGTACGCAATAAATGATTGAGTTTGAGCGACTGAGGTAGAGGCCCGTTATCCCGCGATGTCAAAGGTATGGCAGGCTCGTAACCGGCAGGCTACCAACTCCCAAAGTAATCAGTTAACCTAATGTAATACACAAAAGCTGCGGTCCGAAAACCGCTAAAATTCACTATCAGCACTATTAAGTGAGCTTATTACCGTTTCGGGACACATTTGAGCCCGCTAATAACGCTGATAGTTACTTTTAGCTGTTTTCAGACCACACCCAAATATTCCTGAAGCTCTGACTTAACCTTTTGAATACAGGTAAACCAGACACAATTAAAATTTAATTGTCTATTATATCAATTTGATGACGTCAAATAATTAAAATATTTTAACTGACTTCAAACCTGTAGTTTAATTAATTAACTATCTGACCCGGCCAACTTCGTGCCGCTTTAAAACCGAGGAAAATAAATATGTTAATTTATTAACTAAATCAAATACAGTTTCTTTTATTATTATTAATATAATGTCATTTTCCATATATTATATTGTAAATAAAGACAGTATTGTGTTGCCCTGAAAAGAGAGGTTATATTTATTAGTCAAATAGCATTACTTCATCTATAAGATTTGGAAACAACAAAAGTAGGTACATATCTTACCTGAAAAGAGAAACAGCATTAAAATTATTTATTTATTTCATTAACGTATTTGTTTTAACCTCATAATATTACTAGAAAGTTTCTACTATTTCAATAATTCACCACAGATTACTTAAACCTTCATGCCACAGATGACTTCGTTCATGTCAAGCGTTAAAGCCTTGCGCGGCAAATTCAAATTGAATGAAGAGAATTAACTTCATTTTACATTAAAATGAATAAGTGCCTACTTAATAAGAATTGAGTTTGATAATTTGACGACCGTCTGGCCGAGTGGTCTGTACCCCAGGCTACTAGGTCAAGAGGTCCTGGGTTCGAATCCCGGTAGGAACAAATGTTTGTATGATGAGTACGAGCATTTGCTTACGAGTCATGGATGTTTATGTTTATTTAGTATATTAATATACATTTTATTGTCATTATTTCTCTGTTATTTAGTATCCATAACACAAGCTCTTAATTATCGATACCTTAAATCTCAAATGGCGTAATCACCAAATCGTCACTTTTCAGGACAACCAAAACAAAAAAAAAGATTAAAATTCATATCTTTTAACTAATAATGCTATTTAAATGAAACTTGGATGTAATTATCGGGTATCGGGAGCTTTATAACATAGTTATACGGTATTAAAAATTCAACCAATATTTGCAAAAATGATTTGTAATTACGCCAAAAAACTTGGCGCTTACGAAACAAAAAAAGGCTGTTCTGTAAAAATTGATGGTGTAACAGCCTAGTTGGCTTATAGAAAATGCATTTTAAATATCTATTTTAGGTTTTTATAAGTAAAAACACTTTGAAGAAGATGCAAATATAGTTTAATTATTACAAATTTAATAGTAATGGAAAAGATTTTATTACTTCAAATATACAAACGCAATATTTATTTATTTTTATTATTTTTTATTTCATTATTTTACTAAATACATTTACATGTTCTGTAATGGTGTACATAAACCCTGGAAGATTTTTCCGTACACCACTCTGTGTTAACAGTTCAAACTAACAGTTGGTTTGAAGTTCAAACTAAAGTTAAGATAGACAATATAATTTGCATGAAATAAGGCTACTTACGTCCGCACTGACAGGAGTCTTACTTAGCGCCTAAATTCTAAATAGTCTTCTACGAGTAGTGTGTAAAGAAGTAAAACAAACGTTTATTTTTAAAATGTCAAAGCTAGCATATAAGATCTATATAAGATTTAGGTGCTAGGAACGGATTACACTCTTGCCACTTCGTTTATCTTTCAGGTTTTGCGTGCAACTAAGAAATCTTCAATACGAGTTCAATACGATTGAATATTGCAAAAGGTAAAAGAAATAAAACACGTCAACTTCACTATATTAACTATAATTTAGTATTTAAATTACAACCTTACATTTCTTTAAGTTTAATTATAAATCACAGACTTCGATTTGATTCGGTTCGACGATAAAGACGAAAATCATTAACATGAAAGAAAAACGTAATGAAAGGAATAAAAATGAGAATTAGACTGATATAAATTACACCAGAACTTAATTAAAAATAATTTTGAATATAGTTTGGAGCGTAAAAACCAACCGTTAATAATATGTTTTTAAAATCATGGGGCGTAAGAGTCAATTAATTTTATAATACAGTTTTTTTTCATACAACATGGTTGATACGTCCAAAATAAATAACATGTTTTTATAATTCCATGGGTCGTAAACGCCAAATTAAATGCATGAAGGTAAATACCCCCTAACAATTATTTATTTTATTTAAATTCTTAAAATAATTTGAGTCGCACACACCACTGTTAAACATATCAGTCCTATGCGCCTAACTCGACGGTCAGTATTTTTCACATCATTATAATTTTAACTGGTGTATCGACCAAAATCTCATTATTTATTTTTTCAAAAGGTATTTACGACTAAAAAATAAGATAATTCTTGTTTAACGACGCTAAAGACGTGGGCTGTAATCACCACTTTATTGCGAATTTTAAAACTCTGATATGACAGATCGATAGAAAAAAAAGGAAGAAGCATTCAAAAGTCATTTTGGCCAAAATGGTGATTACGCCATTTGAGATTTAAGGTCCCGCTATGCTTACTTTGGGCTAGATAATAGGTGTGAGTGTATAAAAAAATATAAAAAATACAAAAAGAAATAGTTCAACAAGTGAGCTATTTTTTGTTGCGGCTACTAACTTTAAAGCCCGATTCGGCGAAGTAGACTTCTGAGCACTGTGATTGTTTTGAAGCACACGGTGACCTGTGAATGCATGCTGCATTCCGTCTTGTAGAAGCTATGCTTGATAATAATAACGCTCACAGCACCGAGAGACTCATTTGGGCTATTATTTGCGAAATACAATATATGAACAGTAACTAGCTGCTAGATACAAGTTTCTTTCAACGTATCTGTGATAAGCCGAGCGGTAATGCCTCACGCTGCAGTAATGATCTAGTATTCCCTGACATCGTACACTTTACAAAAATGACCCATATTACCTACGTGGTAATTAAAATATTTAAACACTTGCCAAAAACCATAAAGTCCCTCCCAGGTAGTAAATTCGTGGATAAACTAAGGAAATAGCTTAAAAAAGGCATATTAATTAAATTTAAAGAAACATTCTCATGATCAATTTCAATTTGATATAATTCATTTTATTCCTATTGTTTCTTAATTATGATTGTTTCATAAAGATAAAGATAAATATTTGTGTAACATGTGATTATAATTTTCATCTGAATATACTTTGAGATTACAATTATTTTATTGTAGTAGCACGCGGATGGGCATCCGCGGGGCAGGACTGACATCCGCGGGGCAGGGCTGCCATCGTACACAATTTTAAAGCACTGAAAGAGGAAACCAACAAAAAAAATCTGTTTTTCTCCGTGGGAAGGTTTTGTCATTCATTCACGTTTCTTGTCACGGCCATTGCACACTTAAGGTACAGTACGGGCGTCTTTTTCGTTCCTCGGTAAGTTTTTTAGCCACTTGCACAAAGCGCAGGGTTAAGCCCGAGAGTTAGCTAACCCGGGAATAAATTTGTAAATTGATAACTTTTCAATCGTCTTACACCAACATAACATTGCCCTGGATTAATTAATTGTCACGCACACACATATTTTGTAGCCCTATTTTTCGTTTATGGTCTACTACTGTTTGGCTGTATAAAGGTTAGTTCCTTTTGCCTTCTACTTTTCGAAAAAATTGTCGACGAACATTTCACATCTCTTTGACTTACCTTTTTTTCTACATTTTATAACCTCGTGGCGTCTCACGTATTTTCTATTGGTAAGCAATTAAATATCAAAATTATTATAAACCCTTAAAATCATACAATTGGTTATTCACCATTGTTTATTCTTTGCAGATCATACAAAGAGACCACCTTTTACAATGATTTTTAAATATTAAAAAATCTTACTTATGTACTTACTTAGATTAATATCAAATGGGACACTGAATTCTTTTGGTAAGCAAATACTACATTTACTTTAACCCTATTTGATCAGTGTTATGCAATTTCTGACACAATTTAATTTAAATTGAGTAGATAAAATCATGCCTTTAATTGTGTTCATAACCTCCCTTGGACAACGTTTTAGTCCAAACTACTCATCTAACAATTACCTTTTAACATATTCATTTGGATTATAAATTGATTTACAGATTGTACCAAAGAATCCCAAAATATTACTTAAACATACCTACATACATTATGTGAAAGGAAAACACATTTATCTCCACCTCCGACAGGTATTTATAACAATATTATTTAATAATTAGTTTTCAGTGTAACCCAATTATATTCTAATAACTACAATTTAATACTAACTTAACTTGTTCTTCTTAAATATACCAATTTAATTAAAAACATACAATCTACATTAACTTATTAAAATACTGCATTAAAAGTACAAATTTAATATTTAACATATAATTAATAATGAATAGCTTCTTTCCATGTAATGATTTAGTCAGATTATCTCATATTCTGCCAGTAATTAATTGAAATAAGTAATAACCTTAAATCAGTATTTTAACCTAAACTATTTCATAAATTCTTATAACTATACATAGAATAGCAAGACTATGTATCTTATTTGCATATGATTACCACTCTTATGCAAGGAATACCTAAAATTATTATTTTTGATGGTGATTTCTGCCAATACAACTTTTGTTGATTCCCTTAACTAAATTCTCTCTGGAGGGATCATACTTAACTTATCCTTGTCCCTTCCAGGAGGTGTTCTATACAGCTGATCTATATCGCTGTTATATACTACTGTTACATACTGGTGTTACACACTGCTGTTATACACTGCTGTTATGTACTGGTGTTATATACTGGTGTTATATACTGCTGTTATATACTACTACCTACTACTTCAATGTAACGTACTGCTAAGGAATATATTGCAATATTCTGCTGTGTAATATTCTACTGCAATATTCTACTGCAATAAACTGCTACAAAGCAATGTGATATTCTGCTGTTGATCCGTTCGACGATAATATGTTGAAGCGTACCACCACCTCGTGCTGAACCCTTCTGGTCTACCATGCCGCCTCAACAGAGACACCACAGGATTTAGTAGTCTTTATAACCTACCTACATGTAAGTTCTAAACTATCATTAAACAGCGTTATCGACCAAGTGTGCCACGACCTGTTACTACCTATACTTATTATTAATTGTAACTAATAATCCTTAAACTAAACAATTGCGTGACCGTGCAGCTCCACGCCAGTGGCCATAAACTAAATAATATTATCAATAAATTACTGTATTAATTACCTAAAAATACCTTTGTTTTATTTACAACTAACCTTACCGGATTTTACACGTTACAATTTGGCGACCCTGCCAGGATCGTGGTTACATGAATATTAGTATTCTCTGGTTTTATTCCTTTTGAACAAAAACGGATTGGTCGATAACAAACTTAAAATAATTGCAGTCCTAATGTTTCATACTTATTACTATGTAATAACATTTAATTCTTTCAGACAAGAAAAGAGTTGTTATTAATTCTAAAATAAATGTTACAATACTTTCTATTTATCAGTGTTAACTTTACTATTGTTGTGTTATCTTATCACAATGTAAAAAAAAACTTAATTACCTACCAGTATTACACTATGTTACTGTCTACTAAAGGACTTTAATCTTTTAGTTCATGGTAATAATATTTGATAACTACATTACTAACTGTTTAATTTATGTACTTTTACTGAAGGTGAATGTATCTATGATATAATTTAGATATTAAGTGATTTTGTACTGGTCGATCACGCTTTTATACGGTTAAGTGTATAAGTATACACTTTCTTCTTAAACATTTTTCTACACTTTTAAACATTTTGCTACACATTTAAACATTGTGCTACACACATTTTCCCAGTATGGAGGAAAGACCTATTAATTTTAATCTTTTACACAAAGATGAGTTGCTGTATGAAGTGACATTACGTGATGCTAAACCTGTTGATACATGTGCTGGTTTGCGTTCTCAGCTACGTGGTTTATTGAAAGAATTTCCTACAGATGAAATTGATACTTATGAGGGTGAAATATCTCTTGAGTTAGAATTAATTAAAAATAAAATCACTGAATTAAATACCTTATCTTCATCTAAACCTTTAACCTTAAAAATTTTAAACAGAATTAATGCTTTAGGTAATCACTTATTCCATCGTTTGAGTAGAATTTATCCTACTGAGGATAATGATATAACATTAAAATCAGACTTAGATCTTTCTTTAAATAAAATTACAAATAAATTTGATGCTTTACTCTCCAATTTTAAAAGCAGTTTGAAATATCCTATAGTCAAGTAGTTCAAGAAAGTCAAGATAAAAGACCCTACTTAACTTTTTCAGTTTTTAATTTAAAATTCTCTGGATTACTGGATTCCGGATCCGAGATTTCTATTATAGGAAATGGAAATGATATACACTTTTCTGATTTCGCTACCTTACATAAGTCTAACGATTTACAGTATATTTCTACTGCAAATGGTTCTACTTCTCGTGTTTTAGGATATTATTTGTTGCCTGTCACGGTTGGGAATAAAACAAACGTGATAAAATTTTATGTTATACCAGAAGTTTCTACAAACATTTTACTAGGATTAAATTTTTGGAAAAATTTTGATATTGCTCCAGATATTCTTTCTTTGATAGAAAGTAGCAACTACAATGTTACTGGAAGAGCTCCAGATTCTATTTTTGTTTCAGATATTACATATTTGCAACCATTTCATGTTTTAAATGATAAAGAACGTTTAATAGCTGAAGAAACTATTAATAAATTTGAAACTATATCATCTAATAAGATTGGCTTAGGTCGTACTCATTTAATATCACATCAAATCGACACAGGTGATGCAGTTCCAATTAAACAGAGATATTATCCTTTGTCTCCTACTAAACTTATTGAATTAAATAAACAACTTGATGAAATGTTACATAATGACGTTGTTGAACCAAGTTGTAGTCCTTGGAATAACCCAATTACCCTAGCTCTTAAAGCTAATGGTGAATATAGATTTTGTGTAGATAGTCGTAAACTTAATGAAGTATCTAAACATGATGCATACCCTTTACCTTATATTTCACAGATTTTAGATCAACTTAATGATGCTAAATATTTATCTTCTATTGACTTGAAAGCTGCATTTTGGCAGATTCCTTTAGAAGAGACATCTAAAGAGAAGACCGCATTTACTGTACCCTCACGTGGTTTATTTCAATTTAAAGTTATGTGCTTTGGCTTAACTTCTGCGCCAGCTACCCAACAAAGGTTGATGGATATTTTATTTGGTCCCGAGTATAATGGAAGAATATTTATTTATCTCGATGACATTATTTGCGTTACTTCAGAATTCTCTGAACATATAATTTTATTAAATACCATATTTGATAAGTTACGATTTGCTAACTTAACTATCAATTTTTCTAAGTGTTGTTTCTTTCGTAAACAGTTAAAATATCTAGGATTCGTTGTTGATGAACATGGTTTACGCACGGACCCAGATAAAGTAAAAGCTATTATGGATTTTCCTATACCTACTAATCGTAAAGACGTAAAAAGATTTTTAGGTACAGCCTCTTACTATAGGAGGTTCATTAAAAATTTTAGTAATGTTGCAGGCCCGTTAAACAAATTAACTTCTAGTCGTAAAAATACTTCATTTCAATGGTCTCAAGAAGCAGAGGAAGCATTTAATAAATTAAAAATCAGTCTTTCCACTGCACCTGTTTTAGCTTGCCCCGACTTTTCACTACCTTTTGCAGTCCATTGTGACGCTTCAGACTTTGGAATCGGCGGAACCCTTACGCAAGTAATAAATGGAGAAGAACATCCAATCGCTTATTGTAGTAGATCCTTGACTCCACCAGAAAGAAATTACTCCGCAACGGAAAGAGAAGCTTTAGCTGTTGTTTACGTGGTAGAACATTTTAAGCCTTATCTTGAAGGAAACCAACAATTTAAAATTATTACTGATCATTCAAGTTTAAAATGGTTTCTAAATTTAAAGAATCCTACCGGACGTCTTGAACGATGGGGTTGTAGACTTTCACCGTTTAATTTTTGTATAGAACATCGTAAAGGCAAAGAAAACATCGTACCCGATGCATTGTCGCGTTCTGTTCCTATAGCTTTTGTTGAGAAAAACATTGCTGATCCTTGGTATTTAAATCTTTTAAAAAGATGTAAGGATAATCCTTCATCGTGCCCTAACTTTTTAATAATGGATGATATACTTTATAGGTATACTAAATCTAATAACCAACTTTCTAAAGATTTTGAGTGGAAACAAGTCTTTCCTCTTGAATATCGCAATGATATTCTAGTAGAAAATCATTGTGATCCTCTTGCTGCTCATTTAGGCATATCTAAAACTTATAAAAGATTGCGTCTCAGATATTTCTGGCCTGAAATGTTTAAGGATGTGGTTAAATTTATTATGCTTTGTGATGTCTGTAAGGCTTACAAACATACCAATCAAACTACACCAGGTTTGATGGGTAGTCCTAAAGTATGTTCTAGACCATTCCAGTGTCTTAGTATTGACTTGGTTGGACCTTTACCCCAATCAAGATTACAAAATACCTTTTTGTTAGTTGTTGTATGTTGTTTCTCGAAGTACACTTTCCTGTTTCCTTTGAGGAGAGCTACTGGGAAATCTATCGTCCAAAGGTTGGAAGATCATGTATTTCTAGTGCATGGAATTCCTCAAACCATTATCGCTGATAACGGTTCACAGTTCACCGGCCGTGAAGTTCAGGCGTTGTTCTCTAAATATGGAATACCGCAAATTCACCTAGGTCCATTATACTGTCCACAATATAACACCGTGGAAAGAACCAATCGAACGGTAATTACCGCAGTATCTTCTTTCGTTGGAAACGATCACCGTTCTTGGGATGTTAACATACATAAGATCCAATTCGCTTTGAATACATCTGTAAACGAAACAACTTCATATACTCCTTATTTGCTAGTTCATGGTCGTGAAGCAATTGCTGACGGAAAAGTTTATTCGAATGCTCAAAACATCGATGAAATTATATTTGACTCTCGTCGAGATTACATTTCTAATCTAAGCTCTTTGCGAGGTATTTTTGAAAATGTCCAGGAAGAACTGAAAAAAGCTCATGCGAAAAACGCAAAGTATTATGATAAACGACGTCGTGATATTAGTTTCAACGTTGGTGACTACATTTGGAAAAGATCATACAAACAAAGCGATGCTAGAAAATTTTTTGCTATAAAACTTGCCCCTAAATACGAAAAATGTAAGATAATTCGTAAACTATCGTCATTAGTTTATGAACTAGAAGACGAACATGGGAAATATTTAGGAAAATGGCACATCAAAGATTTTAAATCTTAAAAAATTATTACGTACGTTGATTTTTGCTAGTTGTCTTAAGTTAATGGTATACTGATACTATATCGTTAGTTAGTATTGTTCTAATTTTTTTATTATTAGGTATTAGTTTAATAAGCCTAACAAATTCGTGAGGTTCCTCTCACTATTGATTACCTTTTATTACCGAAGTGTAATAAGTACTTACGTTTTTTTTGTGTTGTTGTTTTTATCTACGACTACATGCGTGTATTGTTCACACATTATTGTTGATTGTTTTTGTTTTTATTGTAGAAAATTAAACATATCTTTTCTGCATGTACCAAATACTAGGTACTTGGCATAGGTACTTACTTTAGCGAATTAAGTAGGCTTATGGCTTGTATTTTTTTTCTTTTCTTTATAGAAATTATTTTTGTGTTTCTAAGGAAGCTTGGAGTTTCTAGGTTGCACAGGAACGGATGAGGGCATCCGACGAATTCTTTTAACGAATTCTTTATGTGGTTATGGGGGTATTGTAGCCCTATTTTTCGTTTATGGTCTACTACTGTTTGGCTGTATAAAGGTTAGTTCCTTTTGCCTTCTACTTTTCGAAAAAATTGTCGACGAACATTTCACATCTCTTTGACTTACCTTTTTTTCTACATTTTATAACCTCGTGGCGTCTCACGTATTTTCTATTGGTAAGCAATTAAATATCAAAATTATTATAAACCCTTAAAATCATACAATTGGTTATTCACCATTGTTTATTCTTTGCAGATCATACAAAGAGACCACCTTTTACAATGATTTTTAAATATTAAAAAATCTTACTTATGTACTTACTTAGATTAATATCAAATGGGACACTGAATTCTTTTGGTAAGCAAATACTACATTTACTTTAACCCTATTTGATCAGTGTTATGCAATTTCTGACACAATTTAATTTAAATTGAGTAGATAAAATCATGCCTTTAATTGTGTTCATAACCTCCCTTGGACAACGTTTTAGTCCAAACTACTCATCTAACAATTACCTTTTAACATATTCATTTGGATTATAAATTGATTTACAGATTGTACCAAAGAATCCCAAAATATTACTTAAACATACCTACATACATTATGTGAAAGGAAAACACATTTATCTCCACCTCCGACAGGTATTTATAACAATATTATTTAATAATTAGTTTTCAGTGTAACCCAATTATATTCTAATAACTACAATTTAATACTAACTTAACTTGTTCTTCTTAAATATACCAATTTAATTAAAAACATACAATCTACATTAACTTATTAAAATACTGCATTAAAAGTACAAATTTAATATTTAACATATAATTAATAATGAATAGCTTCTTTCCATGTAATGATTTAGTCAGATTATCTCATATTCTGCCAGTAATTAATTGAAATAAGTAATAACCTTAAATCAGTATTTTAACCTAAACTATTTCATAAATTCTTATAACTATACATAGAATAGCAAGACTATGTATCTTATTTGCATATGATTACCACTCTTATGCAAGGAATACCTAAAATTATTATTTTTGATGGTGATTTCTGCCAATACAACTTTTGTTGATTCCCTTAACTAAATTCTCTCTGGAGGGATCATACTTAACTTATCCTTGTCCCTTCCAGGAGGTGTTCTATACAGCTGATCTATATCGCTGTTATATACTACTGTTACATACTGGTGTTACACACTGCTGTTATACACTGCTGTTATGTACTGGTGTTATATACTGGTGTTATATACTGCTGTTATATACTACTACCTACTACTTCAATGTAACGTACTGCTAAGGAATATATTGCAATATTCTGCTGTGTAATATTCTACTGCAATATTCTACTGCAATAAACTGCTACAAAGCAATGTGATATTCTGCTGTTGATCCGTTCGACGATAATATGTTGAAGCGTACCACCACCTCGTGCTGAACCCTTCTGGTCTACCATGCCGCCTCAACAGAGACACCACAGGATTTAGTAGTCTTTATAACCTACCTACATGTAAGTTCTAAACTATCATTAAACAGCGTTATCGACCAAGTGTGCCACGACCTGTTACTACCTATACTTATTATTAATTGTAACTAATAATCCTTAAACTAAACAATTGCGTGACCGTGCAGCTCCACGCCAGTGGCCATAAACTAAATAATATTATCAATAAATTACTGTATTAATTACCTAAAAATACCTTTGTTTTATTTACAACTAACCTTACCGGATTTTACACGTTACAATTTACAATTAAATAATATCATTCATTCTTCAAAAATATCATTCCTGTATAAACCTTCTTAATTTAAAAGCACTCGCGGCACTGTACATACATCCTCTTCTTTCACACTTTTTTATTTGGTAAGTATACAGTTTATTAGTTGTATTTGTCACCCGCCAAAACTATTTATTTCGTTTATGTACTGTTGCAGACGAAGGAGGTTATACTTTTTATATTGTTTTATTATGGTTTTTTTAGACGAAAATATTAAAACGTCACTTGTCACCACGAACTGATTTTCTTTGCACGCTAATTATATTTTATCACCAACAATTTTTGGTCCTTCGAGCCGGATCATTATGATAACCAGGTCAAAGTCAATTCGTGGGGACGCGGACGCCCCTGTAAATTCTGGCATGGAAGCAGGTGTGCCTTCGGGCCCCATTGCGGTCGAGGCGCCCTCTGCACCCAATCCTGTGACCACAGTTTTATCAGGCCAGAATGTACAGGAGGCGAATATACAGTCCACAAATATTTACTCACGTTCTGCCGCACGGAGGCTGAAAAGCATAATAAGTTTGGTATTTCGGATCAAAATTTATTACGTAAAGAAATTGTCAATGTGCTGTCAGCAAAACAAACTGGGTTTTTTTTTTTAATTTTTTTTATACAAAGCACGACAAATGACTCAACACCACCTGATGTGAAGCGGTAAGAAGAGTCCATATGCGAAGACAGCTAGTGCAGTTCAGACACTGCTCTAGCTGCCTCCACCTTGCCGGCCCGAAAGGTGCTTTTTCACGCCTCTTTTGAAGGAACCCATGTTATAGGAAGGAGGGAACACATGTGCTGGCAAAGAATTCCAAGTTCTGGAAGTTCGACAAAGAAAAGAGCTACTAAATTTCTTTGTACGTGATGTTGAGGTGGAGACAGTGAATTGATGACTCCGAAGACCGGCACGCGTGCTCCTGAGCAGGAATGGGGAAGGTGGGATAAGGTCAAATAGCTCTTCAGAACACTCTCCGTGATATAGCCGATAGAAGGCGCTAAGCGACGCAATGTCTCGACGCAATTGCAGAGGCTCAACGTTGTTGGTTACCTCTACATCGCCAACGATACGGACAGCACGACGCTGCAATCTGTCCAGGGCATCGAGTAGGTACTTGGCGGAGCCATCCCACAAGTGCGAGCAATATTCCACGCAAGACCGGACCTGAGTTTTATACAGCAGGCATAATTGGTCAGGCGTGAAAAATCGACGCACCTTGTTCAGGACACCGACCTTCCGAGAGGCTGTTTTTATCACGGTTTCGATGTAGTTCCTGGAATTCAGATCGCAACATATCTCCATGCCTAGCAAGTTTAGGGAGCCCTGTGCCGAAAGAGTCGTGCCCTGAAGAGACGGAAGGGGAAGGAACGGCGACATTTTGGCTGTAAACGCGCACACCTGTGTTTTCTTAGCATTGAACTCAACAAGATTGTTAGATCCCCATTCAGATACGAGGTTCAACACCCTGTCGAGCTCAATGGCAAGATTCTCTCTCTCCCTCTCGGTTTCAGCGCGCCCAGCCCCTGGGCGACCGTAATATCCCCCATGCACTGTACTGTCATCCGCATAGCAATGAATGTTTCCTAACGGAATCATGTCATTGATATGCAGAAGAAAGAGTGTGGGGGATAGAACAGAGCCTTGTGGTACACCAGCATTCACTGAGAGGACACGGATTCTTCGCTCATGCAGGAAGCCGGCGATCCAGTTACAGAGCTGAGCGGGCAGACCGTATGCCGGGAGCTTGGAGAGAAGAGCCCTGTGCCAGACCCGATCGAACGCTTTGGCAATGTCAAGGCTAACTGCCAGTGACTCACCACGTTTGTCAATAGCTTCACCCCAGACATGCATTAAGTACGCTAGAAGATCACCCGTTGACCGGTTCGGCCGAAACCCGTACTGTCGATCATTAATTAATGAGTGATCTTCTAGGTATCGGATCAGCTGGTGGTTTAAGATCCGTTCCATGACCTTGCAAAGAACTGAGGTGACAGCTATCGGGCGGTAGTTAGCTGGGTCTGATCGGTCTCCCTTTTTGGGGACCGGTTGCACATTGGCCTCTCTCCAAGATTCCGGCACACACCCAGAAGAGAGAGAAAGACGGTATAGCCGCGTTAAGACAGGAGACAACTCCGCTGCGCAGTTTTTCAGTACTATCGCTGGAATGCCATCAGGTCCACTAGCTTTCCGGACGTCGATGGACTGAAGCTCCGCACGTACATCACATTGCCTAATACGAATATCGGGCATTGTGTGGCCACAGTGGGAGAGTGTTGGTGGCTGTAAGTTGCAGTCATCGATTCGGGAGTGAGCAGCAAAGAGTTTTACCAAGAGATCGGCTTTCTCTTGCGGCTTGTGAGCTAGCGAGCCGTCAGAACATCTCAACGGGGGCAGCGAGGGTTGACAGAAGTTGGATTGCACGGCTTTGGCCAGACGCCAGTAGCTACGGCTTCCCGTAGGATGCGTAAGAAGTTCTTGGCCAACTCGTGCAACGCGCTGTGCATCCGCTCTGATGAAGGCCCTTTTGCAGGACTTGGTGGCGTTGTTATAGGCTGCTTTCAGTGAGTCAATGTTGGGATCCCCGCAAGCTCGGCCCCTGATCCAAGCGCGGTATGCCGACTGTCTGTTTTCAACAGCTAAGGCACAATCGCGGTTGAACCAGAGGTTACGCCTACCCCTACTGATGAGATCGGAGTGAGGGATATAGTACTCCATCCCTAACATGATCTCATCAGCAACAGCAGTAGCGCTACCGTTCGGGTCCAGCTCACTGAAACAGCGCTGCCTCCAAGGGACAGATGCGAAGTAATCCCGCATACCGTCCCAATCTGCCGACGCATAGTGCCAGATGCGGCGTTTGGCAACCATAGGTACTGGTGGCGTCGCCCGTGGCACCCCAGCGGATACCAGGCAGTGATCCGATGTTCCCAAAGGACCACGAACCTCTAGCCGATATCCATCCGGGCGAGTCGTCAGCAGAAGGTCCAACAATGAGGGCGCGTGACCGACAATGTCTGGAATCCTGGTGGGTTGGTTTACCAGTTGGGTCAGGTCGTGCGTGAGAGCGAAAGCGTGGGCAGTTCTACCAGCATGGTCAGTTTTAGAGGAACTTAACCACGACTCGTGGTGAGCATTGAAGTCCCCTAAAAACACCAATTCCGCGGTTGGAAACTGCTCCTGCGCAACATCTGCCACCCGACTAAGATGTTCGAAAAGTCGAGTTGTCTCCATGTCACCGCTGTGGGATCTATAGAGGCACACGTAGATTCGGCTATGTGTGCCCAGGTCCACATGCACCCCAAGAATAGAGTGGGAAGGGTCCTCCAAACAGCGCAGACGGCGACAGCAAACGTCCGCCCGGACAAACAAGCATACCCCGGCCTTCGCTTTGAAGGACTCTTCAAGAGCGTAGCCGGGGTAATCCAAGTAGCTAGTGTCTGCCGGGCGAAGTATTTGAGTCTCCGTCAAAAACAGCATTTCGGGTCGAGCCGTCTCAAGATGTTGGTGGACGGCATTGAGGTTAGCATGGAGCCCACGGATGTTAGTGAGCCCGACCTCAAACAGCGTGGTTGTGGTGGGGGTGTGCACCGCTGAACGACCGAAACTGTTTGTGAGCGCTGCCATAGTTAAGATAGAAGGAGGAGAGGCGTGAATTGGGGGGACGTTGCCGCGATATATACGGTCAAAGCGTGAGGCCTGTTTCCCCAGGTAATAGCCGACAGTAGAGAAGCGCTGACCCGCCGAACGGAAGGGCCCCCGAACCCCCCCGGGAATGGCCGCCGGGACCCCACCACCCGGTCACCAACCGGCACGACGGACCACCCCAAGATTATGCGTGGCATGATAGGGCAGCCTCACGAACTGGTTAGGTTCGCTTGGGCCCCTGTACTGTACCACGGGCGGCCAGCGGAACAGCCGTTTCTTCGGGTCTCCCTGGTCGGCGGGTCAATGCAGTCCACCTGGCTCTGGTTAGACGGAAGCCGTCACTGACCGAATCCATCGCCGCAACGTCCCCCCAAGCTCTGGTTGTACGCTGACTGATCCCGGAACGCGACCACAAGTGGTCACTTGGCGGGTTTTACGCCATGCGTACGGTGGTCACTAACCAGACGGGTGTTCAGACCCTACCACCAGTCGAGCAGTTGGTAGCTCGGTAATCCCTTAGTCGCCTCTTACGACACCCACGGGAAGAAATGGGGCGGTGAATTGTATTCTTAATCCGTCACCGCACGGACGGTTTAAGATTACTAAGGAGAATTGCGTTTTTTGTGAACAGAATCACAACATTAAAAAATGTTTTGCTTTCGCATCTCTTTCACCTGAAAAAAGATGGGCGTGGCTTTACGAAAAGAAATTTTGTTATCGCTGCATAAAGGGCGGTTCACACCGATGGAAAACATGTAAAACGAAGCGCTGCGGAATCGAGGGTTGCCTTCGTTTTCATCATCCATTACTCCATGGCTGTGAGCCTCCACCTTCTAAGAGCTTTACTGTTCCTTTCGTAGTGTCACATTCATCTGGTCAAAATTCTCCAAACAAAGCCGTAGTAGCAAACACCATGGTGGGTGATACAGTTCAGAGGGTATACTTAAAAATTATTCCAGTAACAGTAAGCGGTCTCACAGGAAGCATCGAAACTTACGCCTTACTTGACGATGGCTCCACGGCTACCCTTGTAGGCTCAGAGTTGTTTTTGACGGAGACTCAAATACTTCGCCCGGCAGACACTAGCTACTTGGATTACCCCGGCTACGCTCTTGAAGAGTCCTTCAAAGCGAAGGCCGGGGTATGCTTGTTTGTCCGGGCGGACGTTTGCTGTCGCCGTCTGCGCTGTTTGGAGGACCCTTCCCACTCTATTCTTGGGGTGCATGTGGACCTGGGCACACATAGCCGAATCTACGTGTGCCTCTATAGATCCCACAGCGGTGACATGGAGACAACTCGACTTTTCGAACATCTTAGTCGGGTGGCAGATGTTGCGCAGGAGCAGTTTCCAACCGCGGAATTGGTGTTTTTAGGGGACTTCAATGCTCACCACGAGTCGTGGTTAAGTTCCTCTAAAACTGACCATGCTGGTAGAACTGCCCACGCTTTCGCTCTCACGCACGACCTGACCCAACTGGTAAACCAACCCACCAGGATTCCAGACATTGTCGGTCACGCGCCCTCATTGTTGGACCTTCTGCTGACGACTCGCCCGGATGGATATCGGCTAGAGGTTCGTGGTCCTTTGGGAACATCGGATCACTGCCTGGTATCCGCTGGGGTGCCACGGGCGACGCCACCAGTACCTATGGTTGCCAAACGCCGCATCTGGCACTATGCGTCGGCAGATTGGGACGGTATGCGGGATTACTTCGCATCTGTCCCTTGGAGGCAGCGCTGTTTCAGTGAGCTGGACCCGAACGGTAGCGCTACTGCTGTTGCTGATGAGATCATGTTAGGGATGGAGTACTATATCCCTCACTCCGATCTCATCAGTAGGGGTAGGCGTAACCTCTGGTTCAACCGCGATTGTGCCTTAGCTGTTGAAAACAGACAGTCGGCATACCGCGCTTGGATCAGGGGCCGAGCTTGCGGGGATCCCAACATTGACTCACTGAAAGCAGCCTATAACAACGCCACCAAGTCCTGCAAAAGGGCCTTCATCAGAGCGGATGCACAGCGCGTTGCACGAGTTGGCCAAGAACTTCTTACGCATCCTACGGGAAGCCGTAGCTACTGGCGTCTGGCCAAAGCCGTGCAATCCAACTTCTGTCAACCCTCGCTGCCCCCGTTGAGATGTTCTGACGGCTCGCTAGCTCACAAGCCGCAAGAGAAAGCCGATCTCTTGGTAAAACTCTTTGCTGCTCACTCCCGAATCGATGACTGCAACTTACAGCCACCAACACTCTCCCACTGTGGCCACACAATGCCCGATATTCGTATTAGGCAATGTGATGTACGTGCGGAGCTTCAGTCCATCGACGTCCGGAAAGCTAGTGGACCTGATGGCATTCCAGCGATAGTACTGAAAAACTGCGCAGCGGAGTTGTCTCCTGTCTTAACGCGGCTATACCGTCTTTCTCTCTCTTCTGGGTGTGTGCCGGAATCTTGGAGAGAGGCCAATGTGCAACCGGTCCCCAAAAAGGGAGACCGATCAGACCCAGCTAACTACCGCCCGATAGCTGTCACCTCAGTTCTTTGCAAGGTCATGGAACGGATCTTAAACCACCAGCTGATCCGATACCTAGAAGATCACTCATTAATTAATGATCGACAGTACGGGTTTCGGCCGAACCGGTCAACGGGTGATCTTCTAGCGTACTTAATGCATGTCTGGGGTGAAGCTATTGACAAACGTGGTGAGTCACTGGCAGTTAGCCTTGACATTGCCAAAGCGTTCGATCGGGTCTGGCACAGGGCTCTTCTCTCCAAGCTCCCGGCATACGGTCTGCCCGCTCAGCTCTGTAACTGGATCGCCGGCTTCCTGCATGAGCGAAGAATCCGTGTCCTCTCAGTGAATGCTGGTGTACCACAAGGCTCTGTTCTATCCCCCACACTCTTTCTTCTGCATATCAATGACATGATTCCGTTAGGAAACATTCATTGCTATGCGGATGACAGTACAGTGCATGGGGGATATTACGGTCGCCCAGGGGCTGGGCGCGCTGAAACCGAGAGGGAGAGAGAGAATCTTGCCATTGAGCTCGACAGGGTGTTGAACCTCGTATCTGAATGGGGATCTAACAATCTTGTTGAGTTCAATGCTAAGAAAACACAGGTGTGCGCGTTTACAGCCAAAATGTCGCCGTTCCTTCCCCTTCCGTCTCTTCAGGGCACGACTCTTTCGGCACAGGGCTCCCTAAACTTGCTAGGCATGGAGATATGTTGCGATCTGAATTCCAGGAACTACATCGAAACCGTGATAAAAACAGCCTCTCGGAAGGTCGGTGTCCTGAACAAGGTGCGTCGATTTTTCACGCCTGACCAATTATGCCTGCTGTATAAAACTCAGGTCCGGTCTTGCGTGGAATATTGCTCGCACTTGTGGGATGGCTCCGCCAAGTACCTACTCGATGCCCTGGACAGATTGCAGCGTCGTGCTGTCCGTATCGTTGGCGATGTAGAGGTAACCAACAACCTTGAGCCTCTGCAATTGCGTCGAGACATTGCGTCGCTTAGCGCCTTCTATCGGCTATATCACGGAGAGTGTTCTGAAGAGCTATTTGACCTTATCCCACCTTCCCCATTCCTGCTCAGGAGCACGCGTGCCGGTCTTCGGAGTCATCAATTCACTGTCTCCACCTCAACATCACGTACAAAGAAATTTAGTAGCTCTTTTCTTTGTCGAACTTCCAGAACTTGGAATTCTTTGCCAGCACATGTGTTCCCTCCTTCCTATAACATGGGTTCCTTCAAAAGAGGCGTGAAAAAGCACCTTTCGGGCCGGCAAGGTGGAGGCAGCTAGAGCAGTGTCTGAACTGCACTAGCTGTCTTCGCATATGGACTCTCCTTACCGCTTCACATCAGGTGGTGTTGAGTCATTTGTCGTGCTTTGTATAAAAAAAATTAAAAAAAAAAACCCAGTTTGTTTTGCTGACAGCACATTGACAATTTCTTTACGTAATAAATTTTGATCCGAAATACCAAACTTATTATGCTTTTCAGCCTCCGTGCGGCAGAACGTGAGTAAATATTTGTGGACTGTATATTCGCCTCCTGTACATTCTGGCCTGATAAAACTGTGGTCACAGGATTGGGTGCAGAGGGCGCCTCGACCGCAATGGGGCCCGAAGGCACACCTGCTTCCATGCCAGAATTTACAGGGGCGTCCGCGTCCCCACGAATTGACTTTGACCTGGTTATCATAATGATCCGGCTCGAAGGACCAAAAATTGTTGGTGATAAAATATAATTAGCGTGCAAAGAAAATCAGTTCGTGGTGACAAGTGACGTTTTAATATTTTCGTCTAAAAAAACCATAATAAAACAATATAAAAAGTATAACCTCCTTCGTCTGCAACAGTACATAAACGAAATAAATAGTTTTGGCGGGTGACAAATACAACTAATAAACTGTATACTTACCAAATAAAAAAGTGTGAAAGAAGAGGATGTATGTACAGTGCCGCGAGTGCTTTTAAATTAAGAAGGTTTATACAGGAATGATATTTTTGAAGAATGAATGATATTATTTAATTGTAAATTGTAACGTGTAAAATCCGGTAAGGTTAGTTGTAAATAAAACAAAGGTATTTTTAGGTAATTAATACAGTAATTTATTGATAATATTATTTAGTTTATGGCCACTGGCGTGGAGCTGCACGGTCACGCAATTGTTTAGTTTAAGGATTATTAGTTACAATTAATAATAAGTATAGGTAGTAACAGGTCGTGGCACACTTGGTCGATAACGCTGTTTAATGATAGTTTAGAACTTACATGTAGGTAGGTTATAAAGACTACTAAATCCTGTGGTGTCTCTTTAGGTTAGGTTAGGTTAGGTTAGGTTAGGTTAGGTTGGGGTGCATTGCTGGGGAGCCTCCTAGAGTGCTGGGGGCGTTGTCGGGCTCACTTGTTGCATTTTGGCGGATGTTCTGTCATCCGGTGCAAACGGTGGGTCCCACAACGTGTCCAGACGGCGCATCCTGGGCGACTGCGAACTCATTATCCGCTCGTTAGGGTAATGGGTTCGGAGCCGGCCAATCTCCAGCACGGTGTGGCTGCCTTCGGGCATTGCACGGCCACACAAGCCCGTAGCCCTGCTCTTTTGCGGGGTCGGGGGCTGGGCGTATGGGGCTTGCCCTGTGCGTCTGGCTGTGAGGAAGAAAACCTCTATAAAAAATCACCCTGTGGGGCCCCCCTTGGGGGGCAGTGGAGCTTCGGCTCGGTGGATGGCGGCCTTCAAGGCCGCGGTCCGTTCTGGCGGACGGTGTCGGGAGCAGTTATGCTCGTGGCGCATCTGCGCCTTTTCTTTGGAAAAGGCCTTCTTCAGGGAGGCCAGGGGACTTCGGTCGTGGGATGGCGGGCCTGCAAGGCCCGCGGAACGTTCAGCGTTCGTTCGGCGTGGGGCGCTTCAACGCTCCAGCACAGTGCGGCTGCCTTCGGGCATTGCACGGCCGCACAAACCCGTAGCCCTGCTCTTTTGTAGGGTCGGGGGCCCGGCGCAAAAGCGTCGGGCTGCGAGGAAGAAAACCTCTATAAAAAATTACCCTGTGGGGCCCCCTTGGGGGGCAGCGGAGCTTCGGCTCGGTGGATGGCGGCCTGCAAGGTCGCGGTCCGTTCTGGCGGACGGTGGTCGTCGCGCGTTTGCGCTTTAAATGGGGAAAGGCCTTCTTCAGGAGGGCCAGGGGACTTCGGTCGTGGGATGGCGGGCCTTCAAGGCCCGCGGAACGTTCAGCGTTCTCTCGGCGCTGGGGCGCTTCAACGCTCCTTTTTCGTCGGCTCTTGGGGCCTGCCTTAACTGGCCGGTCCCGACGGAGCTTGCCTTAGTTGGCTGGCTCAGCGGCCGCCTACGGGCGGCGTGGCACGGCGGACCTTCAAGGTTCGCGGCGCGGCGGGTCTGGCGGCCGTGGTTTTTGCGGTCGCTGGGTGGGTTTCGGCCCCCCGTCGGGCAACCCGTTATCCCGTGTGTGTGTCTGGTGTCATGTCTATCGGCACACATGGGACCGGAGGGGCTTGCCTTAACCGGCTGGCCCTGCGAGGAGCCAACCTCAATAAAAAACCCCAATTCCCCGTAGCTGAGATCCGTGGCTATGGGGGGCCTTCGGGTGGCGGGCCGGGTAGAGTCCGCCAGCTAGCGATCCCCTCCAGGAGACCGCCCGACCTCCTGGAGTATCAGGGTTACCCGGGTGCAGGGGGCACCGCCCGGGTGGACGTTTGTTTCCCCCATACTCGTGGGATAAGTTTATGATGTCAAATTTTCAAACCCCAAACTTAAGAAGTACAAGCAGGAGTAGCTCGCTAGTGAGCCTAAATAACACGGACAACGCACCCTGTCCCAAAATGAGTGGTGCCGTAGTAGTCTTGAAGGACATCCTAGTAGGGAAAGAAGTTGATGCGCGCCGTCCACAAACAAGTGGCGCGACCTCTGTTAAAAAAGTAGTGAAAGTCGACGGGACTGATAGAGAATCGGACTTTGGCTCATGCTGGTCTGTTGAATCGGTGGAATCCCGGTCCGGACGAAAAAGAGTGAGGACCCAACGACGTAGAGGGTCACACAGTGATGGGACAGGTTCTGGCACTGACAGCGCCTCTAGCTCAGGCTGTGCAGTTGCCAAGCCAAAGAAAATAGCCGCAATCGGTGACATCGACGCTAGAAAGCAGTACAACAAAGAGCTTCGTGAATCTATAGAGCTCGAAGCCGAGAAAGAATTTGCCGAAGAAATTGCGCTAAAGCGACAGCGCTCTGGATCAGTGAACACAGGCTCATGTGGAATGTCGTTAGATGAAGAGCCACGTGCGGCCCTGATTTTTAAATCTGTGGAGGAAGAGCTGAAGACTATTCTAAAAGTGGCAACCACTTCCAGCCATCTCAAGGGTACCTACCAAAAGGCCCTCAAAGTCTCCGCAGCTACAATCAAGGACAAAACTCTCGCGCTCCTAAAATGCACGGTGACAGACGAAGTCGCCAAACTCGAGAGAGAGAATAGACGACTATCAGAAGACATCAATGATCTACGTAAGCAGCTAGACGAATTACGCGCTAAAAGAGACGTGCATGCTGATGTGCAGCAATCTTTCAAGCCTGAAGATATAATTCAAGCAGTGTCAAGTATTGTAGATGACAAGATCAGAGTGGCCACAACATCTGTCACTAACATGATCAATGCCCGCATCGAGGGTCTTAAGACGGCTGACAGACCCCGGCCATCGTTGGCTGCGGATAAAAAGAAGGTCTCTCATATTCCTCCTCCACTTACGGAATCCAATTTGCCTCCAGCAACAACGACTAAGATCCCTTCGGGAATAAAATCCAAGTGTGGCAAGTTAACGCTTATTCCCTGCACATCAGCCCAAAAGGGCAAAAGAAAGAGTAAAGGGAAAAAGATCACGGCAGCATCGGCAACGAACCCGGCCTCTGCCAAACAGACGGAGCCCAGTACGTCTACCGCTCCAGCTGCCTCCACTTCGTCAGAGGAAGCCCCTTGGACTGAGGTAGTCAAACGTGGTGCACAGAAAAAGCAAGCAAAAGCTGCGGCTGCTCAGTCCAATTCTAAGGCCACAGTACAAACTGCCAAGGATGCACAGCCTAAGACTAAAAAACCACGCAAGGTCAGAGAGCCTCGCACGGCTGCGGTTGTGCTCACTATCGGCCCAGAGGCAGAAAAACGTGGCATCACATATGCTGAGGTGATTCGGAAAGCACGAACCAGCATCAATATAGAAGAGCTCGGTATTCCGCCAATAAACACCACCACCGCGGTCACTGGTGCCAAAATACTACAGGTATCTGGTGAGGAACAGGTTGCAAAAGCTGACGCTCTCGCTGAGCAACTGAGAAGCCTATTTGAGGATGAGGACATTCGTGTCTCCCGACCTACGAAATGTATGGAGCTCTCTATCATTGGCCTAGATGACTCCATTCTAAAAGAGGAAATAGTCACCGCTGTTGCGATAAAAGGGAATTGCGCTCACCATCAAGTTAGAGTGGGTGAAATACGTTCTGGTCCTGGTGATATGGGCATCGCATGGGTGTCATGCCCCATTGCTGCAGCTAAAAAGATCCTTGAAGCAGGACGTCTCCTTGTCGGGTGGAGCTCAGCACGTGTTCGGGCAGTGGAAAAGCTTCCAATAAGATGTTACCGCTGTCTTGAGAGAGGACATGCCCGGCAGCAATGTATGGGTGAAGACAGAAACGACTTGTGCTTCCGCTGTGGAAAGTCCGGACATAAGGCGGCCAAATGTTCAGCTGAGCCCCACTGCTTAACTTGTGCGGCTTCGAAAAGAACAGCGGGACACGTTATGGGAGGTAGGAGCTGTAAGGCCCCCATCATTACTCCCAAGAAGGGCAAGAAAGCGGCTAGGACCCAAGCCGCCAAGCAGGCTGCAACAGAACAGCCCATGGACACGACTCCAATCGCCAATGGATCTACAACCAATGTCTAGGTTTATACAGGCGAACGTTAACCACTGCTCTGGTGCGCAGGACCTTCTACTGCAATCCATGAGGGAGGGGTTAATACACATCGCGGTAATTGCAGAGCCATACTTTGTCTCTTCCGGCTCAGACTGGGCCTCGGACCTGGACTCAACCGTCGCAATAACTAAGCTGGCAATAAACCTGTCTCCACCCCTCTCCATCTGTCAAAAGGGTCATGGATTTGTGGCTGTCAAATGGGGGGAAATCGTCATCATCGGCGTGTACTTTTCTCCTAACAAAAACTTGTCGGAGTTTGAAATCTTTTTAGGCGAACTCGGTACGGCTATTCGTCGAATCTCTCCGTCACCTGTTGTAGTCTTAGGGGACTTCAACGCCAAATCTGGGGTTTGGGGTTCCCCTGTAACGGATCTTCGCGGACAAAAAGTCGAGGCCTGGATGGTCATGTTCGGCCTCGTAATTTTAAATCAGGGCTCAGCCTTTACTTGCGTGCGACAGCAGGGCGGGTCGATAGTGGACCTTACGTTCGCTTCCCCTGCTCTCGCCGCGCAGGTACACGACTGGCATGTCCTGACCAAAACGGAAACACTGTCCGATCATCTCTATATACGATTCGACATTAGTCCCACTGACAGCAGTGATAGTCCCTCAGCGGATCTGTCTAGGAGCTCTTTTCCAAAATGGGCTTTAACAAAACTAAATAAAGAGTACCTTGAGGAGGCGGTTCTCGTTGAGAGCTGGTGCTCCCCATGTAGTAATATGTCCGACAATGTCGATTTGGAAGCTGACCTGTTCCGCTCCGCCATGCAGAGAGTCAGCGATTCTGCTATGCCACGAGTGCGACGCCAGCCACCGAAGCGAGCAGTATATTGGTGGTCAAGCGAATTGGCTGAGCTGCGCGCAGTTTGCGTTGCTCGCCGTAGAGAACTTGCCAGATATCGTCGCCGCACTCGCAACAGCAATAGAGACCAGGGGCTAGAAGAATACCTTCACGGCGTATATACAGAGGCTCGCAGAACGATGCGTACCGCTATATTTAAGGCCAAGACGGAGGCTCGCGAAAGACTTATAGAAAGCATCGACAACGACCCCTGGGGACGCCCTTATCGTGCTGCGTGCAATAAAATGCGTGGACAAGGCCCTCCGATTGTGGAATCACTACAACCACAATTGCTGCAAAGTGTTGTTGAGACCCTTTTTCCTGAGAGAGCTCCACACATTCCACCGCCAATGACCCGCCGTCGTGATGCTGCAACAACTGACGTCGACTCAAATGCACCGCCTCCGCCTCCTATAACCGATGCGGAATATGACGCGGCAATTACAAAGCTTCGCGCCAAAAAAACCGCTCCAGGGCCCGATGGTATCCACGGCCGTGTTCTGGCAATCTCTCTTGTGGAACTGGAGCAGCGCATACGCAACATTTTCAACTTGTGCCTGACGTCAGGAAGATTCCCACAAGTTTGGAAGAAGGGCAGACTAGTGTTACTACAAAAACAGGGCAGACCAATAGACTCGCCATCCGCCTTCCGGCCTATCGTGCTTTTGGACGAGGCCGGTAAGTTACTGGAGCGGATTATCGCGTGCCGCATCACCAGTCACCTGAAGTCCGTCGGTCCCGATTTAGCTGAGTCCCAGTTCGGTTTTCGAGAGGCCCGGTCCACCATTGACGCAATCATGTGTGTGAAAACCCTTTCTGATAGAATTGTTTCCCGCGGCGGTGTGCTTTTGGCGGTGTCACTTGACATCGCCAATGCATTCAACACGCTGCCTTTCGAATGTATTGCTGAGGCGCTCCGCTACCACGGGTTGCCCTTATATCTGTGCCGCATAGTTTCAAATTATTTGCAAAATCGATCTGTAGTGTGCCAGACTAGAGAAGGTAACATCATTGAGAGGAGAATGACATGCGGTGTTCCACAGGGGTCGGTTCTTGGCCCGCTCTTGTGGAACATCGGATACGATTGGGTACTGCGAGGCGCACTCCTTCCAGGCGTACGAGTCTTTTGCTATGCGGACGATACCCTCATCACAGCCCGAGCTATGTCGTATGAGCAAGCAGTCCGTCTCGGAACTGTCGGAACTATTCAAGTAGTACACAGGATCGAAAGGCTTGGTCTCCGGGTGGCTCTGGACAAAACTGGGGCGCTTCTCTTTCATGGGCCCAGGAAAGGTCCACCCCCTGGTGCTTCACTCATGCTGAACGGTGTCCGCGTTGCCATCGGCCCAACGTTGAAATATTTGGGGCTGGTGCTTGATCCGAAGTGGAAGTTCGTTGCTCACTTCCAGCAGCTCAGTCCTAAACTAACAAGGACAACAGCTGCTCTAAGCAGACTTTTACCTAACGTTGCGGGTCCTGGGGATGTCTGCCGCCGCCTTTACACGGGGGTGATACGCTCCATGGCACTCTATGGCGCACCTATATGGGTGAATGCTCTATCAGCCCCAAATAAGACCATCCTGCGAAGGTTGCAACGGGTCATGGCCGTTAGAGTCATTCGAGGCTACCGCACGATTTCTTATGAAGCCGCATGTCTGCTTGCCAAAACGCCACCATGGGACCTGGACGCAAGAGTTCTGGCAGTGGTGTATGCACACGGGGCTGCACTACGTGCAGAACATGGCCACCGGCGAATAATGCCGGAGGTGGTTCGACGCTGGAGAGAACAAGCGCAAAGGACCCTACTGAGGGATTGGCTTAATCGGCTAGAAGAGCCCACAGCCGGTGTTCGGACCGTAGAGGCTATCCGTCCTATCTTTAGGGACTGGATGATGCGGCGCCATGGCGTGTTGACCTTCCGGATGGTGCAGATCCTTACTGGGCATGGCTGTTTCGGCAGGTATCTGCACCACGTGGCCGGAAGAGAATCTAGCCCACGGTGCCACCATTGCAGCTGCGACGAAGACACGGCCCAGCACACGCTGGAGCACTGCCCTGCGTGGGATACACAGCGTCGTGCCTTGGTCGCCACCATCGGTAACGACCTCTCATTGCCGACCGTCACGAAAGAGATGGTTGACAGTGACGTAAAGTGGGAAGCGGTAGCCTCCTTCTGTGAAGCTGTCATGACACAGAAGGAGGCCGCGGAAAGAGCCCGCGAGGAAGATCCACTCGCGGGCCAAATCCGTCAAAGAAGGACTGGCCGTAGAAGGCGGCTACATGGCCAACTTCAACCGCCATAGTGGGGACGGCGGGTGACGGAGTGGGGCTCCGCCACCCGCGCCTAACGTCCCAGCGCGGGGGAACACCGTTTTGTTCTGCTGGTGTTCCCTTCTTTCCCCGGTGGGCCCGGTAGCGGGCATAGTCGTCGGCACATGGCAGAGACTGCGATGAGTACCCTGCCGTGTGTCGAAGCCTCGACTGTCGCGGAACACGTTGGTTTTTAGTGGGTATGCCGGCCTTCAGCCGGTGACTCCCACATAACCCAGGGGCAGCCCCATTTGCCTCTGGGTATCCATAAAGGATTTTCCAACGAAAAAAAAAAAAAAAAAAAAAAAAAAAAAAAAAAAAAAGGTTAGGTTAGGTTTTTTTTTTTTTTTTTAATTATCTTATTTGTTTCGCAGGCGGGTTTAAAATCTACGCAGTAGATTGTAGGATATAAACAATGCAGTTGTGCGCGTTTGTTGTAGTTTCGGCAGCTGCTATTTGATACAGCTGCTTACACTTTACAATAACGGTGGCCTAGATTGAGTTGAATGTTTTTAAATTATCTATGATGTGGGTGGTGAATTTGACAAAAGACTCTATGCATGATTTTTTTGTAAGTAGTGATATGATTGTGAAAGGGGAAATACCCAAGAGTTGGCAGCGTGTGATGTGTTGTTGGCGAGCGCTGCCAAATCTTGGACAGTCCTGAAGAAGATGCCACACAGTTTGTGCAGCATTGCCGCAAGGGCATTGATCAGAATCAATGATGTGAAATCGATGCAAATACTGACGGAATCCACCATGTCCTGTCAGTATCTGTGTTAACTGGAATGAAATGGGTGTGCTGGCCCGAAGTTCAGCGATGTTGTCAATGGAGGGGAGTAGAAAGCGTGTGTGTGCGCCATGGATAGAATTGGCATATCGGTCTTGCCACAACAGTTGGCTCTGTCTTTTGATGTTGTGACGTACATAACTGCGTGGAAAACAAGTATATATTGGTGCCGTCTGAAGCGTGGCAGCCATATTGGCCGCCCTGTCTGCTGCTTCATTGCCAGGTATGCCGGAATGACCCTTGACCCAGCAGAAGCGGATGACACAGGCGGTAGAGAGTTGTGAAATGGTCCGGTGAATATCTGCTACCATAGGGTTCGTATTATCTCTGTCACCTATGGCATCCAACGCTGACTTGGAGTCACTCAAAATGAGGGTGTCCGAGTAGTTCTCCTGGCAAGCTAAGGTGCATGCCTGTTGTATGGCGTAAAGCTCTGCCTGAAAGACAGTGCAGGCCTTGTAGAGTTTGAATTTAAGGATTCTCACCTGCTCAGCCGCTTCTGGGTCGACGATGACTGCTGCAGCTCCGACTTGGCCGTCCTCCTGTTTACTGCCATCTGTGTATATGTGGATTGTGTTAGAGCCGCATAAAGCATCCACTTGCTGTTCGCTGACGGCGAGTTTGTAACCAGGGGATAGCCGTAAAGCCGGGTGCAACAGACTGTGTGTAGGAATATCAAGTTCCATTGGTATATCATCAGGAAGAAAACTGGTCTTCTGAGTTAGCCGGGTTCTTTCCATGGTGTAAACCTCGATGATACGCAAGTCCAGGGGGACTTGCTGAGCAAGTGCTATCACTGCATCCGTCGATACCGTCCGATAAGCTCTGGTAGCCCTAATAGCAAATCCTCGCTGGAGTGAGGCTAGGCTGTTTTTAACACCGATCTTTTGAGCAATATGCCCCCATATACCTGCAGCATAAGTGATGGTGGGTTCCACTACTTGGCGATATATTATGTCAATGTTGGCAGGATGTACTCCCCAGGATGGTCTGACGAAAAGGCAAAGCCTATTGAAAAGTCGTAAAGCCTTACTACTAATATACTTAAGATGAGCATTAAAATTTAGTCTCTCGTCCAGGATAACGCCAAGTAGTTTTATACTATTTGAGAAGACGATAGAGTGATTACCCATGCGGATGTTGGCTGCTTTAGCCTTAGATGTAAAAGCAATGGCACTAGTTTTGGACGGCCCGAAGACAAGTTTAACACTATTTCCCCACTCAGAAATGAGGTAGAGCGCGTGGTTTATACGGGATTCTAATACTACATGGTTTGGGGCAGAGGCAATCAAAAGGACATCATCCGCGAAGGCTTGTAGCTGGCATCCCTCCGGCAGCTCCGTATGCAGAAGCTCATCCAATACTATATTCCATAGTAAAGGGCCGCAGGCAGAGCCCTGTATACAGCCCTTGGTCGTGTTCTTTTTGAACTCAGATCCCCCGTAATTGAGTCGCACAACGCGTCCGTCGATGTAGCTGCGTATTAGTCGGAAGATGTTAAGAGGGCAGCGAATGCGTCTGAGTCCCCGCAGCAGCGCTGGCCACCAGGCATTATCAAAGGCCGCCTTGATGTCCAGCGACACTGCGGCGACCTGGCAGCCACGCCGCTTACTGTCGTAGACTTCCTCAAGCGCATTATGTAGAGCCATGGTTGTGCTCGTCTGGTCCCTAAACCCGAACTGTTTTTTGTGCAGAAGGCCGTGGCTTTCGGCTTTAAATGTAACACGGCGGATGAATAGTTTCTCCAGCATTTTCCCAAAGACAGGAATTAGCCCAATGGGTCGGTGCGATGATAGCAAAGAGTAATCGTCTTTGGATGGCTTTGGAATTATGCGAACCACAGCCTCCTTCCAACACAGTGGGAAGTAACCAATAAGAAGGCACCTGTTCACGATGTCCGTAATGACATTGGGGTAGGCTTGGAAGAACTGAGCACAAATGTCTGACGTCAGACCATCATGCCCAGGCGCCCTCTTAGGGTTCATATTACGAAATATGGTGCGTATCTCATCCATATGGAAGGGAAGATCATTTTCTGTTGTGGGTTCTGACTCGAAATCCCTGCGCAGTTTGTGGTGGTTGGGATGATTATCGGGGCCATCGTCAGGATAAAAGTGGGCCAGTAAGGCCTGGCAAGTGTCAAAACTGGAGGTGGTAAAAGTATTTCCGACCTTTAGAGTGGCAGGCGGGCGACGCGGAGCCGTTTCCTTAAGAAGCCGATTTGTAAGAGACCATACATTTTCCTTGGTCTGTAACTCGCAGAATTGCCGAAAGTTCTTTGTTGATTCGTGTTGTATGGCATTCGTATATGCCTCTTTCTTTAGTCTTTGCCTGTCAAGTAATCCGTCCAGCGGGAGCCCTCGCCGCTTAGCCTTATGCAAATCTCGGTGAATTTTTAGAAGGTCCTGCTTAGACTCCTCAAGATGGTCGTTCCACCAGGGTGGTTTTGGTTTTACGGCCACTCCCCCTCCCCCGCAAAGTGGCATTGAATGTTCACAGGCAGACTGAATCATACGAGTAAGTTCAATAATATAATTCTCGAGCGAGTCTGGATCCATGCTTGAAATGTTAAGGTCAAGCAATTCAGAATTGGCCATTCCTGTATGTAAGTTCTCCTTGAAGGCTGCCCAATTGGCTTTAGTTGACTTATACCGGAATGTAGAAGTAGAGCGACCAGAGGACGTACCCTCATTGCCAAATACGAGCATACACTCAATCGCATTATGCTGAGAGGCTTGACATGCTTCCAGATTAACTCTCCATCCATAAAAAAGGTCGGTAGCGTTGTCAGAAACAAACGTGAGGTCCACTATGGATGTGCGATGCTCACCGTGTGTAGTTGTCTCAAAGGTGGGAGTTGTGCCTTCATTGCATAAGTGAAGCGAGTGTGTATGCATCAATTCAAATATTTGTATGCCCCTAGGGTTAGGGTTGGCCCTCAGGCCACCCCAGGCAGGATGGTGTCCGTTGAAGTCGCCGCCAACCAGCACTGCTATTCTAGTATGCGCTAGAAAGCGCTCCAGCTGGTCTAAGGTATCGTACTGGTCGACGGTGGGCTCCACATATACAGAAACGATGGCGAGACTTTTATTGTTACAGGTCAGGTGAACCACACTCAAGTTAGGTGTAGAATATTCATTAGAACTAATTGCGTTGACAGAGCCTTTTTTGATCCAAATACATGCCTTAACTGGGCGATTTGGGAGCGGCAGCTGGTGAATATCTATCCCCGCAATTGTGTGTACTTCGTTCCTGTTGCCGACGTAAGGTTCTGAGACAATGGCCACTTTATGAGAACTGTCATGAAAATATTTAAGGAACTCGTGCTGAGCTCGAGAAGATCGGTCAAGATTGCACTGTAGTACGCCAAAGCTAGTCAAAGGGATATTTGATGAATGATTATTACAGTTGAGGTGAGCCATAGTCGATTCGGCTTAGGATTTTAAATTGCATGGCTCGCACTCTGGGGCAACTTTGAGAAATTGAAAGATGTTTAGTGTCTGTATTAGCTTTGAATTTGGCGTTGTGTGTAGTGCAATTTGCGCAAATCGGCGCACCATTCGCAGCTTTGATGGGACAATCATCATTGCCGTGCGAGGTCTGAAGGCAGTAAGTGCAGCGGTTTTCAATCACGCTGCATCTGTTCTGGGTGTGCCCAAACTGTAGGCAACTTCGGCATTGTACGAAAGGGGAAAAGTTTTCAACATGAACCCGTTGGTAATCCACATTGACTCTTCCCTGTTTAGTGATAGCTTGCCAGACTCGAGGGGCTGCCAAGAACACGGCGTTAAACAAATTGGGGTTCCGGTTGTTCCTGATAAAGCGGAGTTGGAAATCCTCTTTAGAGGCAGATTCTAGTGTCTGATTCTGTTCGAGGATGATATTCGCCAGCTCTTCTCTGGGTATATCCTTAGAGACGCCCTTGACAATAACCATGGGTCGAAGTTTACGTGCCGGCTCAGCTTTGAGGTCCACGCCACTGTTCATGCGTTGCATGGCATCACTGAGGTGTTGCTCGTTTTCAAACTCTACTCGCAGCTTGCCATGAGACACAGTCTGAACCTTGGTAGGGGCATATTTCGCTTCTTTAAAGTTGATGCATTTACGCATAGCCTTGATCGCTTCTTGCCGATTTGTGATTTCAGTACTGGGGGTGATAATTAACGCCGGTGGAGGGGCGGTTGTAGGCAATGGTGCCGCCTGGCTATTGCGGGCAGCTCGCTGAGAGGTAACCTGAGCATAAGTGGGAGTGGAGGAAGAGACAGCCTTGGTTTTCTCGAAAGTACGCAGCTCTTTCTTAATTGAGGTGGCCACCTCTTGCCGAATTGTGGACCTGATTTCTCGTCGCAACTCGTCACTAATCATGTTTATGGATTGTGAAGTCGTGAGTGACCGAATTTCATCAACTGGTTGCACTTGAACGGGAGTAAATGTGGCGTTTTGAATAGAAGCCACGTCCGAGCACTGCAGGCTTTTAACTAGATTGACCACCCACGTAGTGAGATGTAAGACCTCCTCATGGGCGGCCAGCGTGAGGTTTCGTGCTGGTGCTTTGACGCTTTTACTCTTAGTTAGCTGCGCCGATGAATCCAAAATAAGAGCTCTCATAACCGTCTGAAAGGTTTCGATGTCATGGACGTCACTGGCCCTGGCTGGGAGAGCGAGCTCCGTGGGAGCCGTTTTTGCTTTTTGCTTTGTACTTTTTGATATGACGGCAGACACAGAATTAGCGCGGCAAGAAGAATCCTGTGATATAGGTGCTATAGAAGCTGGGGTCGCAAAAGTGTGCTCGGATTCAGAGGAGAATGGTTCAGAGTATTTAATCGGTTGGTCTGGAATACCTATGGAGATTAGCTGTGTTGAAATTGGTCGCTGTGGTGAATTGACGATAATATGTTGATCTATTGCCTGTATAAGATCTGATGTTAGTGTATCATCATTGAGTGGCTGACTAATTGTGATTGTAGAAAGAGGGTCTGATATCTCTGAGCATGCAGTAATTTCCGGATGCAAAGTTGCGGAGTCTAATGCGAGAACTGTGTTTGTATTATTTGTATGAATCTCGGTTGATTTATCAGTTGCCATGGTCGTTTTCCGCAGGAATCGTCCGCGCGAATCCCTGGTCTGTTTAGGAGAAGTCGTCGTCGTCGTATTCGCAGAGGCAGTTCGGGTGTCAACATTCGTAGCAAGGGTCGTTTTGTTAAGATCAATCATTTCGTTAAGAGTTTTTGTGTTATCAATATCCATAATGATTCCCACGAGAAGGGTCGATATAAACTACACCGCGGGGTGACGCCCATTCCCGCGGTGTGAGGATTTGGGTACTGCAGGGGTCCCCAGATACCTGCAGGTTTTAACGGGTGCTCTCCCGGGTTTTAGACTCTTTTCCTTGAGGTGGCCGGCCAATAAAGGCAAGCCTCCGGCCCACTCACTACCACGACATACCACCACTGACGCCTCGAAGTGGGGTCGTTGAAGTGGAGGAGCGGGTTACGGATTAAGAGGGGTGGGCGTAACACCCCCCTGCGTGACTGTTAGGCCACGGATATGTGGAGCCGTTAGTTTGGGGAGAGGTGAGTTGGCCGGATAGTGATGGCGTGAAAGTGTGTTCCTCTCCCCGTAAGCCCCCCCCCCCCCACCGCGACAAGGTCGCTCCACTAAAGGGGGGGTTAGGTTAGGTTAGGTTAGGTTAGGTTAGGTTAGGTTAGGTTAGGTTAGGTTAGGTTAGGTTAGGTTAGGTTAGGTTAGGTTAGGTTAGGTTAGGTTAGGTTAGGTTAGGTTAGGTTAGGTTAGGTTAGGTTGAGTGGAGTAAACCACAGTAAAAAATCCCCTAATCCCAAGGTTCGGGGGGTGCCGATGGGATGAATGGCCGGCGGGGTTACGCCGGTCCCAAGCCCTCCACGAGTGTGGGAGTGGGTTGCCGCGCCCGTAAGCGGCAAACAAACAAAATGAACAGTCTCGGGAAGAACATATTACCCCAGGAGGGTTCCGGTCGCTCCGCGGCCGGGGAATCCCTCCCTGTCGCTCCGGCGGCAGGCTGCCCCATCGTTTCTGGGGGGGGCACCAGCTGTTCTGGGCGTAGCCCAACAAAATGCGAACCCGTTGAGAGCGGGCGCCCATCGGTATCCGGGCCGGTGGGTGTTAAATATGCTACCGGTAGCGCTGTGAGTGGCTCGGAGCGCGATCCGAGGGACTCGGTGATGGACCGGGTCATGAATTGGGAAGTAGAGTCGGCAGCAACATCGGAGTTGGAGTTCGACACGTTGTCCTCTAGAGGGCCCTCTAGGGGGTCAGTAACTTTGAAGTTTGTCGGGGGTGCGGGGAAATCGAAAGGGTGTACCGCAGCAACTAAGAAGAAGAATCTGACCGGGCGTGGCCGTGGTGTCAGGGAAAGGGGTGCCGATAGGTCGTCCCTCAAGCGGCGGAAGCCCCAGACTAGGGCTGATTCAGCGTCTGGGCGGCGTGGGACAGGGGACGAGCTGGAGTTCCCTGGTCTCCCTGTGGAAGAGGCCATGCCAGCGCCACAAAAGCTGCCACGTTCCAAATATGGCAGGGGCTACAGCCACAATGTGGGGCTTGCCCAGGCCCTCCGGGAGTTGAGGGCGGGGCCGCCGGACTCAGAGTCGGAGCTCGACGAATTGGAGCGGGAGCTGGAGCAGGAGATCAGCCCTGTGCGTAGCCCGATCGCCGGTCACTCTGTGACAGAGCAGGATGAGGGGGACATAGGACCCCCCAACAGCGTCAGGGGGTTGCTAAAGCGAGCGGAGGATGGAGCCGCAGCTATCCACCGGGCTACCCGCAAGTCCGGAAATTTGAAAGGGACCACCATGCGGGAGATTGACTGCGGCTCCAAGGCCATGCTGGAGGCTGTAAAGGAGCTGGCAAGACGACAGGACGGGGAAGAGCTGCGCCGGCTCCGTGAAGAAAACGCGCGCAATCAGGCCCAGATTTTCACCTTGAGGGGGGAGGTGAGGGCCCTTAGAGAGGCGATTGCGGCAAGCACTGGACCACGGAGAGCGGAGGCCCCCCCCCTGGGGGTGACGGCCGTTCCGGAGCAGAAGCGCGCTGAGGCGAGCGTGAGGCCGCTGCAGGGTGACCAGCACGCCGTGACCCGGGAGGAGTTCGCCCGCGCTATGGAGAAGATGCAGCAGGCACTGATGCAGCATATCGGAGGTGTGGTGGGGGCGCGATTTGAGGGGCTGGAGGTGGATGGCCGGCTGATGCCCGCCAAGTCCCATCGCCCCCCGTTGGCGGCTGTTGCGCGAAAGGGGGAAACGGTGGCTAGTGTGCCAACTACCCTGGCCCCGCCAGCGAACCAACCGCGGGCGGCTAAGACCAAGGCCGCTACCAAGAAGCAGGCCCCGATGTCAAAGGAGACGGTTGCGGGGCCCTCCCGGGAGGCACCGGCAGCCGAAGAGGGCTGGACACTGGTGGCAAAGAAGCCCCAGAATAAGAAGGCGGCCCCGGTGCCGGACGCTAAGGAGCCCCACGTCCCCAAGGCGAAGTCAAAGAAGAAGCGGGCCCCGGGGCCACCCAGACCGCCGCGGTCGCTAGCAGTGGTTATGGCCCTCAAGCCGGAGGCAGTGGCGGAGGGCCTCACATACAGGGATGCGCTGTCCAGGGCCAAGGAGCGGGTCAATTGGGGGGAATTGGGAATGGGCCCAGCGCGTTTCCGTCAGGGCGTAACGGGGGCTCGTATTCTTGAGCTCCCCAAAGAGGCCACTGTGGCCCAGGCGGACGCCCTAGTAGCGAGGCTGGAGGAGGTGTTGGGGGATGCCGCAAAAATCACTCGTCCCACAAAGATGGCTGACGTCCGGGTCTCGGAGCTGGAGGACTCGGTGTCGGCTGAAGAGCTTCGGGTGGCGCTGGCCGAGCGTGCGGGATGCGCCCCTGAACTCGTTAGGGTCAGTGCCATCTCTCCAGGTATTGGTGGTATGGGAACGGCCTGGGCCTCGTGCCCGGCGGAGGCCGTGCGGCGGTTGATCGAGGGTGGACGCATGGTGGTTGGCTGGAGCGCTGCTAAGCTAAGGGTGATGGAGCAGCGCCCCATGCGATGTTATCGGTGCCGGGAGGTGGGTCATCCCCAGCAGTTGTGCCCGTCGCAGAAGGACCGCAGCCGGCTTTGTTACCGGTGCGGAGCCGAAGGCCACATTGCGGCGGTGTGCAGGGCGCCGAAACCACGGTGCTCTGTCTGTTCAGATCGGGGCCTTCCATCTGAACACCGGATGGCCGGGCCGGCCTGTAAACCTCCAATGGTTAAGGGTCGGCCGATCCTACCGGAGAGGAACTCCGGGGCTACAGCCTCTGCTGTCGCCGCTGGAGTGTCACCGATGGAAACCGGTGGTGCATAGGCACAGCCGGACCGTCGGAGGCACCCCATGGGGCGTGGAGCGGGGTTTGTGGTGGATCCCTCTCGTTAACAACTGTGGTTTGAGCCATGGTTGGGAACGAGAGGGTCTGGGATGTTCTGCCCCCCCCCTCCTGTCGGAAAGCGTCTGTGCTGGTGTGCGGACGCTGTCTGGCAGGAGGGAGGGGGCGCGGGGGGGGTGCGGGAGGTGGCTCTCTGTAGTGGGGAGCCACCTCCGGCATCCCTTCCGGCGCTGACGGGTGGATGGGGCAAGACGGGTGGCTTCGACTGCCCGTGTTGCCCTATCCTAAGACGTGGCTGCGTGTGCGGGGGAAGGCTGCCCCTCGTGCATGCATTGCACTTGTCACGTCACGTCTGGGGTTGCCCTGCGTTTCCTCTGGGCAACCTCCATGGGCGCTAAAGGCCACTTTGGAGCCTGCTTCGGCGGGTTCTGAGGTGGTGCCGGGGGCCCCATTCCGGTGCCGGCTGCGGTCTGTGGCTGCGGCCGGTTCTGGAGGGGGGCCTGGCGCTCTCCCTGGAGGCTGACTTCGGTTGGTTTTTGGGGAGGGCTGCCCGGAGTTGGCTTGGTGAACTTGCTTCGGCAGATCCCGGGTCATCTTCGTCATGGGCATAGTGGGAAATCGGAGATGGTTTAGTGGGTATTCCCAGTGCCACCAATATCAGGTGCTGGGCGACCCCCACACAGGCCCACGCTAAGCCGGCGGTCCGCTGGAACATAGTCCAGTGGTTTAGGGTATCGTCTGTAAGAGGATTCCATCTCCGTAAAAAAAAAAAAAAAAAAAAAAAAAAAAAAAAAGGTTAGGTTAGGTTAGGTTAGGTTAGGTTAGGTTAGGTTAGGTTAGGTTAGGTTAGGTTAGGTTAGGTTAGGTTAGGTTAGGTTGGGGTGCATGTTGGGGAGCCTCCTAGTGTGCTGGGGGCGTTGTCGGGCTCACTTGTTGCATTTTGGCGGATGTTCTGTCATCCGGTGCAAACGGTGGGTCCCACAACGTGTCCAGACGGCGCATCCTGGGCGACTGCGAATTCATTATCCGCCCGTAAAGGGTAATGGGTTCGCAGCCGGCCAATCTCCAACACAGTGCGGCTGCCATTGGGCATTGCACGGCCGCACAAGCCCGTAGCCCTGCATTTATGTGGGGTCGGGGGCTGGGCGTATGGGGCTTGCCCTGTGCGTCTGGCTGTGAGGAAGAAAACCTCTCTAAAAAATTACCCTGGTGGGGCCCCCTTGGGGGGCCAGTGGAGCTTCGGTTCTTCGGAGGTGTCTGCGGTTGAGCTTTGCTCCCGCGGTGGACACTCTGGTTTCCGAGTGTTGTGGGCCGCTCTCGGCGCTCCTCTGTTTCGTCAGAAGAGGCAGGAGACGCGGTGGTTTGACAGGAGGAGAACGGGCTGTTTGTCGGCTCGTGGCGTAGTTTCGCCTTGTCTAGGAGTTTTATCTCCTGCGGGAGCTCTCTCGCTGACGGTCGTTTTAGGCGGTCACGCGCTGCGGGGATCCCTGTATGACAGGCCCTCGTCGGGCAACTTGTTACCCTCACTGAGAGGGCCAAGAGACTAGGCCACTGAGGTCTGGTCTGAGAGGAGCTTACCTCAATAAAAAAGCCCCAAGCCTAAGTTTGAAGTGTGGTGATAGGCTGAATGGCCAGAGGGAGTCTGGTCCCTAGCACTAGTGGTGAAAGGGAGTAAGCGAGAACCTATACTCGCCAAAAAATGGGAACAACCACCATGGACGCAGATCTAAAAACAAAACAACCCCAGGAGGGTACCACCGTAGGTGGAGAATCCCTCCCTTCGGCTTCGGCCGATGGCAGGCCCCACGTATCTGGGGGGGGCCAAGACTGCTCCGTGTCAGTTGACACGAGGTCATACAATCCCGCTGACCACGGGCGCTTGTCGTTATCTCGGGCGGCTAGTGTGAAATTGGTTACGAGTGAGAGTGGTGAGGAAGTCGGCATCAATAAGTCCGGCGGTCACGGTAAAGGCAAGGAGGTGGCAAGACTTTGGAGGCAAGGACAGTCTGATATGGAGACCGAATCAGATGGGTCGGGATACGAGACCCCTTGCGCAGCGAAACAAGCGGCTTTAACTTCAAAGTTTCTTAAAGAGGGAATGGAGTCGGATAGTTCAATGCCGGCGAGAAACACACGCAGTAGATCTACTGTCGTGAAAAGAAAAAGAGAGGAAAGAGGCAATGGTAGAAGCCGTAGCGACTCATCGTCCACAGAATCAGTGATCTTCAGGCCATCATCAGCTGCGCCGGGATCTACGGCGAAAAGAGGACGCGGACGGCCACCGACGGTTGGTACTTTCGTTGGTTATGGTAAAGCCAAAGAAGAGAGGGAGAGGAAAAGACTTGACATTGCGGAGGACATAACGGCTAAGGAGATTGCTGACTTAGCTAGAGATTTCACTGGCGGGGAAAAGGGAAGGAAAATCCCCGACAAACTGGACGACGATATTGACGACCCGTCAGCCCCTGGGCTTATTGAGATGGGCAAACAAGCGGTCAAAGTTTTTGAGACAATGCTCGAAAAGTCCCAGAGATTAAAGGGCAGTGTCAAGGGGGAAATGAAGCGAGCCTGTATTTTAATGGCGGAAGTAATGAACAGGATAGGAGCACTCACCATCACAGAGGAGACCAAAATGCTCCACCGAGAGAATGACCACCTCAAAAATGAAATGAGGATGATGAAGGAGAGGACGGAGCGCATCGAAAAAGACCTGGAGGAGTGCAGATATCAACTCTTGCGCAATAAAGCTACTGCGGATAAACCTCCGACGGCCCCTCAGGATCCGCGCCTCGAGGACAGGCAGAAGGAGAAGGACGAAGACAGGCTGAGGACGGAAATTCTCGCGTCCGTCCGAAACATGATGGAAGCGAACACAGAGTCCATCCTGAGAAGGCTTCCGCCACTCGCGCCTGAACCTAACCTTAGACCGCCTCTTGCAGCCGACGTGAGACGCCAAGCTGTGGCTAAGGAAACTCCAACAGGACCTGGCGAAAAGAATGGACCTAAGAAAGGTAAAAAGAAAAGGAGCAGAAAGAATGAGGAGACGAAGATCCAACCAAGGGTTGAAAATACTCCCCCCGTGAGTACCCCGCCAAATGAACCACCTACCTCTGCTGCGACTCAGGACAGGGAGGACGAAGAAGGTTGGAATAAAGTAGTGGGCAAAAACACTCTCAGAAAAGAGAAGAGAAAGCAGGCCAAGAATCCGCAGGAGGAAGCGCGTAGCAAGGACGCCGGTCAATCCAAAGGGGGCGCAAAAGAACCTAAGAAGAGAAATCGGAAGCCTAGACTGCGTGAAAGAAAGACTGCAGCAGTAGTTATCGACATCCTGCAGTCGGAAAAAGAAAAGGGCCTGACATTTGCCGACATAATGAAGGAGGCAAAAGAAAAGGTAGACTTGAAGGAAGTGGGAATCACTGGCATCAACTTTAGGAGGTCGGTCGCGGGGGCGCTTGTCCTCGAGCTTCCCAAGGAGGCCGGTGTGGTTGAGGCTCAAAGACTAGAACAGACCCTTAAGGAAAAGCTCCCTGTATCGGTCCGGGTGACGCGCCCAATTAAAAAGGCGGAACTCAGGGTGCTGGGGATGGACGACTCAGTTTCCTGCGATGAGGTTGCTGCAGCCGCTGCTAAAGCGACAGGACTTCTGGTGGAGGATTTTGCCATCGGGGAACTGAGGATGGACCGATACGGCATGTTGGCCACATTGATCCGTTGCCCTGTGGCAGCTGCCAAAAAGTTACTAGAGCAGAAGCGCCTGCTGGTCGGATGGAGCTCGGCAAGAATCGTCGCCCTTGAGCCTCGACCGATGCGGTGCTACCAGTGTATGGAGTTAGGGCACACGCGGCAAATTTGCGCATGCAATATCGACCGGAGCAACCAATGTTTCCGCTGCGGAGCCACTGGTCACTTTGCCGCGGATTGCAGGGCGAAACCGAACTGCACGGTCTGCGCCGCTCATGGGAAGCCAGCCGACCATACTATGGGGGGCCGGTTGTGTCGCCCAACCCAATCGAATAGCAGAAGACGTGGTCCTCCGAGGTCCTCCAGCTCTGCAAGGCCTGCCAAGCTAGCCCAGAAGCTGCCCGTGGAGGCGATGGTCACGGATAATGCCCAGGGGTAGAACGCAGCGTCTTATTCAGGGGAATTTGAACCATGCTCGGCACGCACAAGACCTCCTGGTGCAGTTCATGGCGGAGGAAGAAATTGACCTGGCAGTGATGGCAGAGCCGTACCTGGTCCCAAACCAACCTCGATGGGCTGGTGACCGGGACGGTACGGTGATGATAGCTGGAGGACTAAACTCTCCACCCCTCAGAGTTAGGTTCAGAGGGCAAGGTGTGGTAGCAGTGAACTGGGAAGAGGTCGTTGTAGTCGGCGTATACTTTTCGCCTAATAGGCCAGTGGCGGATTTCGAGGCGTTTTTAATTCAGCTCGGGCAGGTCGTCAGCGCAGCTCACCCTCTTCCCGTGATGCTAATGGGTGATCTAAACGCCAAGTCGTCTGCGTGGGGATCGGACACAAACGACCAGAGAGGTGATTTGCTGGAAGATTGGCTGGTACAAATGGGTCTCGTCGTTGTCAACGTTGGACGCGAATGGACATGTGTGCGGCAGCAAGGGGGATCAGTGGTGGACATCACTCTGGCCTCCCCTGGGTTGGCCGATCGGATTTGTAACTGGCGGGTGCTGGGTGGGGTGGAGACACTCTCAGACCACGTCTATATCCGGTTTGAAGTCTCCATCTCATCCAGCGTAGATGGTGGTAGCAGCTCAGCGCGGCGTGACCCTTTTCCGCGTTGGTCGCTGACGAAGTTAGATAGGGAGAACGCTGAAATCGCAGCAATTATAGCTTCCTGGGTACCAGCCCCGGAGGGATTTACTGGAGTTGACGACGAAGCGAGCCGACTGCGGGACGCCTTTCAATCTGTGTCCGACGCGTCAATGCCTCGCGTGCGTCGTCCTCCTCCGAAGAAAGAGGTCTATTGGTGGTCCCAGGAACTGGCCAATCTTCGTGCGGCGTGCATTAGTGCCCGGAGAGCTTATACCAGAAGTAGAAGAAGTAGATTTCGCGACTTGGACAGGGAGGCTGTTCTCTGGTCAGCCCATCGCGACGCAAAGGACACCTTCAAAAAGGCCATTGCACAAGCCAAAGACAGAGCTTGGCAGGAACTTCTAGACGGCATAGATGCGGATCCCTGGGGTCGCCCATATCAAAGGGCTCGTGACAAACTGCGCTCCCAGGGTCCACCTGCAGTCGAGACTATGCAGCCTGAGCTGCTCAACAATATCGTCGAGGCCTTGTTCCCGCACGTTGCAGAACACACTCCTCCTTCTATGGAGCCGCCGGAACAGATCGAGCCGGAAGACGAACAAGCCACGGCACCAGTTACGACAGGCGAAATAGAAAGTGCGATCGAAAAGATGACCGCTCGCAAAACCGCCCCCGGACCTGACGGGATGCACGGGCGTGTCTTGCAACTGGCTCTTGACCATCTTGGAGGTACAATGCGCTCCCTATTTGATCGAGCATTAACAGAGGGTAAATTTCCGACTATCTGGAAGACAGGGAGACTGGTTCTGCTTCACAAACACGGTAGGCCAGCGGACTCCCCTAGCGGTTACAGGCCCATCGTACTGCTGGACGAGGTGGCCAAAATCTTTGAAAGAATCCTGGCGGGCCGCCTCAATAATCATCTATCGAATCGCGGAACCGGCCTCTCCAACGCCCAATTCGGGTTTAGGGAGCACCGATCAACGGTAGACGCGGTGCTAGTACTCAAAAGTGCCCTTCAGGCGGCACAACAGAGGGGAGATGTGCTCATAGCGGTGTCTTTAGACATCGCGAATGCCTTCAACACTCTCCCCTTTGCGACAATACTTGAAGCACTGCGTTTCTTTGGCGTACCGGAATATCTACAGAGGCTAGTGAAGGACTACCTGACGGCACGGGAGGTGCTGTATGCGGGGCAAAGTGGTGTCCTTCAGCGACGGCGTATGTTGTGCGGTGTTCCACAGGGGTCGGTATTGGGGCCACTCCTGTGGAACATCGGATACGATTGGGCCCTCAGGGGAGCCCCTCTGCCCGGGATGGGAGTGATCTGCTATGCGGACGACACTCTCATCACGGCCAGAGGCAGGGACCCACAAAGGGCTGCTGCGTTGGCGACGGCTGCCACCAGCCTTATAGTAGGCCGAATAAAGAGGCTGGGCCTTCAAGTCGCCGCTCACAAAACGGAGGCAATTCTGTTTCGGCCTCCCCGGACTAGGCGCACCACCGGACTGATAATAGAGGTAGAGCGAGCTCGGATTGAAGTGGGCTACACTCTGAAATATTTGGGGCTGGTGTTAGACGACACCCTGAACTTTGAAGAGCACTTCCGCCTGCTTAAGAAGAAGTTAGTAGGTACTGCTGGAGCCCTCGCAAGGCTTTTGCCCAACGTTGGAGGCCCCAGTGGCACTTGTCGGAAGCTATACGCGGGTGTACTGCGTTCAATGGCGCTGTACGGTAGCCCCGTATGGGTCGACGCCCTGTCCGACCGCAACCGCGCCCATCTACGCCAAGCACAGCGGATAGCGGCCAACAGGATCATTAGGGGCTACTGTACAATCGGGTTTGACGCTGCCTGTGCCCTTGCGGCAACGCCACCATGGGAGATGGAAGCGGAGATCCTTTCAAAAATATACAGGATGAGGGTTAATGCGATCACGACGGGAACACCAATCGACATCGAGCGCATCCGGCGGCACGCAAAAACAGAACTTGTTGCTGAGTGGGCGGAGAAGCTATCGACTGCCGCGTATGGAGTAAGGACCATTGAGGCACTCCGCCCTGCACTGCACAAATGGGTGCGGAGAAAGCACGGCTCGCTTACCTACCACATGGTACAGTTGCTCTCAAATCATGGTTGTTTTGGGAGCTACCTACACCGAATTGGTAGGGAAGCGAGCCGTGCCTGTGCCCAGTGTGGGCATGTGGAAGATAACGCCCAACATACTTTAGAGGACTGCCCGTTCTTTGGGCGACAACGGACAGATTTGATGCGTATCATAGGGCATGACCTTTCGCTGCCTGGCGTGGTTCTGTCCATGCTAAGCAGCGAAAGGTCATGGGACGCAGTGGCAGCCTTCTCTGAGGCCGTCATCTCGGAGAAGGAAGCCTCGGAGCGGGCCAGAGAAGACGATCCTCTCTCTGACCCGCGCCGACGCCGCCGCAGCGGGCGAAGGAGGCGCCAGTTTGCACGACAGGTGCCTCCCTAGCCTGGACCACGTGGGCGTTGGGACGGGGGTCCCGACGTCCACATTGCACGGTCCAGCCGATTGACGATCGCCCCTTGCTCAGGCGATCGTCAGTTCCCTGTAGGGTAGCGGAATAGAGGGGGCTCTGTAACAGCCCTCCTCTGAGTGTAGGGGCCAACATACGCCCCCCTCTTTGTGGAGTCCGAAAGGACCTCGCCATCGTCGCAGGATGAAAAATAACAGTTCCCTGGACGACATACGGCGGTAGCGGAGCACCCTGTGTTTTAGTCGGTTCGAGTCCGACATAACTCGTTTATCCCCCCCGGGTAACGAGTATGCGTGGGCATTTCACAGGGCAAAAAAAAAAAAAAAAAAAAAAAAAAAAAAAGGTTAGGTTAGGTTAGGTTAGGTTAGGTTGGGGTGCATGTTGGGGAGCCTCCTAGTGTGCTGGGCGCGTTGTCGGGATCGCTTGTTGCATTTGATGTTCTGTCATCCGGTGCAAACGGTGGTCCCACAACGTGTCCAGACGGCGCATCCTGGGCGACTGCGAATTCATTATCCGCTCGTAGGGTAATGGGTTCGCAGCCGGCCAATCTCCAACACAGTGCGGCTGCCTTCGGGCATTGCACGGCCGCACAAACCCGTAGCCCTGCATTTATGTGGGGTCGGGGGCTGGGCGTACGGGGCTTGCCCTGTGCGTCTGGCTGTGAGGAAGAAAACCTCTATAAAAAATCACCCTCGGGGGGCCCCCTTGGGGGGCCAGTGGAGCTTCGGCTCGTGGTATGGCGGCCTTCAAGGCCGCGGTCCGCTTCATGCGGACGGTGTCGGGAGCTTTTGCTCGTGGCGCAGTCGCGCCTTTGTTGGAAAGGTCCTTTTCAGGACCAGTGGACTTCGGTCGGTGTATGGCGGGCCTTCAAGGCCCGCGGAACGTTCAGCGTTCGTTTTCGGCGTGGGGCGCTCCAACGCTCCTTTTGCGTCGGCTCTTGGGACCTGCCTTAACTGGCCGGTCCCGATGGAGCTTGTCTTTATTGGCTGGCTCAGCGGCCGCCTTCGGGTGGCGTGGCACGGCGGACCTTCAAGGTTCGCGGCGCGGCGGGTCTGGCGGCCGTGGTTTTGCGGTCGCTGGGTGGGTTTCGGCCTCCCGTCGGGCAACCCGTTATCCCGTGTGTGTGTCTGGTGTCATGTCTATCGGCACACACGGGACCGGGGGGGCTTGCCTTAATCGGCTGGCCCTGCGAGGAGCCAACCTCACTAAAAAACCCCAATTCCCCGTAGTTGAGATCCGTGGCTACGGGGGGCCTTCGGGTGGCGGGCCGGGTAGAGTCCGCCAGCTAGCGATCCCCTCCAGGAGACCGCCCGACCTCCTGGAGTATCAGGGTTACCCGGGTGCAGGGGGCACCGCCCGGGTGGACCTTTATTTCCCCCATTCTCGTGGGACTAATATGGAGTTCAATAAAAATAAAACCAAACCAATTAGATTAAGTTATGATGAGAGCATTATGCGCAGTGAGAGTCGCTCATTAAGGAGCAAATTTTTGAAGGAAAAGGCGCCTGTAGTTGCAGAGGTGTCTAAAGATATCGAGAACGCCGTCTTCTCAGATGAGCCAATGTCGGAGGCCGAATCCGTTTCTAGCACGGAGACGGTCGGATCCCGTGTCGGGCCGCGCAAGCGTCCACGTGACACTAGGGAGAAGTGTAGAGATAGTCAGTCTGACTCGGACGACGCTTCTAGCGTATCCACAAAGACGCCAAAAGTTGCGCCGCGCGGCAGAGGCCGCCCTATTACCACCGGCGAATTCGCTGGCCTTGCCGAAGCCAAAAGGCTCTTGAACGAGGCTAAGAAGGAGGAGCTTCGACTAAAGGCCGAAGAATCCATGGCAATGGAGTTGGATAGGCGTCGCCTGCGCTCTGATTCTGCGCACGGTTCGTTTGCCTCGGACGGCTTTATATCCGCTGATGAAGGCCCACTTGCATCGCAATTAAACGAAGCAGTAGCTAAAGAGCTGGAGATTATTAGGCGTGTCGCTAACACCTCCGGCAACCTGAAGGGAACATTCCAGCGTGCACTGCGCGAGGCAGCTGAAGCGATTGCCAACAGCACTAAATCTATGCTGAAGTGCACAGCAACCACTGAGAATGCCAAGTTGATGGCCGACAACCAGCGGCTACAAAGTGAAGTTGCGGAAATGCGCAAGGAGCTCGCGGAGCTGCGCGCCGAAATGAGAGGATCCGGAGACCGGCGCGACAGAAGCGCGCCTCCATCGGTGGCAGATTCGGAAACGACTGTCCCGCCGTACTTTGAGACATGGAGCCGGTCAGTCATGAACATGATCAGCAACATGATAGGCGCGAAATTCGACGGGCTTGAGAAGGATGGCAGACTCCTGCCTGCCAAACGCCACCGACCACCGTTGGCCGCAGACAAGGCAAGGGAGACATCGCCGCCCCCCGTGGACTTACCATCCACGTCGACGACCGTTCCAAAGGCTGCCTCTAAGGGCAACGCCCCATCGGAAAAATCTTCGGATGCTCCGACAAACCCGTCCGGTGCCAAGAAGAAGAAAAAGCCGACGAAAAAGAGCCAAAAAGTCCAAGCAGCCTCTCATGCTCCGGCTGTCCCAGGACCTTCCACGGCAAACCCTAGACCGACCGCTTCGTCTTCTAAACCCGATTCTGAGGGCTGGGTTACGGTAACCAACTCAAAGAACAAGAAGAAGGCGCAGTCTGCAGCACCTGCGCTTGCAGCTGCAAACAATAATACGGTGCGACAGGCGGCAAAGGCCAATAAACCCAAGAAGCCACGTCGACTTCGTGAGCCCCGCACTGCTGCGGTGGTTATCACAATTAACCCGGAGGCTGAGAAGAGGGGACTCTCGTACTCCGACATTATAAAGAAGGCGAAATCCTCCCTTAATCTAGGTGAGCTTGACCTGCAGCCGTTTAAAATTAAGGAGGCCGCTACAGGTGCCCGCATCTTCGAGGTCTTTGAGGCGGAGACGGCTGACGAAAATAGGGCAAAGGCCGACATTCTAGCCGACAAACTGCGAGGAATCCTGTCAGAGGATATTCAGGCGAAAGACTTAAGCATCTCTCGGCCAACTAAATGTGCAGAGATTCGCGTGTCTGGACTTGACGACTCTATTGAGAAGGACGAGATAGTTGTCGCTGTCGCACAGAAGACTGGCTGCGCTCACGGTGATGTCTCATGTGGAGAGATCCGTCGCGGCTCTGACGGCCTCGGCTCTGTGTCGGTAAAGTGCCCAGTGGGCGCTGTTAAAATATTGGTGGATGCTGGTCGTTTGCTTGTTGGCTGGAGTTCTGCGCGAGTTCGTGCACTAGAGCCACGGCAAATGACTTGTTACCGTTGTTTCGACGTAGGCCATACCCGCCGGCTCTGCCCGGCTAAGGAGGATCGTAGCGCACTTTGCTTCCGGTGTGGAAAGCCCGACCATCAGGCAAAGACGTGCACAGCTGAGCCTCATTGCGCACTATGCGCTAGCTCAAAGAGGCCAGCTGACCACATTATGAGGGGCAAGAGTTGCAAAGCTCCACCTCCCTCCAAAGTACGGAAAACGGCTGGTAGGATCCCAGCCGTCAACAACGCCGACTGCGCCCAGGCGCAAGAAGAGGCCATGAATACGGATCCTTAATGGCCCACACACCATTTTTACATCTCCTGCAGGGCAATTTGAACCACTCCGGCGGTGCGCAAGACATCCTCATGCAAACCATGTCGGAGTGGTCAATTGACTTAGCCATAGTAGCCGAGCCGTACTTTTATCCGGCTGGCAATAACAACTTTGCTGCAGATATCGACTCGACGGTGCTTATTGTTAGGTCGGCATCGTCAAGGTCCCCGCCCCTGACCATCAAGGAGCGAGGACACGGATTTGTAGTTGTGGAATGGGGAGAAATCGTTCTGATCGGTTGTTATTTCTCCCCAAACCGCGTCCTAGCCCAATTCGAGGCTTTCATTGGTGAGGTCGGTGCAGCTTTTGAGCGCGCAGCAACACCTAAGACGGTCGTGCTAGGTGATCTTAACGCCAAGTCTTCGGCGTGGGGATCCCCTACCACCAACGCTCGTGGATCTGTCGTAGAAGACTGGTTGGCCATGTCGGGCCTTCTAGTTCTCAATCGGGGATCGGCCAACACCTGCGTGCGACAGCAGGGGGGATCCATAGTGGATGTGACGTTCGCTACCCCTGCTCTCGCATCGCACGTGAACAACTGGCGGGTTCACGAAGATGACGTGGAGACACTGTCGGACCACCGCTACATTACGTTCGACGTGTCTCCACCAGGGACCAGCAATACCAACGCCACGCCCGGTACTCATAATCGAGCGCAGCTGTTCCCTCGGTGGTCGGTAGGGAAGTTTAATAAAGAACTTGCTGAGGAAGCCACGTTGTTAGAGGACTGGTTCTCCCAATCTGCTTCTCCTATTCTGGACGTTGACGAGGCAGTTTGTTCGTTTGGGGAGTCTTTGACGCGCATCTGTAATGCGTCCATGCCCCGTACCCAACGTCGTCCGCCTAAAAAGGAGGTTTACTGGTGGTCGCAAGACCTGGCTGACATGCGTCGATCCTGCATCGTCCGGCGCAGAGCGTACACCAGGTACCGCAGAAGGCGGACTGGGCGTGACGCACAAATTGAAACCCAGCTTCATGCTGATTACAAAGAGGCTCTCCACGCGTTCAGAATTGCCATATTTAAGGCTAAAGAAACTGCAAGGGAACAGTGGCTCGAGGAGTTGGACGCGGATCCGTGGGGACGTCCGTACCGCACAGTCCGTAACAAGATGTGCGGTCAAGGACCCCCGGCCACGGAGACCCTCAATCCTCAGCTACTCGAGTCGGTCATTTCAGTTTTGTTCCCTGATCGAGCGGAACACATTGCTCCGGTCATGGCCCCGTTTTCGCAGGATCGTGAACCTGCCGAGGAAGATCCTCCTCCCCTAGTCACGGACGGAGAGATGGACGTTGCCATAAGGAAGCTTAGGGCTAAGAAAACTGCTCCAGGCCCGGATGGCGTCCCGGGACGTGTTCTGGCGCTCTCACTCACTATATTAGAAGACCGCCTCAGAGACATTTACGATCGTTGTCTGTCGTCGGGGCGATTCCCCCATAAGTGGAAAACTGGCCGCCTAGTGCTGTTGCAAAAACCGGGCAAGCCGGCTAACATCCCGTCGGCTTACCGGCCAATAGTGTTGCTGGACGAAGCGGGTAAACTTTTGGAACGGATTATTTCCACCCGCATCGTCCGGCACCTTAATACGACTGGCCCCAATCTTGCGAACAACCAATTCGGCTTCCGCGAATGTCGTTCCACGATTGACGCCATTAAGAGGGTCAAGGAATTTGCAGATGAGGCGGTATCCAACGGCAGGGTGGCAATGGCAGTATCGCTTGACATAGCCAATGCGTTCAACACCCTGCCGTATAGCTGCATAGATGAGGCGCTTCGATACCATCGCGTCCCGCCTTATCTCAGAAAGATCATAGGAAACTATTTACGAGGTCGCCCCATTATGTGCCTAGATCGTAATGGGTCCCTTGTACAGAGGACAATGGTATGCGGTGTTCCACAGGGGTCTGTCCTCGGTCCCCTCCTGTGGAACATCGGGTACAATTGGGTACTTCGCGGTGCCATGTTGCGGGGCCTCGGAGTTGTCTGTTATGCGGATGACACCTTGGTCCTGGCTAGGGGTGTCGATTACACCGAGGCCGCCCGACTCGCCACTGTTGGCGTCACACTCACTGTCGGGCGCATTGAAAGCTTAGGTCTTAAAGTGGCCCTCGAAAAAACAGAGGCCGTTTTATTCCATGGTGCCCGCCGAGGGCCCCCCGCTGGCGCGCATCTCCGAATTAACGGAGTGCGCATTCAAATCAAATCGCACATGCGATACCTCGGACTAGAGCTTGACTCCAGATGGAGTTTTGACGAGCATTTCCGCCGCCTCAGCCCTAAACTAGTCGGAGCGGCGGCCGCTCTGAGCCGGATACTCCCTAACGTCGGAGGCCCCAGTGTAACCTGTCGTAAACTTTACACTGGGGTTATCAGATCTATGGCCTTATATGGGTCGCCGATTTGGGCGGACACTTTATCGCCGCGCAGTGCCGCCTTGCTGCGCAGGGCTCAGCGCGCAATGGCGATCAAGGTCGTGCGCGGCTATCGTACAGTATCAGGTGATGCCGCGTGCGCGCTAGCTGGAACTCCCCCGTGGGATTTGGACGCCAAGGCGCTGGCTGTCATTTATAGACGCAGCGCCGAGGTAAGAGAGGAAGGTCTGCGTCCTCCGCCGGAAATGGTCCGGCGTTGGAAGGACAGGGCCCAAATGTCAACAATGCGGGCGTGGCGGAGACGAATGGAGAGCCCAGCTAGCGGCACTCGTACCGTTGAGGCGATCCGGCCAAATTTGGCGACATGGATCCGCAGAAGGCACGGCGCGCTCACTTTCCGGATGACCCAGGTGCTGTCCGGACATGGATGTTTCGGCAGCTACCTTCACAAGGTCGCCGGAAAGGAAGAGAGCCCGCGCTGTTTGGAGTGTGGCTGCGACGAGGACACCGCGCAGCACACGCTGGAGGTTTGTCCGGCGTGGTCAGCACAGCGCGCTGTCCTTACCGCTGTCATTGGTGCGGACCTCTCCCTGCCGAACATCGTCCATAAGATGGTCGGCAGCGAGACGTCATGGCAGGCGGTGGCCTCTTTCTGTGAGGAGGTGGTGTCACAGAAAGAGGCCGCGGAAAGGGTTCGTGAGGCAGACCCTCTTGCGAACCCTATCCGCCGTAGGAGGCTAGGCCGGGCCAGGCGGCGCTTCGAGCGCCTGCTTCAACCGCCCTAGCCAGGAGTGTGGAGTGGTGGAGGGGGGCTCCGCCACTCATTACAAACACACTCCGATGACGGTGTGAGAAGTGCCAAGTACCCGCGGCACTTCCCACCGAAACGACGAGTTCGATAGAACGCCACAAAGGCGCTACCGAGATGTGTGCGACGAGCTTCCTCGGTAGCGCCCCACATATGTGGGCAGCGGGTACAGTCAGTTTTAGTGGGTATGCCGGCACTTTACACCGGTGACTCCCACATAACCCAGGGGGCAAGCCCCCGCCGTTCTCCCTGGGTACCCATAAAGGGTTTCTGACTTAAAAAAAAAAAAAAAAAAAAAAAAAAAAAAAAAGGTTAGGTTAGGTTAGGTTAGGTTAGGTTAGGTTAGGTTAGGTTAGGTTAGGTTAGGTTTTTTTTTTTTTTTTTTTTTTTTTTTTTTTTTTTTTTTTTTTTTTTTTTTTTTTTTTTTTTTTTTTTTTTTTTTTTTTTTTTTTTTCGCAATGGTTATATGTTGTTTGTTTGTTTGGTTTCCTTATCCTAGGGTTCACGCCATCATTAGCGTGAACTTACATGCTTTAAATGCTACGCTATAGCGATTCCAATGTGTAAGTTTGCAGCCGGCTTTGCGAATGGGATACAGTACCGACCTTAAACTTACACATATAATCACTCTTATATATATACTATATATAAAACAAAATACAACGTATAATAGGAGACATTATACAATACTAAGACACAAGTTAAATATTTATACAATACAAAAACAATAAAATACAATATTAATACTAACACAATTAACTTAATTAACCATCTCTACAATACTCAAGAGTAACAATGCCTACAATGCCTAAACCTTTATACATACAAGATAAATACTAACATCAATTACTTATTCATACCATACCTAAATATTTATACAGTACAAGTTTCGCTTAGACTAATAATATAATCTTAATGACACAGTATTATTCTAAAACACAAAGTCGCTATTTACAATTAAGCCTTATCATAACATATAGAAAATATAAAATATAATATAAAATACCGTAGGCGATACTATTTGTACACACAAATGTAGAAATAACATTAGCAATGAATAACAATAACAACTATCCAAATACAAAGCCAAAATGTGTTCCTGACTATAAGTTTACCCAAATAGACGCACCCGCTCAACATCCTCCTTACATTAGCCGCCAAACACCACCCCAGAATCAACGCGCCGACGTCCACCATAAAAATACTGACGTTGCCGTCAATACCTCAACAAAGACATCAACGCGCCACCTCCTAGCGCAATCCTCAGCAGCCCCCATACAAAAGACATCAACGCGATCTCCGATCAGCGCTGATCAGCGTCCGCGCTGATCAGCGTCCGCGCTGATCAGCGCTGATCCGCGTCCGCGCTGATCCGCGTCCGCGCTGATCAGCGCTGATCCGCGTCCGCGCTGATCCGCGTCCGCGCTGATCAGCGCTGATCCGCGCCCGCGCTGATCCGCGTCCGCGCTGATCAGCGCTGATCCGCGCCCGCGCTGATCCGCGTCCGCGCCGATCAGCGCTGATCCGCGCCCGCGCCGATCAGCGCCCGCGCCGATCCGCGCCGCCATCCACGCCGCCGCGAAGTTATGCTCATATGTGTTTTGATCGTTATACTTATTATCTAAAATTTTGCGATGAATCTATTTATTTATACCTATTCAGTTTTTAGACTAATAATGTAATCTTAATGACACAGTATTATACTAAAACACAAAGTCACTATTTACAATTAAGCCTTATCAAAACCTATATATAAAATATAATATAATATAAAATACCCTAGACGATACTATTTGTACACACAAATGTAGAAATAACATTAGCAATGAATAACAATAACAACTATCCGAATACAAAGCCAAAATGTGTTCCTGACAATAAGTTTAACCAAATAGACGCACCCGCTCAACACGCTCCATACATTAGCCACTAAACACCACCCCCAGAAGCAACGCGCCGACGTTCCCCATAAAAATATTGACGTTGCCGTCAATACCTCAACAAAGACATCAACGCGCCACCTCCTAGCGCAACCCTCAGCAGCCCCCATACAAAAGACATCAACGCGATCTCCGATCAGCGCTGATCAGCGTCCGCGCCAATCAGCGCCGATCAGCGTCCGCGCTGATCCGCGTCCGCGCTAATCAGCGCTGATCCGCGTCCGCGCCGATCAGCGCTGATCCGCGCCCGCGCCGATCCGCGCCGATCAGCACCCGCGCCGATTCGCGTCCGCGCCGATGCAAAAGACACAAAATTCGTCAGCAGCCCCCATACCAAAGACATCAACGCGATCTCCGATCAGCGCTGATCAGCGTCCGCGCTGATCAGCGCCGATCAGCATCCGCGCTGATCCGCGCCGCTATCCACGCCGCCGCGAACTTATCCTCATATGTGTTTTGATCGTTATACTTAATATCTAAAATTTTGCGATGAATCTATTTGTTTATTTGACTCATGCAGTTATTTTTAATCAATATACTAAAAAATTTTTAGTGAATTTATTTATCTGTCTTATGTAGTTATTATTTTATGGATAACTTATGTCTATGCCTAATATCTAATTACCTATTTCTAATTCAATACTAAGCCACCCTAGACACCCTAGCCATAGCTGGACACTGTTATCTTCCATTTACGCAGGGAGCATTCAATGATGTAACTTATCATTGTACGGTGCATACGTACATAATATAGCGACTGCTGCGTGAACCCCTATTAGCTACGCCATATACAGTGCTTCCCCAACCAGATCGCCCTCCCCTCCATTCGGTGACCCGATCCAATCCCGCCTCCACGCCCTCTGATTGGTTGTCGGCCGTGAATGGCCTGGTCTTGTTCGCACCAATAAGCTGAGGTGTATTCCAGTGACATAATTAGCTGGGCATTATTGTTATTATCGTTAAATAGTGATATCATAATATCCATGAGGGGCGGTTTATTTACTTATTGAGTTTGAATTTTTAAAGCCAGAGGCCAGAGGCCGTGCATCTAGTTTACTTAATATAATTAATTATTGCTAAATATGCTTAACTTACTTACATCTAACCTATCCTATTATCTCTTAGATCTAAAGTAATTGAATTTCTTATAACTACTCCTCAATCATGCGTCTCAGCGCATCCGGCGATTTCCGTGTTTTTTAGGTTTTTGTTTTTAAGTAGTATTTTACACTGTATTATACATATTTAAAATAAAACTGTTGTTAACTGTAATATATTATTATTATTATGTCTTGGTGGCTGAGTATTCATGTTTTATTAAACTCCTTTAGTTGTTGTATTATGTATGCGGTAAACGTAGCATATGATTCTCGGCTGGCTTCCTTTTTGATAATTTCGTTAATGTCATAGGGGCAAGAGATTTTAGCATTATTGCATATGTGTGTATGATTATGCCTGGCAATGCCGAACCGAGGGCATGCTTGAAGAAGATGTTGCACCGACTGAATCGTGCTATTATCACACGGACAAGTGTTATCAGGTGTGATGTGAAAACGATGCAGATATTGCTTAAATGCCCCATGTCCAGTCAGAATTTGTGTAAGTTGGAAAGTACGCGGCATACTGTCCCGGTATTTTATTATGTCGCTAAGTAAGGGAAATATTTTTCTGGTATGTTCGCCCTGCTTGGCTGTGTTATATCTTTCCTGCCAAACGCGAAAGTTGTCTTCTTTTATCTTGCCTTTCACATAGCTAATGGGAAAGTAAGAATAGTCAGGTGGTTTATGCTGTATTGACGCCCTTTTAGCCTCAGAGTCCGCCACTTCGTTACCTATAATGCCTGCATGAGCCCGGACCCAGCAAAATCTAATATTGGTATTGGCTGCGACAAGTTCACTTATAGTTCGATGTATAACAGAGACGATCGGGTGCGGGTTATCTCTCTGGCCAATGGCGTCTAACGCCGACCGAGAGTCGCTAAACACTATGACGTCCGGACAGGCTTTGTTTAATAACGCGAGGCATGCTTGTTGAATCGCATACAATTCCGCCTGAAAGACGGTGCACGCAGAGTGCAGCTTGTACTTTTTTGTTGTTACGCTGCGGTTTTCCTCAGGGATGACCAGCATAAAAGCAGCCCCCACACTGCCATCTTCCTGCTTGCTGCCATCAGTAAACACATGGCATGAATGCAATCCGCACTGCTCGTCCACCTCCCGTTGATCCTCCGCTGTTGAGTAGCTTACTGAGAGTCGCTGTGCAGGATGTAGTAATTTGTGCACAGGGGTTTTGACCTCCAGCGGAATGTCCTGCGGGAGGTAGTCCGTGCGCTGCCTTAGTTTGGTCACCTCTATTGTGCATACCTCGCGCACCTTGAGATCGAGCGGCATGTATTGAGCCAAGGCTAATACCGCATTCGTCGATACCGTGCGATACGCCTTAGTGGCTCGGATGGCGAATCCTCGCTGTGTCGATATAAGCAGCTTTTTTATATGCACTTTGGAGGCTACGTGCCCCCAAATGCCCGCTGCATACGTGATAGTAGGTTCTATCACTTGGTGGTATATAGCGTCAATGTTTTCCGGGTGAGCTCCCCACGTGGGTCTAGTAAATATGCACAGCCGATTAAATATGCGTGTCGCTTTGTTTACTATGTACTTTACATGTTCAGTAAATAGTAACTGATCATCTAATATGACACCGAGTATCTTAAAATGTCTTGATAGCGGAATACTGTGGTTGTCCATTCGTATATTGACTTTCCTAGCTGTTGGTGTGAAGGCCATCGCTCTTGTCTTGGCATGGCCAAACGAGAGCTTCACACTGTTGCCCCATTTCAATATTCTATCCAGCGCCAAGTTAGTGACCGATTGTAGCGTTTGCAATGATCTAGCTGTGGTTATGAGCAGCACGTCGTCTGCAAAAGCTTGTATGTGGCACCCTTCTGGCAGTTCATTGCGTAGCAACTCGTTTAAAATGATATTCCATAGGATGGGTCCACACGCAGAGCCCTGGATGCACCCCTTAGTCATCCCCTTGGTGGCGGTGTGTCCAGCATAGTCTAATTGCACCGTTCTGTCTTCGATGTAGCTGAGGATGAGCTTAAAGATATTGCCCGGGCATTGCGTGTGTTTCAATTGGGAAATAAGTGCCGGCCACCATGCGTTATCAAACGCCGCCTTAATGTCCAGCGATACTGCCGTCACCAGCTTACCATCAGCCTTGGCAGATCTTATGATTGTTATTGCATTATGCAGCGCCTGAGTGGTGCCCGTTTGCTCAGTAAAACCGTACTGCTTTGTGCTCATCCTATCGGCGCCCTGTGCTTTATACGTGACCCTCTTAATGAATAACTTTTCAAGAAGCTTGCCGAACACGGGTAATAGCCCAATGGGCCTGTATGATTCGAGTTGGGTGTAGTCCTCTTTGCTGGGTTTCGGTATTACCTTGACGATCGCCTTTTTCCACAGCCGTGGGAAGTATCCCAGTTGTAAGCATCGGTTCATAATGTTTGTAACAAACTGAGGATAGTGTAACATAACCTGATGACAGATATTCGAAGTGAGCCCATCCCATCCCGGTGCCTTCTTGGGATTCATATATTTTAAATAATTTTTGATCTCGTCTGTATTAAAATCAAAGTCTTTAGTAAAGTTAGCAGCTGTGAAATCAGATCGTAAGTTGTTCATTTCCGTTCTAAGCCTATGGTGTCTGTCTTCTGTATCTATTACGTCATCCTGATAAAAATGTTGTAAAATTTTGTTTGCAGTCTCCTCGCCTGTTGTAGTGTACCTATTACCAATTTTTAGAGTGGTTGGTGGACGCCTTGGCGCGGTTAGCTTAAGGAGCCTATTAGTCAGCGACCAAACATTTTCTTTAGTTTGTAATTCGCAAAATTTTCTAAAATTTTTACACGATTCTATTTTTAGTTCATTAGAGTACTCTTGCTTAAGCTTCCGTTGTTCGCTAACCAACAGATCCACAGGCTGGCCGCATCGCTTAGCCGCGTGGATAGCGTGATGTTTACCGATGAGCTCATTTTTGAGTTCACTGAGTCTCGGGGACCACCAGGGTGGCCGCGGTTTACCCGCCCTGGGCCCCCGACCCGTTAACGAAAATGATTCCGAACAAGCTTCTTGTATAAGTTCAGTGAATTCAAGAATAAGCGATTCTATTTGTTCAGGACTGGATTGAGCGAAGTTAAAATCAAGAATATTGGACATGGTCATTTTAGTGTTCAGCTTCTCCTTGAAATCAGCCCAATTGGCTTTTTCAGTATTGAACTTAAAAGTGGAGGTTGATTTAAAGGCGGTTTGGCTGTTTGTATTCAGACAGATGCTAAACTCGATACAGTTATGTTGGACAGATTTGCATGCTTCTAGATTAACCTTCCAGTTCGAGACAGAGTCATAGATATTGGCCGACGCTAAAGTTAAGTCTATTATGGATGTTCTTGTGATGCCGTGCGAGACAGCTTCAAATGTAGGCACCGTACCTTCGTTACAAAAGAAAAGCGAATGAGTCTGCGCCAAATCGTACACGTCTCTGCCTCGAGTATTAATTGTTACACTGCTTCCACCCCAAATAGGGTGCCAGCCATTAAAATCTCCTCCAATGACACATGGTAAATTATCGTTTTGGCTGAGGAGGTTGTCTAGAAGATTGAGCGTATTATATTCATCGTTACTGGGCTCTATATATATTGACACAATTATAAATTTTTTACACCCATGTGTCACCAGTGCCGCGCTAAGGTTGGGTGACGAGTATTGTGAAAGCCCTAAAATTTTCCCTATCCCAGGTCTGGCCAATATACACGCCTTGACTTTCCTGTTAGGAGTAGGGAATTGAAATATGTCAAAACCAGAGATTGCCTTAACTTCATTATTAGCTCCCGTATACGGTTCAGAAATTAAACCTAAGTTATAATTATTAGTATGAAAGTATTCTATAAGCTCATGTAGACCTGCGCTTGATTTGTCTATATTGCACTGTAATATTTTAAAATGATTATTAATTGCCATAATCTATCTTACTATGGATTTTATTATACATGGCACGCAGTCTTGGGCAAACCTGGGATGTGGCTGAGTGTTTAGTGTCTACATTTACCTTAAATCTAGCATTGTGGGAGGTGCAGTTGGCGCATATAGGCGCTCCCTTACTTGCCTTTAATGGGCAGGCTTGCGTCTCGTGGTCCTTCCTCAGGCAGAAGGTGCAGAACTCCTCCTTCTCACCGCACCTGTTCTTAGTGTGCCCGAACTGGCAGCACCTGTAGCATTGTATGAAGGGAGAGAACTCTTCTGCATGCACCAGCTGATAGTCAACGCAGACTCGTTTCTTGTCAATGATTGCTCGCCAAACCTTGGGGTCCGCCATGAAGACCGCGTTGTATAGCTTCGCGTTCTTGTTATTCCTGACGAACCTAAGTTGTAGCTGCTGTCGTTCATATGATGCCAGCTCTGGATTTTGCTCTACGATTATCTCCGCGAGTTGATCCCGGTCTATGTTCTTAGACACCCCCTTTAGTATCACCATTGGTCGGAG
>OX374632.1:20827500-20887500 GCA_947347705.1 Nymphula nitidulata
CAGGGGCATGTCTTCCCGTCTCTGTTCTGTTCTCTTTATCACTCTGTAGATCCCCTCCCATACTGTCTCTTTCTCTTGTTTTTGGCAGAATTCCTTCCAGCTTTCTATCTGTCTATTTTTTACCTCGCTTTCGTAACTCTCTTTTGCTTGCAGGTACTCTTCCACCACCGAGGCTCTCCGCACCGGAGCGGCGCATCGTACCCTCCTCTTTTTGGTTGCCACCATCTTCTTTAACTCTGTGAGTCTTTCAGACCACCACGCCACTGTCACCTTTTGTCTGTTTTTCTTTTTTGGTATTTTTGCGTTACATGTTTCTGTTATTATCTCTGTGTACTGTTCCACTAGCTTGTCTAATGTCGGTGTGTCTTTTATATTGTCTATTGTGATTGTGTCTAGTCTACTGGTTTCTATGAGTTGGTTGAATTTCAGTTGGAATTCATACCAGTCCATATTTTTTGTGTTGTATATTCTTGTTGTCCTTTGTATTTTATGTTCTAATTTTTGCATTTTTATTGTGAAGGCGATGGCGTTGTGGTCCGAATTTATAAGCTCCCTGTCAACCCTCCAGTTGGCAACTTTATCGAGGAGGTCTGCAGAGCACACTGTTACGTCAACTATGCTGCTGTATATTTGTCCGTTGCGTATTACCTCGAAAGTGGGCGTCTCTCCTGCGTTTAGTACCTGCAAGTCTGTTTCGTTGATCATGTCTGTTAGGCATTCTCCTCTCACGTCCGTTTTCTTGCTGCCCCACCAGATGCTCTTTGCATTGACGTCGCCTCCCATTACTATGCTTTCTTTGCCTATTTTATCTACAATTTTATTGAGCGCTTGTATATAGGTCTCCATGGAGGAGTTTGGCTCGAAGTATACGGAAATAAATTTCACCCATCGATTTCCAGTCCGGATCCTTACGACGACGATGTTGTTGGTCGTAAGTTCTGGGTACTGTTGTATCTCCAGGTCCGAGTCGAAAACCAGGATAGCGGCCTTGACAGTACCCTCTTCCTGATTAGAGCTCTGGTACGTTCTTACGCCGCGATGTTCTTTTAGTTTCGAGCCACTGCCTACATAGGGTTCCTGTATTAGGGCCAAAGTCGTCTTTTTTGTACCCGCTACCACTAGGAGCTCGTTTAAGGCATCTTTTTTCCTTTGCAGGTTGATTTGAACGACAGTGTGTGCCTTGCACTTGTTGGTGTTTTTGTTTGCTCCCGTCTCTGCTGCGGCGCCCTTAGCAGTACGCTACTCGGGCCCTGGCTATCTCATCCCATTTAGATCTTACTGCACATTTGTTATCGAAGGCGTTATGCCTTGTATCCGCGTATTTTTGCCTTTCGCAGTTTATGCAGTTCGGTGGGGCACCTTCCTTAGCCAGCGTGCACTGCGCCCTCATATGGGCGCCGCCGCAGTGGCTGCAACTCTCTTTTTCTTCCTTGCAGAATCTTTTGGAGTGTCCGTAGCCCAGGCACATGGAGCACTGCACCAGCGGGGTCTGGTCGTCTACTCTGATGTTTTGCAGATCTATCCTCACTCTTCCTAGTCCCATTGCTCTCCTCCATAGTGCTGGAGCCACCGCCATGACCACATGGCTAGTTAGTTCGTTTCTAGCCTTCCTTTCATACCTCACTTCCATTCTTGAGTCTTCGTCGTCGAGGCCCTCAAAAAGAGGCCCATTCTGGTTCTTCAGTGCTGCGTAGATATCCTCACGTGTATTTTTCTTGAGGACATCTTTTAAAACAATCAGCGGGTCCTTATTCTTGACCTCCTCGACGACGAGTCCGTTCCCTTCTGTTTTCAATCTTTCATACATCCTACCTCTTACTTCTATGCTTTCGCAACTAACTATTATCTTTCTGTCCTTAACCTTCCTTATTTTTTCCACTTTCATACCTCCTTCTTTCATTTTCGCCGCTTTGCTGACCCTCTCTACTAGTTGTTCCGCCGTTTCCTGGTCATTCTCTCCTGTTATTATTATAGAGTGTAGAGTGGGTCGATCTATGAGGCTGGTTTTGTTGCCTCCTGCTGCTACCGCTGCGTAAGATCTACCGTATTGCTCCCATCCCTCCTTCACCTGCTTTCCTATTTCCTTTATGTTCCCATTCATTTCTTCATACATTTTGTCTATTTTGTTTATGTTGTTCATCTGTTTTCTGATTTCTTTCGCACTTTCATTCATCTCCTCACATCTTTTGCCAATTTCACCTACATGGCTTATCTGCTTTTCTAGCTCGTTTATATTGCCTTTTATTTCCTCGTTTACTTTTTCGAGCTTGTCCATCCTTTTTACCTTTCCTTCTATGTGTTTTGTTGTTGTATTTATCTCTGTGAAAGTGCTTTCCATTTTTCCTATTTTCTGGTTGAGTTTCTTCAGTTCTTCGGCAATTTCCTCTGTGTTTGTGTTGCTGGGTTTGTACTTTGTTCCTCTCTCTCTCTTCATCATTTGGAGTTCTTCTTCTAGGGACTTTATCTGTTCGCGTAGTCTGACGCAGTCTTTGTCCGTCCTGTCTGTGCTTGGCTTCGCTTTATTTTCCCTGGCAATCTCCCTGGCAATCTCCATTTCGCGCGCTACCTCGGCCACCAGCGTGCAGAAATCTTTCACATTCTGCTTTAGTCCGTCCTTTATGTTGGTCTTTATATTTTTAGATTCGGCCAGGAGGCACGCCGCCGATGTCTGAATGTTTTTGGCCTGCTGTTTATAATATTTCTCGTCTTTGGGAGCCGCCGCCTGGGCCATTCCGTCATACTTTCCTATACTTCTCCTAACATTGGTATGCGTGGGGAGGTCCGTCAATTGTGGTGAACTGGTTGCTGATATTGGGGTCCTTACAGTAGCCATTTTGTGTAGTGTGTGTATTGTATGAGTGCTCCTGTGTGTATCTGTTCGGTTTTTTGTGCTGTGAGTGTGTGTGTGCTCTTCTTGCTGTCGCAAGTTGGGCTGTCTGTCAATCCAGAGGTTAAGGTGGCTCTACCTGATAGAGTCTTTTTCAACCAATGGATTCACTCCAGCAGGACCGTTTGAGCAGTGTGTTTGTAAGGACCTAGTGTGACTGTTTTGATTGAGCTTTGGGTGTCAATTTGATTTATTATCTTAAGCCAATAGGGCCTCTTTTTAACAATACAATAGAATTATTTCCTGTAAAAGGGGTCAGAAGGACATGCACAATACAAAATTTTCAGTTCGCCTGTATAGGGGGTCAATACTTAATACTATTTTGGGCCAAAAAAGCCAAGTACAGATTTTTATTGCCTATTTACCCTGTAAAGGGGGGGTCCGCTTAAATCTAAGTGTAAACTTATTATATGTACAGATTGATAAATTTTTAGAGTTAATTGAGAGGCCCTGTATAGGGGGGAGTCGACTTTACTAATGAATTTTAAAGCTAAATAAGGGTCACTCCTCTATTGAGGAAGGGTCAGATGTCCAAAATAGATTTAAGTTCTGGAACTTAAGTTTTTTCTGGTTTTTGAAGGTCGACTTTACTTTGTCTCTATCTAGAGTCTCTCTTGCTCTATATCGCTATTGTGCTTTGTTCTATTGTTTGCTAGTCTAGAACTACCTAGATTCCGAGAAACACGTTTCTGGGCTCAAAGACGGCGAAGTTGTGGTTTGTTGTGTATTTTATTGCCCTAGTTGCAAGATGGCAGCCGTTTGTGCCCTAGAGTCTATGTATAATATTAGATCACTTAAGGACCTGCAGTTTGAGACCAGTCCCACGTCTTTACGACTTGTACTTCCCGAGTTATCCCACGATGTAATTTGGGCAAAATCCGGAAGATTTGGGCAAAGTGCCTGTAACTCGAGAAGTATTTGCCGCAGGATAGTGAGACTTCGACAGTCCGGTGGCTCTCCCCTTTGTGGTGCAGTTTATGCTGCTAGGGCAAAGTTTTTTGTCAAGTTGCCTTTGGGCAGTTTTGCCTAACGGAATCCCTTGGTTACGCTGGGGGAGGGTCACCGAAATGAATCCGGTCTTTCCAGCTCCAGTAGTTTAGGAGCTACGTCCTCGCGAAGTTGTGCGAAGTCTTACGAAGTTGGCCTTGCCTCGAACTTCGTAAATTCGCTGCTCCGTCCCCACTGAAGCTAGACACCTGGTGTTTTGGTGTTTTCTGCTCAGTTTTCCGCGGTCTACCTTGCTGTAGGCGCGGTTTTGGCCCAAAATTTTTTGTTGCCGAAATTGAATTTAGAGGTGCGGATAGGCAGCGGAGGGCTCTGGCCTTACTAATAAAGAAAACCGCGTCAAAATCCGGCCAATACTTCCAGAGCTATGAAACGTTTTGTAAAAACAAAATGGCGGATTCAAGATGGCCGCCAATTTTAAAACGGCTGTAACTCCCGAAATACCTGTCGTAGAGAGACGGGGTTTCTTGCAGAGTGAAGGGGGGGCCTCAGGCTGTCGTGCAAGATGGTCAGCGACGATCGGTTTGGGCAAGATCGAATTTTGCCCAAATGGCCTACTTAAGTTATTGGTAGAGAATTGAGGACCCCACTATCCAAAACCACGTCTCTCCAGTGCCGATAGTTTGCCCGATATCACGACTTGAAAAATCCCAAGTTTGGGCACAAGATGGCGGCGGTTGGGTAAAAACGTAGTTTAAGCCCTAGACTAGTGGTGTTGGGTGTTTCTACAGTTGCGGGGGCCTCTAGTACCCACTTCTGGTGTCCGTTTACCCCTAATTACCAACCGCTATTTTTAATGTAAATATTTGACCTTAAAATTTTTATATCTGCCTAAGTATATGTCCTAAAATTTTAAAACTTTGCACAATAATTTATATGATTAACATGCACATAAAACACAAAATTTTGTTAAGAAATATCTTATACTCTAGGTAGAATTAATTTAATAAAATTTGCCCAAAATTTCAAAAATTTGCAACTCTGTAATTTACCGGCCGATTTTTAAAATTCTTTTACAGATATATAGTTCTTATTTGTGTCTACAATATTTAATTCATCAGTTAATTCGCTTTTATACAAAATTTTGAGTTGAAAATTCTTTGAAATTTTTTAAAGTTTAAAAATCTATATCTTAGCTTATAGGTGCCGGATTTTTGAGCTCGATGTGTCGGATGACTCGCCCGGCTGCCCCTTGTCTGCCTGTGCTGTTCTTTTTCGCCTGGTGCGGTCAGAAGGTCGACCACGTGTTGCAGGTTATGTTGTTTTTTTGCGGTTTCTCCCTCGGCTATTGCCTGCCCTGGGAGGCTGATGCTGCTGTCAGGTGGGGGCTGCGAAGACGCTTCGAATGACACCTCGCTCGAAACGGTATCTTTTTTCCTTGTATTTAAGTTACACTATTTTGTGGTGTTTTTGGCCAAAACCACGTGTCGAAAAAACACTTTTTATTCGATATAAAATCGCACTGATCACTTTTTTAATCACTTTTTTCACCAGCGTATGCACCGTATTTTTGCGCTTCTTTCTATGTATCGCACTATACGAAAAGCACTGGATTTACCGGTTTTTTGAATTTTTTCCTGCGGATCAGACGCGGAAAGTGGGTGTTTCGGACCGTGGTCGGCGTGTAACTAGGGGTTAGGTTAGGTTAGGTTAGGTTAGGTTAGGTTAGGTTAGGTTAGGTTAGGTTAGGTTAGGTTAGGTTAGGTTAGGTTAGGTTAGGTTAGGTTAGGTTAGGTTAGGTTAGGTTAGGTTAGGTTAGGTTAGGTTAGGTTAGGTTAGGTTAGGTTAGGTTAGGTTAGGTTAGGTTAGGTTAGGTTAGGTTAGGTTAGGTTAGGTTAGGTTAGGTTAGGTTAGGTTAGGTTAGGTTAGGTTAGGTTAGGTTAGGTTAGGTTAGGTTAGGTTAGGTTAGGTTAGGTTAGGTTAGGTTAGGTTAGGTTAGGTTAGGTTTTTTTTTTTTTTTTTTTTTTTTTTTTTTTTTTTTTTTTTTTTTTTTTTTTTTTTTTTTTTTTTTTTTTTTTTTTTTTTTTTTTTTTTTTTTTTTTTTTTTTTTTTTTTTTTTTTTTTTTTTTTCCGCAATGGTTGTTTTGGTTTGGCTTGGGTCTTAAATCTAAGCGTCCACTACATTGTGGACTATCCACTTACTCGCTAAAGTGATTGGGTGTGCCAGAGCAGTTGGCCAAGAACGCGAATGGGATACGATCCCAGCCACGCCCGACACACCCCATCACCACTATCATAAACTAAATATATACCTAACTATACATATATCGGCTGTAGCGTGTGCAAGCTCAGCCGGCAGCGCGAATGGGATACGCTGCCGGCCAAACCTTAACCCACGCAAACAACCCTAACTATAAATAAACAATAATATATATATGAGAATCGCAGCCAGCAGCGCATCACATCAAATGGGATACGCTACCGGCTGCGACCTCCCTACTTGTACAAACATAAGCAAACACATAAATAATCACAAACATGTAAATGTTACATATCAACAAAAGTATAACAGTGAATCTATACAAAAGATACCAACGCGTGACCGCTGCGTTCGCGGTGTCCAGCGTCCCTATCAAAAGACATCAACGCGTGTCTGCGCTGCCGCCCCCCCCCCGCGCGGCCGCGGCAGCGCTGCCGGCAGCGCTGCCGACCGCTGCCGGCCGCGCCACCGCGGCAGCGCTGCCGACCGCTGCCGACCGCTGCCGACCGCTGCCGACCGCTGCCGACCGCTGCCGGCCGCGCCACCGCGGCAGCGCTGCCGACCGCTGCCGACCGCTGCCGGCCGCGCCACCGCGGCAGCGCTGCCGACCGCTGCCGGCCGCGCCACCGCGGCAGCGCTGCCGACCGCTGCCGGCCGCGCCCCCGCGGCAGCGCTGCCGACCGCTGCCGGCCGCGGCAGCGCTGCCGACCGCTGCCGGCCGCGCCACCGCGGCAGCGCTGCCGACCGCTGCCGGCCGCGGCAGCGCTGCCGACCGCTGCCACGATACCGCTGCACCGCTGCCGGTCACGACACTTACAAAGTATTAATAGTCATCGCAGTTACGTAATTTGCAATTTCACAATTTCAATAATGACAAACAGAATAAAACAGAATAAGATTAGACTAAACTAAATGATCCGTCGTTACAAACAATTGTTAACTATTATCTCCCTACTTGTACAAACATAAGCAATTACACAAACAATCACAAATACATAAATGTTACATATCAACAAAAGTATAACAGTGAATCTATACAAAAGATACCAACGCGTGACCGCTGCGTTCGCGGTGTCCAGCGTCCCTATCAAAAGACATCAACGCGTGTCTGCGCTGCCGCCCCCCCCCCCCCCCGCGCGGCCGCGGCAGCGCTGCCGGCAGCGCTGCCGGCAGCGCTGCCGACCGCTGCCGGCCGCGCCACCGCGGCAGCGCTGCCGACCGCTGCCGGCCGCGCCCCCGCGGCAGCGCTGCCGACCGCTGCCGGCCGCGCCACCGCGGCAGCGCTGCCGACCGCTGCCGGCCGCGCCACCGCGGCAGCGCTGCCGACCGCTGCCGGCCGCGCCACCGCGGCCGCGCTGCCACGATACCGCTGCACCGCTGCCGGTCACGACACTTACAAAGTATTAATAGTCATCACAGTTACGTAATTTGCAATTTCACAATTTCAACAATGACAAACAGAATAAAACAGAATAAGAATAGACTAAACTAAATGATCCGTCATTACAAACAATTGTTAACTATTATTATCTACTGTTATAAAAATTTTCTATTTACACACACAAAGGAAAATCAATGCAATCAGTATAATACTATGCCCTACCTTATCCTAATATAATTTAATGCACAATGTCCTTGTTAACAAAATAATAATAATAATAATAGCATCTTAAACTAACACATGATAGAACATACACATAATATAATAGCAATATTAGTACTATGTAGTACCGAGATAATACTATAAGTGACAACCTTAAATTACTAAAACTTAACTTAACATTACAATCCATGCAATACACACTGCCAAAACATCAAAACCTACTTCCACCCAGAAGACAAAGTCAAATCCGCGAGATGAGAGATGCGCTCAGCACCCCCTATACATTAGCGATCAAACATGAGCTCAGACGAATTTGTTAGTTTGCTGGAGTTGCATGCTTATTATGTAATGATTTATGATGCTAACTTTGACATTAATCAGTGACTAAATTTAGTTATTTACAAATGTCTAACATAATTATTTAATTATCCTACATACCTATTCTATACAATAATTATAAAAACACAATAGCGCAATCATGCGCCTTGGCGCAACCGGCGATTTCCGTGTTTTTGAGTTTACCTATTTTAGTTTTATAATGAGATTATATATAATAATTATATAATATATATATGTATACATAATGTTTGACAGCTGCAGCTGCCGCTGCACGCCGCCTATTGGTCCCGCTGTACCCTACGCTACATCCGCAAACCTATTCGTCCCCCTCTCCCCCGCGCGCTATGGGACCGCCTCCCCTCCCCTCTATTCAGCCGTACTGTCCAATCCAGACAGCCCTCCGCTGATTGGTGGATGCCGTAAATAGGCTCGCCCGCTCTGATGGGGCAGAGCTTCTTACCCCTGCTATATACCAGTGATGTATATGCCGCGAAATAATTGGCTAGGAATATCTGCTGTTATTTTAGAATAACCAATAAAGAGATATATAATTAGTAACATCATGATAGCGAGGAAGAGAACAAAGTATAAGAATATCTAGCAACTTATTTATTACGAAGTTTACTAACAATATTTATAAAAGTTACTTATGCCATTTAATTGAATTGAACTACACATTTATCCCTGATTATACCTAATTAACCCTAATTAAACTAAAAGAAATTATGCCTATATCTATCTGTAAGCAAAACAGTGCGATTGTTTGTCTGTTTGGAATATGCCGGTTGATTTTATGTGTTAGTGTGTTTGTATGTGTGAGGATGTGGCTGTGTTGTGAAGTGCGATGTGGTGCAGTGGTGTAATTGTGTATGTAAGTGTGTGTGTGTACGTGTATGCTCTCATGTCTTGTTAAAGTCTTTAAGCTGTCCTATTATATATGTGGTGAATGTAGCGTATGATTCCCGGCAAGCTTTCTTCTTGATGATTTCATTGATATCATAGGGACAAGAGATTTTAGCATTGTTACATATCTGCATATGGTTATGCCTGGCAATGCCAAATCGAGGGCATTCCTGCAAGAGATGTTGCACAGACTGAACCATGTTGCCGTCGCACGGGCAAGTGTTGTCGGGTGTGACGTGAAAGCGATGCAGATACTGCTTGAATGCCCCATGTCCAGTCAATACTTGCGTGAGTTGGAAGGTGCGCGGCATGCTTTCCCTGCATTTTATTATGTCTGTCAGTAGTGGGAATACTTTCCTAGTGTGTTCACCCTGCTCCGCCTCACTGTACCTGCTCTGCCAGATGCGAAGGTTTTCCTCCCTTACTTTACCCTTCACATAGCTGATTGGGAAGTGGACATAGTCCGGCGGCTTGTGCTGCAGCGACGCCCTCTTGGCCGCAGAGTCCGCTGCCTCGTTGCCTGCTATACCCACGTGGGCTCTCACCCAGCAGAATCGAATGTAGGTACTAGCCGGGAGTTCGCTCATTATTCGGTGTATCGAGGAGACAATAGGATGAGGGTTGTCTCTCTGACATATGGCATCCAGCGCCGAGCGCGAATCGCTAATCAGCATAACATCCTGACAATTTTTAGCTCGCAGGGCGAGGCATGCTTGCTGAATAGCAAACAGCTCTGCCTGAAAAACTGAACAGGCAGAGTGCAACTTGAACTTTTTGGTCGTTACGCGGGGGCGTTCCTCCGGGATGACTAACATAAAGGCAGCACCTACGCTGCCGTCCTCCTGCTTGCTCCCATCAGTGAACGCCTGGCAGGAGTGTGGCTCGCACAGCTCGTCCAACTCTTGCTGGTCCTCTGCTGTTGTATAGCTGATGGAGAGTCGTTGTGCGGGGTGTAGCAGCTCATAGACTGGTGTTTTTACCTCGAGCGGTACGTCCTGAGGGAGGTATTCCGTTCGCTGATTTAATTTAGTAACCTCGATTGTGTGTATTTCCCGTACCTTAAGGTCGAGAGGCATATATTGGGCCAAGGCTAGTACCGCATTGGTCGACACCGTGCGATAAGCCTTGGTGGCTCGGATTGCAAAACCACGCTGTGTTGAGATAAGTAGCCGTTTAATATGCTCTTTGGAGGCAACATGCCCCCAAATGCCCGCTGCGTATGTGATGGTGGGCTCCACCACTTGATGATATATGGCATCTATGTTATCGGGATGCGCTCCCCACGTCGGTCTGGTGAATACACACAATCTGTTAAATATTCTGGTCGCCTTATTAACTATGTATTTAACGTGCTCAGTGAAAAGCAATCGGTCGTCCAGTATTACACCGAGTATCTTAAAGTGACTAGATAGTGATATGTCATGATTGTCCATTAAAATTTTGACTTTTCTAGCTGTGGGCGTAAATGCTATGGCTCTTGTTTTAGCATGACCGAATTTAAGTTTAACACTATTGCCCCATTTTAAAATGGTGTCCAAGGCTGAGTTGGTGGACAGCTCAAGCTCCCGCAGTGCACTTGCAGTAGCTATGAGCAGCACATCGTCAGCGAAAGCTTGTAAGTGGCATCCCTCTGGCAATTCCTTCCCTAACAGCTCATTCAAAATGATGTTCCACAGGACCGGCCCGCAGGCAGAGCCCTGGACGCAGCCCTTGGTCATGACCTTTGAAACAGTGTGCCCGGCATAGTCCAATTGGACCGTCCTGTCCTCTAAGTAACTTAATATGAGCCTTAAGATGTTTCCCGGGCACTCCGTGTGTCTTAATTGAGTTATGAGCGCAGGCCACCAAGCGTTATCAAACGCCGCCTTGATATCCAGTGACACCGCGACTGCCAGCTTCCCCGCGGCCTTAGCGGACTTGATGATTTTGATCGCATTGTATAGCGCTTGAGTGGTGCTCCTTTGCTCGGTAAAGCCGAACTGTTTGTCGTTCATCTTGCCATCACCTTGCGCTTTGTACGTGACTCTTTTGATGAAGAGCTTCTCTAGCAGCTTGCCAAAGACGGGTATTAGCCCAATGGGTCTGTAGGCTTCCAGTTGCGTGTAGTCATCTTTGCCCGGTTTAGGTATGACCTTTACTATCGCCTTCTTCCACAACCGAGGATAGTAGCCCAGCTGTAAGCAGCGGTTCATTGCGTCGGTGATAAACTGAGGGAAGCATAGTGCAGCTTGAAAACAGATGTCCGACGTTAGGCCGTCACACCCTGGAGCCTTTTTGGGGTTCATGTATTTTAAGTGATTAATTATTTCATTAGTGTCAAACTCTAGATCATCTGAAAACTGGGTTGTAAAATTTGTCCTAATGTTGTTCATTTCCGTTCTGAGGGTGTGATGTCTGTCCTCTGTGTCACACCCGTCATCAGGGTAAAAGTGTCGCAGTATCTCATGTGCGGTGTCATCGCCTGTTGTGGTAAATCTATTGCCTATCTTCAACGTAGTATGTGGACGTCTCGGCACCGTTTGTTTGAGCAGTCTATTGGTCAGCGACCATACGTTTTCCTTAGTTTGCAATTCGCAAAATTTTCTGAAATTTTTGCACGATTCATTTTTAAGCTCCTCGGAGTACTCTTTTTTAAGCTTTTGTTGTTCGCTGACCAATAATTGCAAACACTCTCCACGTCGCTTAGCCGTGTGTATAGCGCGGTGTTTAGCGATAAGCTCCTTTTTGAGCTCACCAAGCCTTGGGGACCACCACGGTGGCCGTGTCTTGCCCCCCCTGGTTCCTAGACCTGTTCGTGGAAAAGATTCAGAACTGGCTTCCTGAACAAGCTCGGTGAACTCATGAAGGAGCGTTTCCAGCTGTTCGGGGCCAGAGTGAGCAAAGTCAAAGTCGAGCACATTCGACATGGTCATTTTAGTTGTAAGTTTTTCCTTGAAATCCGGCCAATTAGCTTTTTCGGTGTTGTATCTAAAGGTGGAAGCTGATTTTTGAGTATTTTGGCAGTTTGTATTAAGATTAATGCTAAAATCAATGCAATTATGCTGCACCGATTTGCACACTTCCAAATTGACCTTCCAGTCCGAGACAGAGTCGTACATGTTGGCCGAGACTAAGGTGAGGTCAATGATAGAGGTTCTGGTAGTACCGTGTGACACAGCTTCAAACGTGGGCACAGAGCCCTCGTTGCAGAGAAAGAGCGAGTGAGTTTGCGTCATATCATATACGTCTCTGCCTCGGGGATTGGATACCACATTATTACCCCCCCAAATTGGATGCCAACCATTGAAATCCCCACCAATGACACATGGTAAGCTGTGATTTTGACTGAGGAGGTTGTCTAACAAACTTAACGTGTTATATTCATCTATGTTAGGCTCAATGTATATTGATGCAATAATGAACTTTTTGCTTCCATGCGTCACTAGTGCGGCACTAAGGTTAGGTGACGAAAATTGCGAGAGCCCCAATATTTTTCCCATCCCCGGTCTAGCCAATATGCACGCCTTAACTTTTCTGTTGGGTGCAGGGAATTGAAAGATATCAAACCCGGAGATTGCCCTAACTTCATTAATCGTGCCCGTGTACGGCTCGGAAATTAAGCCTAAATTATACTTATTATTATAAAAATATTCAATTAACTCATGCAGACCTACACTAGACTTATCTATATTACACTGTAAAATCTTAAATTTATCGTTAGTTACCATAGTCTATTTTGCTTAATATTTTATTCTTCATGGCACGCAATCTTGGGCAAACCTGGGATGTAGCTAGATGTTTGGTGTCTGCATTGTCCTTGAATCTGGCATTGTGTGAGGTGCAATTGGCGCATATAGGCGCCCCATTGCTTGCTTTGAGTGGGCAGGCTTGAGTTTCGTGATCCTTCTTTAGGCAAAAGAGGCAGAAGGCCTCCTTCTCACCGCACGTGTTCTTCGTGTGCCCGAACTGGCAGCACCTAAAGCACTGCACGAACGGCGAGAATTCTTCCGCATGTACCAGTTGGAAGTCCACGCATATCCTCTGCTTCTTCACTACTGCTTTCCAGACCTCCGGGTTGGCTAGGAAGACCGCATTGTAAAGCCTCTCATTTCGGTTGTTTCTCACGAACCTAAGCTTAAGCTGCGTCTGATCGAACGCCTCCAGCTCAGGATTCTGGTCCAGGAGTATGGCCGCAAGCTCGTCCCTGTCTACGCTTTTGGACACGCCCTTCAAAATGAACATTGGCTGTAATTTCTTCTCAGCCTCAGCCACAATCAGAGTATTGTTATCGCTGTTGATTCGCCGCATGGCATCTTCCATTTGGTCACGGCTCTCAAATTCGACCCGCATTTTCCCCTTAGATAGGGCTTGAACGCGGGCCGGTGCGTATTTCGCCTCCCTGAAATTCACCGCCTTGCGGAGTTCGCGAACGGAGTCCTCTCGCGTATGCGTCGGCGACTTATGGGTAATTACCATTGCCGGCCGGGATGGTGGTGGTGGCGGCGCGCGAACTGGGGCCCTGCTGCCGTCGCCTGTTGGCTCCGTGGCTAAATGTGATTTGGCAATTTGCGCATACGTAGCCGTTGAGTTGGTCACAGCTTTTAGGGAGGGCGCTATTTTCTTTATCTCAGACTTGATCTCCTGCCTAATAGTGTCTCTGATCATGTCTGTCAGGCCGTTCAGGTTGCCATCGAGCAGGTCTTTGGTGGCTGATCGTGTCGCCTGCACCTGGGCCTGTGGTGGTTGCGGTTGAGCCAGTTGGTCCAGCTTGCTGAGTCGCTCGCTGCAGTTCTGCAGTTCTACTGCCGCCTTAAATATAAAACCTTTGCTCTCTCTTGTTACGCTCTGGGTTTGGGCTCGGACTTTGATCTGGGAGGTCAAGTACTCCACCACCTTGGCGTATGAGTCCAGGTTATGCACGTCCTGAGAGCTCATCTTAAAAAACACCTGCACATCAGCAAACTCCTCCTTACCCTTTTTGCCGATGGCTTTCTTGGACTGTTGCTTCTTCTCCGGCTCATCAGCTTGTGCTGTGCTGGTACAGGGTATCGGTTGGCCGCTTGGTACCTCCAGTGAGCTTGCTATTGGGAGTAAGCTGAAAGTGTTGTTTAGCAGCGGGCTGCTCTCCGGGCTCATGTGCAGCTCTGGCGTAGCTAGACTTCGTGTACCATCAGCTTGGGGTGTGCCCGGCGTGGAGGTGATTGTAGCCTGTCGCGGCCGCGTGGGCGATCTCGCGATAGGCATATTGCCAGCTTATCGTTCAAACTTAAGTTCAAAATATAAATCAAAGTGTTCACTCACTGTAGGAATGTTGATATGGAATGGTATAATGCTTGTAAAAACGCAGTGTTCACTCACTGATAGGCCTGATTCTGATGCACTAGACGTAGCATGAAGTGTTCACTCACTATAAGGATAAGTCAAATATTCACCAAAGTCCGCGCTGCCGCTGCCGCGCTGCCGCTGCCGCGCTGCCGCTGCCGCGCTGCCGCTGCCGCGCTGCCGCTGCCGCGCTGCCGCTGCCGCGCTGCCGCTGCCGCGCTGCCGCTGCCGCGCTGCCGCTGCCGCGGTGCCGCTGCCGCGCTGCCGCTGCCGCGCTGCCGCTGCCGCGCTGCCGCTGCCGCGCTGCCGCTGCCGCTGCCGCGCTGCCGCTGCCGCGCTGCCGCTGCCGCGCTGCCGCTGCCGCGCTACCGCTGCCGGCCGCGCTGCCGCGCTGCCGCTGCCGGCCGCGCTGCCGCGCTGCCGCTGCCGGCCGCGCTGCCGCAAAGTCCGCGCTGCCGCTGCCGCTGCCGCGCTGCCGCTGCCGCGCTGCCGCTGCCGCTGCCGCGCTGCCGCTGCCGCTGCCGCGCTGCCGCTGCCGCTGCCGCGCTGCCGCTGCCGTGCTGCCGCTGCCGCGCTGCCGCTGCCGGCCGCGTTGGATGCGTGTTGTCTCGGGAGCGGCCCGAGAGCGACTGTTGGTTAGGTTAGGTTAGGTTAGGTTAGGTTAGGTTAGGTTAGGTTAGGTTAGGTTAGGTTAGGTTAGGTTAGGTTAGGTTAGGTTAGGTTAGGTTAGGTTAGGTTAGGTTAGGTTAGGTTAGGTTAGGTTAGGTTAGGTTAGGTTAGGTTAGGTTAGGTTAGGTTAGGTTAGGTTAGGTTAGGTTAGGTTAGGTTAGGTTAGGTTAGGTTAGGTTAGGTTAGGTTAGGTTAGGTTAGGTTAGGTTAGGTTAGGTTAGGTTAGGTTAGGTTAGGTTAGGTTAGGTTAGGTTAGGTTAGGTTAGGTTAGGTTAGGTTAGGTTAGGTTAGGTTAGGTTAGGTTAGGTTAGGTTAGGTTAGGTTAGGTTAGGTTAGGTTAGGTTAGGTTAGGTTAGGTTAGGTTAGGTTAGGTTAGGTTAGGTTAGGTTAGGTTAGGTTAGGTTAGGTTAGGTTAGGTTAGGTTAGGTTAGGTTAGGTTAGGTTAGGTTAGGTTAGGTTAGGTTAGGTTAGGTTAGGTTAGGTTAGGTTTTTTTTTTTTTTTTTTTTTTTTTTTTTTTTTTTTTTTTTTTTTTTTTTTTTTTTTTTTTTTTTTTTTTTTTTTCACCTGACTACCTCAGACATTATCCGAGCCTTTTTGTATCTTGAATTTACTTACATTCATTCCAGTTCTCGCATTTATGCCTCTCGTACTTTCATTCTTCATACTTTATCTTTCTTTCATACATCTCTTTTGCTACTTAATTTATTAGATGCTAAGGGATATTCTGCTAAGGTTCTTTATTTAAATTATTATGTCCAGTCTCTTTATTGATTACATATTTTCTACTTATATATAGTTTACATTTTATCTTATCTTATATTTCGTACATCTTGTATCATAGTCGGCTACTTGTTATATCATTATACATTACAATTTCTTATTTTAATTATACATTCATATATTGTTTATTATATTAACAATTTTCTATATTTATTGACATCTTATACTTTACTTATTCTATGGCATTATACACTATTATCTACATTGTACATAGATTATTTTCATTTATTATTGCAATATTTTGACATTTTTGTTATTTATTTTGCATTTATACTTATTTCTATGTCACGTTCTAACTTTCTAATTTACAATTCTTTTCAATATATATTTACATTGTGGCTTTTGCTCCCTATTACTTTTATATAATTGTTGTATATACATTTCATATATCACAGTTTTTGGCTGTTATGTTTTACATAACATACAACTTATTACTGTTTAATATTTACATATTGTTCGTTATCTATTTATCACAGTTAGACTTAATTCTATGTTATTTATTAAAGCTGACTAGTTTTGTACATTATTTTCCTAATTCCCTATGGTATTGCAATTTTTTGAAGCCCATTTTCCTATCATGTTTATTATGTTTATTTGATTTTGCTCTATTTTATGTTTATATTAGTTAAATGTTTCTCATTTTTTCAACCGTTTTTATTTATTGTTTATTTGTACTACTGTATGTTTGTTTGATTTGTATGTTAGTTTTTAACCTGTTTTCCATTTTTTGCATGCACGATACATATATATCGAGATATATTTGCTAGTGATATGCACTATATGGTGTTGGTTATTTGTTACGAAAACGTTTGTCGCCGTCTTTTAACAATATTCATGGAATATGTGGCGCGTTTTCCGGGTTGTTGTTTGCTAGTTAGGTTGTCTACATCTAGATGCGCCAGACCTATGCAATGTGTGTTTTGTTTATGTGTTATTGTATATGTGTGATTTATGTGTGTGTGGATGTGTGTGTCTGCGTTTGTGTACATGTATGTGTGTGTGTGTCAGTAGTATGCGACGGTCGATCTTGCTATCTCGTCCCATTTCCTTCTAATTTTGCATTCATTGCTGAACGCATTGTGCAGTTTGTTGTCTACTCCTGACCTTTCGCAATTTTTGCACGTCGGGGGAGAGTCACGTTGGGGACATTCTTTCCTTAGATGAGGTCCTCCACAGTGGCTGCACAAGTCGGCAGCCTCCTGGCAGAACCTCTTACCGTGCCCGTATCCCAGGCACCGTGTGCACTGCACCAGGGGGGACTGATCTTCCACTTTTATGCTCTGCAAGTCAATTCTAATTCGTCCCATTTTTATTGTTCTTTCCCAGATTTTGGGTGACGTGCTTATCACTACGTGACTCGCTTGTGGGTTTCTGGCCTTTCTTTTGTATCTAATGCTGATTCGGTTTTCTTCAGCTGTGAGCCCTTCGAATATGGGGTTATTCTGTTTCTTGAAGGCGTCCATAATGTCTCCATCTGTATTTATATTTAGGACGTCTCTGAGGATAATTAGTGGATCCTTGTTTGATACCAGTTCTATATTTAGATCTTCTTTCTCTTTCTCTAGTCTCTCTTTCATCTTCTTTCTTTCCTCGTCTGTTTTAAAACCTATTATAACCTTTCTGTCCTTCGCCTTCCTTACCTTTTCCACTTTTATCCATCCCTCTTTGGCGTTCGCTGCCTTTCTTACTTTATCTAATACCTCCTCTCCCGTTTCCATGTCGTCTTTTGAGGTGACTACCACGGAGTAAAGTGTGTTCTCTTGCCATTTTTGGACCTCTGTCATGGTGTTATGGGTGGTTTTATTGTCACCTCTTACGACCCTTGCATACGTCCTTGTATCCTTTTCTTCTATCACTCTCGCTATCATGTCTATTTGCTCTTTCATCTCTTTCATTCCTGTGTTGTCCAAGGCAACACCCTTACACTCTCTTGTTTCCTTCTTTTCCTTACCTATGTTCACTATTTCTTCTGCCATTCTCTTCATTTCTTCCTTGGTCTCTTTCATCATATTCACCATCTTATCCACGTTGTCATGTAATTCGTCTGTGAAGGTTATTTTCCTAATGCCTTCGTCATCCTCATATTTTGCCAGTAGGGTTTCATACTCTACCCTGAGATCCTTTTGAAACTTTGCTTCACCTTCCTTCACCACATAATTATTCTTCAACTCATCATGGTCCATTCTATACGTTGTCAGTACTTTTTCATACTCGTCTAATTCTTCTATCATATTTTCCTTCTCCTTTTTTAGCATTTCAATTTCCTTACTTAACTCTTCATTTTTCCTTTTCCATTCATTCACTTCATCTTTCATTCCAGTCCCTTGTTCAATTTGATTCATCCACCGAATTACCTGTCTTATAGTTGCAGCTGCCGTTTCCTTTTTTAACTTCGTCATTTTGTCAGCTTTTAGCGTCTCCAGTACCGTGTCCATATCCCTGGATAGCTTTTGTTTTTCCATATTCTGGGCTTCAATTATATTAGGCGTTTTGCTATGGGTGTTTAGGGTTCTAGTTCTGTTTCCCTCTGCTATAGTGGGCCGCCCTTTTGGCGTCTCTTCGTCGTCCGTCCGCCCCATAGATTGCCTGTCCTCGGTGGCGCCAGATGGCCGCCTGCGGCTGCTCTCATGAGTGCCGGCCGTTGTGTGGTCCTCGCTAGGTGGGCCGGAGGTCCTTCTGCCGCTCACTCTAGCGGCCTTTATGGCGGGGGTGCGGTGCATTTTTGAAGGGGGAGGGGACGAGATAGCGGTGAGCAGAATTGTATTTTCCTGTATAGTGGGAATCGTTGTGATGGTGTAATGTGTACAATGTAGTAGTGATCTTTACTATTACTAATTTTGTTTACCCTGTATAGGGGGGTCAATTCTTAACCTACTAGTTTTATGGCTTGTCGGCCTTATACCTAGAGTTCCCTGTATAGGGGGGTCAGTATCCTATGCTTGTTTAGTGCCAAAAAGGGCCACGTAATTCCTAAACTAACAAAATTAAGAGGTTTTTGCCTGTAAAGGGGGTCAAGCTGTGTGTATTGGTGTATGGGTGTGTTAGTGTGTGTGTGTAGAGCTGCGATTGTCAGCCCGTGTGGGGAGGTCAATATCGCAGCTCTATGTGTGTTTTTGTGAGTGTTTTGCGTGTTTTTGTGTGTGGGACTCTATATAGAGCCTTGGCTCTATTTGTGTTCAATAGCCCCCTGAGCGCCCAGCGTCCACAAAAAAGTCTCGTCCTCGTAGGCCTCCTAGTTCCCGAGATATTTCGATTCCAAACTTTTCAAAATGGCGGACAATATGGCCGCCGAAAAGTTTGCAATGTTGTATCTCAGGAACGGTACCTCCTACGACGATGCGGTTTTCTGCGGAAGACTTGGCGCCTGGAGCTCTGTCCCTGGGTGTTATTTTGTATGTGAGTGTGTGTGGATATATATAGAGCTGTGCCGGTCAACCTGTATAAGGGGTGTCAATACACTAACTCTATATATATCGTGTAGTGTGTATGAGTGTGAATAGAGTCAGCTAGTCTACCTGTAAAAGGGTGTCAATGTTGACTCTATATGTGTTTGTGTGTGTGTGCGTATGTGGTGTGAGTAGAGCCGTATGTGTCAGTCCTCTAAGGAGGGTGTCAGACACGACTCTGTGTGTGTTTTGTGGTGTGCAGTTGTGTATATAGAGTCGCGTTGGTCAAACCTGTAAAGAGGGTGTCAAAGTCGACTCTATATTTGTTATGTAGTGCTTGTGTGTATGTGTACGTGTATGTTTTATGACCCTGTATGGGGGAGTCTTACTATGTCTAATTGCCTATCTAATTTTTTAAAACTATATGCCACCCAAAAGGGGTCCGTTAAATTAGTGTAAGTATCACAGTCTATTGTAGGTCTTGTTTTAATTTGTGCTCTAGGTAGAGTCAACTGGCAGTTCGGTGTCTTATATAAGACGCCTGTTGTCTAGTTTTTCCCAATTTGGAGTAGAAATGCCTAAAAATGCCTAAATATGCCTTCGACTCTATGTAGAGCTTTCCCTCTACCCTAATGTGGTAGCCCTCACCTTGCCGAGCCCCCAGGAAAAAGTCCCGTCGTCGCAGGTCCCTTGGTTTCGGAGATATCGCAATCCGAATATTTCCAAGATGGCGGACAAAATGGCCGCCAGGAACTTCGGATCGATATATCTCCGGAACGAGCCGCCGTACGAAGGCGGGGTTTTCACTGGGGTAATGGGCTCCCCAGACTCTACCTCAGGGCTGAGTTTCAGGCTTCCGTGAGCCGCTCTATGTAGAGTCCCGCTAGGTGTTGATTTAGGTAGAGCCCCGGTTGCCCTTGTCAGCTGTGAAAACCTCAGTCTCCCCGGACCAGTGGTTCCTGAGTTATTCCGCTTTCAATTTTAGGCAAGGTTGCAAAAGCAAGTTTGCCCAAAATCGCGAAACTGGTTTACTCGGCTCCTATCGGTCACAGAAGGCTGCGGTTTTCAACGCTGTGGTGTCAGTGGTGTTTGCTACCCTTTGGCTTGGGCAGTTTTGCCCAAAATTTTTGGGGTGGCAAATAGGGTCGCTGGGTGTCCCAAGTGATCCCCTGTACCTGGGGAAGTGTCCTCAAGAAAACCCCGTTGAAATCGGCCCGGTAGTTTGGGAGATATTCGAGTTTTTCCGGAAAACAAGATGGCGGCCAAGATGGCGGCGCTGTTTTTGGAGCTCTATATCTCCGGTCCCACCGGTCCGATTCCCTCGGTGTTTGGGCTTTTTGGGGTTGCCCCGCCGCGTTCTACCTCGTGGTGTTTTTGGTTTTTGGATCCGAGGGGTCAAAATTACCCCAAAAATTTTATCACTTTGGTGAGTCGGGACAGTCCAGACAAACCTTATACTGAAAACCGTTTTACGTTATCTACTATATTTTGGGACTTAGAGAATTTTAAAAATTTTTTGAGTTTTTAAAATTTTTTCAAAATCAAAAAATGAGGTGCCACTGTGTACACAAAGGAAGCCTGTAATCTAGGGAACCCAACGTTGAAAACCCTGTCGAAATCCGCCCACTCTGGACGGAGTTACAGCCCTCCTAAAATTTTCAAGATGGCGGCCAATATGGCGGCCAAAACTTTGGTGGGCTGTATCTCCGGTTCTATTTCACTTTAAATGTCGGTGTTTGGGGTCTTTGCAATCGTCTCAGCCCCCTCTAGCTGATGGTGGGGTTAGTTTTGAAAAATGTGGGGTCCAAAAAGTCCCCAACTTTTTATATGCCAGGGGGGTAGGGGAGGTTTGCTTTCACCCCTTCACCAAAAACCGCGATCAGAAATATGAAGAATTTACCAAGTTATTGAATTTAGAAAATTTTTTGGATTTTTAACAATTTTGAAATTTGTGGAAAGGGGTAGTTTTTTCGATGGGGTTGTGTTGGGGTTGGGTACTCGGTAGTACTAAAGTACTACCGGTGAGTCCGAAAATGGTGTTAGAATTTTGATCAGACCCTTATTTTCCGAGTTATAAGCAATTAATCACTTTTACCTAAATTTTGCTTAACAAAATGTAAACAAAGACTTTGGGCAATTATAAAGGGTTAATATTGATGAATAATTGATTAATTTTTTATACAAAAGTTGTTGCGAATTTAATAAACTATAGATTTAATACAGAAAAATAAATTATTTTATAATACTATTTTAAATAATCCAATTAATCACCGACCCAGTCGGTGGTTAAAAATTTGTGAAATTTTGTGAATTTGGAAAATTGTTTTTGCCTATAACTCGGAAGATATCCAAGCGATTTCCCTGGAACTTTTTCTAATGTTATTTATTTTGCAATTTATACAATTTTGGATTTTAAAATTTTTCAAAACTTTAGTATTTAGAAAGCCGATTTTCGAAATATTATTACGTAAATATAATTTAAAAGTAGGGGTAGGGGGTTGAAACCTGGGGGGATCGAAACCCGGGCTCAAATCGGTGTGGACACTTTAGTGTCCGCACCTGACTCCGATTTTGGGGTTATTTTTGAGCTAGGGTGGCTCCTTCCCCTATTTTTCAGCCCTTAAAATTTTGAAAATATACACACAATTTTTAAAAACTTATATCTCCTAAACTATTTGTTCAAAAATTAAAATTTTTTCACTATTATGACCGGAAGGGTCCAAATTAATTTTTAAAAAGTAAACGCACTAGGGTTGTCACTGAAGATTTTTATCTAGGGTTGAACAAAAAGTAAATTTTTATTTTTGAACTTATTTATGCTATATCTTATTATACACTTAACTTAAAATTCTGCCAAAAATTTCCTTGTATTCTGCTCGTCTTCCTCTCTCTCCCGGCACCTTCCGCGTTGTCCTGCGGGATCTCCTTCTTGGACCACGTGTCCACGTGGTTTTGTTTTCCCTGCTATTTTCTCCGCGGTTTCCCAGCGGAAAAATCCGGAAAAAATTTTGTGGTGTAGAGGGGACCGGGACGCACCCAAATGTAAATTTTAATTTGGGGGTCGCCGATCTATATCTCGTGGCGTATGCGTTTTAGTGTTTTATTTTATTGCACTTTATAACCTAAAAAGGTTTTTTGCACTTTCCCCTTATGGGGTATACACTTTTCCACTTTTTTATATTTCCACTTTTTTCCGCACTTCTTTCCGCGTATTTTGGTGTATCGCACTGTAGGTTTTCAATTGGTTTTGCACTTTTTATTATTTTTTGTACCGGAGCACTTTTCAATTTTCGTTTTTCTTGAATAACTTCCGTGTTTCCGGTCCGATTTTCAAGCGGTTTTCACCAATAGGTGCAGCTCGTTTTTGCGCACGCGACAATACCAAATTCAGGCCAATTCGGTTAACTTTTCCTACTTTTGCGATTTTTAAGGGCGGGAGCGACACAGATTCGTGGCGTTCAGCTCGGGGGGCACCGTGCGACTGGGTTAGGTTAGGTTAGGTTAGGTTAGGTTAGGTTAGGTTAGGTTAGGTTAGGTTAGGTTAGGTTAGGTTAGGTTAGGTTAGGTTAGGTTAGGTTAGGTTAGGTTAGGTTAGGTTAGGTTAGGTTAGGTTAGGTTAGGTTAGGTTAGGTTAGGTTAGGTTAGGTTAGGTTAGGTTAGGTTAGGTTAGGTTAGGTTAGGTTAGGTTAGGTTAGGTTAGGTTAGGTTAGGTTAGGTTAGGTTAGGTTAGGTTAGGTTAGGTTAGGTTAGGTTAGGTTAGGTTAGGTTAGGTTAGGTTAGGTTAGGTTAGGTTAGGTTGGGGTGCATGTTGGAGAGCCTCCTAGAGTGCTGGGGGCGTTGTCGGGCCCGCTTGTTGCATTTTGGCGGATGTTCTGTCATCCGGTGCAAACGGCGGGTCCCACAACGTGTCCAGACGGCGCATCCTGGGCGACTGCGAACTCATTATCCGCTCGTTAGGGTAATGGGTTCGGAGCCGGCCAATCTCCAGCACGGTGTGGCTGCCTTCGGGCATTGCACGGTCGCACAAGCCCGTAGCCCTGCATTTATGTGGGGTCGGGGGCTGGGCGTATGGGGCTTGCCCTGTGCGTCTGGCTGTGAGGAAGAAAACCTCTCTAAAAAATCACCCTGGTGGGGCCCCAGTCGGGGCCAGAGGACCTTTGGGTCGGAGGATGGCGGGCTGTAGCCCGCGGTCTGCCTGTGCGGACTTGGGTGTGGGCGGTTGCGCCCTTTGCGCTTTTAGCGCTTTTTGTTGGAGGGCCCTTCACTGGGCCAGCGGACTTCGGTCGTGGTTGGCGGGCCTCCAAGACCCGCGGCGCGGCGGTATGCTTCGGCTGCCGTCGGGCAACCCGTTTCCCTTCGGGGCCGGGGGCCTACAGGGCTTTTGCCCGGGCCGAGTGGAGTAAACCACAATAAAAAATCCCCTAATCCCAAGGTTCGGGGGGTGCCGATGGGATGAATGGCCGGCGGGGTTACGCCGGTCCCAAGCCCTCCATGAGTGTGGGAGTGGGTGGCCGCGCCCGTAAGCGGCAAACTAACAAAAAAAATGAATAGTCTTGGTAAGAACATACTACCCCAGGAGGGTTCCGGTCGCTCCGCGGCCGGGGAATCCCTCCCTGTCGCTCCGGCGGCAGGCTGCCCCATCGTTTCTGGGGGGGGCACCAGCTGTTCTGGGCCTAGCCCAACCACATGCGAACCCGTTGAGAGCGGGCGCCCATCGGTATCCGGGCCGGTGGGTGTTAAATGTGCTACCGGTAGCGTTGTGAGTGGATCGGAGCGTGATCCGAGGGATTCGGTGATGGACCGGATTATGAACTGGGAGGTGGAGTCTGCGGCGACCTCGGAGCTGGAGTTCGGCTCATTGTCGTCCAGAGGGCCCTCTAGGTCTAGGTCTGTTACGTTGAAGTTCGGCGGTTCTGCGGGGAAATTGAAAGGTCGTACCGCAGTAACCAAAGCAAGGAAGCTGACTGGGCGTGGCCGTGGGGTCAGAGAAAGGGGAGTTGACAGGTCGTCCCTTAAACGCCGGAAGCCTCTGACTAGGGCTGACTCAGCGGCTGGGCGAGCCGTTGAAGAGCTGGAGAGTCCTGGTCCCCCCGCGGGAGAAGTCATGCCGGCGCCAAAAAAGCTGCCGCGCTCTAATCGTGGCAGGGGATACCACCACAATGTGGGGCTCGCCCAGGCCCTTCGGGAGTTGAGGGCGGGGCCGCACGACTCGGGGTCGGAGCTGGACGAATTGGAGCGTGAACTGGAGCAGGAGCTCAGCCCTGACCCTAGCCTGGTCCTCGACCTCAGCGGCGCGGAAATAGAGGAAGGGGACATGCCCACCCCTCCTCCTAACAGCGTTAGCGGTCTATTGAAGCGTGCGGAGGATGGAGCCGCAGCTATACACCGGGCTACCCGCAAGTCCGGTAACCTAAAGGGGACCACCATGCGGGAAATAGACTGCGGCTCTAAGGCCATGTTGGAGGCGATAAAGGAGTTGGCAAGACGCCACGACGGGGAAGAGCTGCGGCGGCTCCGGGAGGAGAACGCGCGCCTTCAGGCCCAAATTTTCACCTTGAGGGGGGAGATGAGGGCCTTGAGAGAGGCAGTCGCGGAGCACACGGGCCCACGGAGAGCTGAGGGTCCCCCAGGGGCGATGGCCGTCCCTCGGAAGGAGCGAGCTGGGGTGGATGTGGGGCCGCTGGAAGAAGACCAGCACGCGGTGACCCGTGTAGAGTTCGCCCGCGCCATGGAGGGCATGCAGCGGGCCCTCATGGACCACATCGGAGCTGTGGTGGGGGCGCGGTTCGAGGGGCTGGAAGTGGATGGACGGCTGATGCCCGCCAAGTCCCATCGTCCCCCGTTGGCGACGGATGCGCAGAAGGGGCAGGCGGGCGCTAGTGCGCCGACTACCCTGGCCCCGCCAGCGAACCAACCGCGAGTGGCGAGAGGACTAAAGGCGACTTCAAAGAAGCAGGCCCCGCAGCCAAAGGAGAAGGCTGAGGAGCCCTCCTGCAGTAAGGCGCCGGTGGCCGACGAAGAATGGAATGTGGTGGCAAAGAAGCCCAAGAAGAAGAAGGCGACAGCCCCGGTTGTACTGGAGGCTAAGGAGGCCCCCCTCCCCCAGGCGAAGAAAAAGGAGAAAGAGAAGAAGAAGCGGGCCCCTGGGCTACCTAGACCACCGCGGTCGCTGGCGGTGGTGATGGCTCTCAAGCCGGAGGCAGTGGCGGAGGGCCTCACCTACAGAGACGCGCTGGCTAAGGCCAAGGAGCGCGTTAATTGGGCGGAGCTAGGAATAGGTCCAGCGCGGTTCCGCCAGGGGGTGACGGGGGCTCGAATACTCGAGCTCCCCAAAGAGGCCACTGCGGCCCAGGCGGACGCCTTAGCAGCGAAGCTGGAGGAGGTGCTGGGGGAGGCGGCGAAAATTACTCGCCCGACAAAGATGGCTGACGTCCGGGTCTCGGGCTTGGAGGACTCGGTGTCGGCCGAGGAGCTTCGGGGAGCGCTGGCCGAGCGTGCAGGATGCGCCCCTCAGCTCGTTAGGGTCAGTGCCATCTCTCCCGGTATTGGGGGCATGGGAACGGCCTGGGCCTCGTGCCCGGCGGAGGCTGTGAGGCGGTTAGCTGATGGTGGCCGCATAGTGGTTGGCTGGAGCGCTGCTACGATAAGGGCGATGGAGCAGCGCCCCATGCGATGTTATCGGTGCCGGGAGGTGGGTCACCCCCAGCAGTTGTGCCCGTCCCAGAAAGACCGCAGCGGCCTCTGCTACCGCTGCGGGGTCGAGGGCCACATGGCAGCGGGTTGTAGGGCGCCGAAGCCACGGTGCTCGGTATGTTCAGATCGGGGCCTTCCGGCTGAACACCGGATGGCCGGGCCGGCCTGTAAACCTCCAATGGTTAAGGGTCGGCCGATCCTACCGGAGAGGAACTCCGGGGCTACAGCCTCTGCTGTCGCCGCTGGAGTGTCACCGATGGAAACCGGTGGTGCATAGGCACAGCCGGACCGTCGGAGGCACCCCATGGGGCGTGAAGCGGGGTTTGTGGTGGATCCCTCTCGTTAACAACCGTGGTTTGAGCCACGGTTGGGAATGAGAGGGTCTGGGATGCTCAGCCCCCCCCCTCCTGTCGGAAAGCGTCTGCGCTGGTGTGCGGACGCTGTCTGGCAGGAGGGAGGGGGCGCGGGGGGGGTGCGGGAGGTGGCTCTCTGTAGTGGGGAGCCACCTCCGGCATCCCTTCCGGCGCTGACGGGTGGATGGGGCAAGACGGGTGGCTTCGACTGCCCGTGTTGCCCTATCCTAAGACGTGGCTGCGTGTGCGGGGGGAAGGCTGCCCCTCGTGCATGCATTGCACTTGTCACGTCACGTCTGGGGTTGCCCTGCGTTTCCTCTGGGCAACCTCCATGGGCGCTAAAGGCCACTTTGGGGCCTGCTCCGGCGGGTTCTGAGGTGGTGCCGGGGGCCCCATTCCGGTACCGGCTGCGGTCTGTGGCTGCGGCCGGTTCTGGAGGGGGCCTGGCGCTCTCCCTGGAGGCTGACTTCGGTTGGTTTCTGAGGAGGGCTGCCCGGAGTTGGCCTGGTGAACTTGCTTCGGCAGATCCCGGGTCATCTTCGTCATGGGCATAGTGGGAAATCGGAGATGGTTTAGTGGGTATTCCCAGTGCCGCCAATATCAGGTGCTGGGCGACCCCCACACAGGCCCACGCTAAGCCGGCGGTCCGCTGGAACATAGTCCAGTGGTTTAGGGTATCGTCTGTAAGCGGATTCCATCTCCGTAAAAAAAAAAAAAAAAAAGGTTAGGTTAGGTTAGGTTAGGTTAGGTTAGGTTAGGTTAGGTTAGGTTAGGTTAGGTTAGGTTAGGTTAGGTTAGGTTAGGTTAGGTTAGGTTAAGTCCTGGGTGGCTCAGTGGACAGAGCAGTCGCCCGGATTGCGAAAGGTCGCGGGTTCGATTCCTGCCTCAGGACGTGAAATTTTTCTAGTTGGGGTGCATGTTGGGGAGCCTCCTAGTGTGCTGGGCGCGTTGTCGGGATCGCTTGTTGCATTTGATGTTCTGTCATCCGGTGCAAACGGTGGTTCCACAACGTGTCCAGACGGCGCATCCTGGGCGACTGCGAATTCATTATCCGCTCGTAGGGTAATGGGTTCGCAGCCGGCCAATCTCCAACACAGTGCGGCTGCCCTCGGGCATTGCACGGCCGCACAAACCCGTAGCCCTGCATTTATGTGGGGTCGGGGGCTGGGCGTATGGGGCTTGCCCTGTGCGTCTGGTCGTGAGGAAGAAAACCTCTATAAAAAATCACCCTCGGGGGGCCCCCTTGGGGGGCCAGTGGAGCTTCGGCTCGTGGGATGGCGGCCTTTAAGGCCGCGGTCCGCTTCATGCGGACGGTGTCGGGAGCTTTTGCTCGTGGCGCAATCGCGCTTTTGTTGGCAAAGGTCCTTTTCAGGACCAGTGGACTTCGGTCGGTGTATGGCGGGCCTTCAAGGCCCGCGGAACTTTCGTTCGTTTTTCGGCGTGGGGCGCTAAAACGCTCCATTTGCGTCGGTCTTGGGGCCTGCCTTAACTGGCCGGTCCCGACGGAGCTTGCCTTAGTTGGCTGGCTCAGCGGCCGCCTTCGGGTGGCGTGGCACGGCGGACCTTCAAGGTTCGCGGCGCGGCGGGTCTGGCGGCCGTGGTTTTGCGGTCGCTGGGTGGGTTTCGGCCTCCCGTCGGGCAATCCGTTATCCCGTGTGTGTGTCTGGTGTCATGTCTATCGGCACACACGAGACCGGGGGGGCTTGCCTTAATCGGCTGGCCCTGCGAGGAGACAACCTCACTAAAAAACCCCAATTCCCCGTAGTTGAGATCCGTGGCTACGGGGGGCCTTAGGGTGGCGGGCCGGGTAGAGTCCGCCAGCTAGCGATCCCCTCCAGGAGACCGCCCGACCTCCTGGAGTATCAGGGTTACCCGGGTGCAGGGGGCACCGCCCGGGTGGACGTTTATTTCCCCCATACTCGTGGGTTAAGTATGAAGTGTTCAAATATAAAAAACAAAACCAAACCATCTCTAACTTTAAGTTTCCCTTGTGGGAGTCGCTCCTTAAGGAGCCAGAAATCCAGTGACAAAGCGCCCTGTCCGCAAATGGGTGGCGCAGAAAGTGAGTTGTCCGACGACGATGTCGAAAGAGTGTCTACGTTCGGCTCGTGTCAGTCTATGGACACAGTGGGGTCCCAGTCGGGGCGAAAAAGATTAAGATCCATTGATTCCGGGTCGGACAGTGCATCAAGCACAGAGGTTGCGGCTGCCCCGAAAAAGTCCGCCTCGTCAACCACCGCCCGTGGACGAGGCCGCCCAATTAAGACGGGAGAATATTCGGGTCTGGCGAAAGCCAGGGAGGACTATAACACCCAGCTGCGGGAGTCACTGCAGCTGGAAGCGGAAAGGGATTTCGTGAAGGATCTGGCGCAAAGGAGGACGCGCTCGACCTCTATCGTTTCTCTTGCTGATCCCGAAAATGTATTGTCGATGACGGAAGAGCCCAGTGCGGCTCAGATTTTTAAATCAGTGCAGAATGAGCTGCGGACAATTTTAAAAGTGGCAACAACGTCGAGCCACCTTAAAGGCACTTACCAAAAGGCCTTAAAAAATTCTGCGGCGTCGATACAAGAGTGCACACAATCGCTCTTAAGGTGTACTGTATCTGATGAAGTCACCAAGCTGGAGCGTGAGAACCGGCGCCTTAGGTCCGATCTGGACGAACTGCGGAAGCAGATGGAGGAATTGCGCGTCGAAAAACTGCGCCCGCAAGAGCATGCGACACAACCCTTGGACGGAAATCACATCCTCCAAGCGGTCTCCACGGTGGTCGACGAGAAAATCCGGGCGGCTATGACGACGGCCACTAATATGATAAACGCCAAAATTGAAGGCCTTAAAGTTGCCGATAGACCGCGGCCACCGTTGGCAGCGGACAAAGTGAGGGAAGGTACGCAGTCGCACTCTCCTTCCGTAGAAGATTTCCCGCCCTTAGCGGCTCCGCAAAAGAGGGTCCCTCCCGCCATCACTTCGAAGTGCGGGACCATGTCCCTTATCCCTTGCACGTCGTCCCAGCGAAAGGGAAAGGGCAAGGGTAAGGGCAAAAAGACAAAGACGGCACCTGCTCCAGCAGAAACAACTCCGCCTGTAACCGCCACACCTGAAGCCTCGACGTCGCAAGAGGCTGGTTGGTCCACTGTTGGGAAGGGTGGTAAGGTAAAGAAGGCGAAGCCCACTGCACCGGCCGCTAAGCCTCAGACTCAGCCCAAGCCGAAGCCAAAATCGCAGGGTCAGACGCGGGCGAAGACTAAGAAGCCCCGCAAGGTTCGGGAACCCCGCACGGCCGCTGTTGTTATAACGCTCGGCCCTGAGGCGGAGAAAACAGGCCTCTCCTACGCGGAGATAATTCGCAAGGCACGGTCTGCCATTAACGTAGAGGCACTCGGTATCCCGCCGATTCAAATCAAGACGGCCGTAACTGGGGGCAAGATTCTGCAGGTTTCCGGGGACAACCAGGGCCCGAAGGCGGATGAGCTGGCACAGCAACTGAGGTCTGTCTTTGACAACGAAGACATTCGAGTCTCCAGGCCCATGAAGTGTATGGAGATCTCCATCACGGGTCTGGATGACTCAATTGAAAAGGACGAGCTTGGGATGGCCATTGCTGAGAAGGGAGGCTGTGCTCAAGATAATATTAAAGTGGGCGAAATCCGTCGTGCTCCCAGTGGCATGGGGACTGCGTTTGTGTCGTGCCCTGTCGGCGCGGCCAATAAACTTCTGGAGGCCGGTCGTCTTCTGATCGGGTGGAGCTCGGCGCGAGTCCGCGCAGTGGAGCCCCGCCCTATGAAGTGTTTCCGCTGTTTGGAGCGAGGTCACGCTCGGCCGCATTGCACCGGCGTGGACCGCAGCGGTCTTTGCTTCCGCTGCGGGAAAGCCGGGCACAAAGCGGCTGGTTGTTCAGCGGATCCGCACTGTGTCGTCTGTGCGGCTGCCAAGAGACCTGCAGGCCACATACTGGGGGGCAAGAGCTGTAAGGCCCCTACCGCCCCCCCGAAGAGGGTAAAGAGCAAGGCCGCCAAGACCCCGGCTGCTCAAGAGGCTGCAGATGCTGCGCAGCCTATGGACACGTCACCAGCCGTCAATGGCCCTACGACCAGCGGCTAAATTCATACAGTCGAACTTGAACCACTCCTCTGGTGCGCAGGATCTCCTCTTGCAAACCACGAGAGAGTGGTCAATTCACATCGCCGTGGCTGCTGAGCCCTACTTTGTTCCACCTTGTCCCAACTGGGCTGCGGACCTGGATGGCTCAGTTGTTATTATCAGGTCGGTATTCAACGCCTCTCCAGCCCTCTCAGTCCATCAGAGGGGGCGTGGTTTCGTCATTGCCAAATGGGGAGACACGACCATTGTTGGCGTGTACTTCTCCCCCAATAGGCCACTGGCAGATTTTGAGGCCTTTCTGGACGAGCTTGGGGCTGCAGTTCGTCAGTCGCCTTCGACGCACACCTTGGTTCTGGGGGACTTCAACGCCAAGTCTACGGCTTGGGGTTCCCCGGGCACTGATCCTCGAGGAGCAGCAATGGAGAGCTGGATGGCTATGTTCGGCCTCATTCTGCTGAATCAGGGCTCAGCCTACACCTGCGTGCGACAGCGGGGGGGGTCTATTGTGGACTTAACGTTCGCTACCCCCGCTCTCGCCGCGCACGTGTCTGGCTGGCAGGTCCTCGAAGAGACTGAAACCTTGAGCGACCACCAGTACATCTCCTTTAACATCTTTTCTCGGAGTGATACTGGTGGCCGCCCTAGTCCATCGTCGCGGGCTACCTTTCCAAAATGGGCACTTACAAAGCTCAACAAAGAGCACCTGGAAGAAGCGGTCTTAGTGGAGGACTGGTGTTCGCCTTCCACCGCCTTGCCGACTGACGTTAATGCAGAAGCGAGTCACTTCCGCCAAGCCTTGCAGCGGATCAGTGATGCCGCCATGCCGCGAATCCACCACCAGCCTCGTAAAGGCGCCGTCTATTGGTGGTCTGCGGACATCGCTGCTCTTCGGGCCGATTGTACCGCCAAACGGCGAGACCTCGCCCGATACCGCCACCGCACGCGAAACACCTACCGTGATGCGGTTTGGGAGGACCACCTTCATGACCTTTACACGGAGGCGCGGCGAACCATGCGCGTTGCCATTTATAAGGCGAAGACGGAGGCACGGGAACAGATGCTGGAGTCCCTTGACAACAATCCGTGGGGTCGACCATACCGTGCCGCGCGCGACAAGCTGCGCGGGCAGGGTCCCCCGGTTGCGGAGTCACTGGAGCCACATCTTCTCCGAAATGTTGTTGAGGCTCTGTTCCCGTCCCGCGGCGAACACAGCCCTCCGCCTATGGTTCCCCGTGGGGCCCAGGTTGCTGATAGGGATTTGGACGTTGAGGCGCCACTTATTACTGACGCCGAATATGACGCAGCAATATCGAGGCTTCGTGCCAAGAAGACAGCTCCGGGTCCTGACGGGATTCACGGCCGTGTACTGGCCCTAACGCTCGTGGAACTGGAGGATCGCATGCGTAATCTATTTAACGCGTGCCTCAGGCTAGGAAAATTTCCGCGTGAGTGGAAGAAAGGGCGCCTTGTCCTCCTGCAGAAGGCGGGAAGGAATGTCGACTCTCCCTCAGCTTACCGGCCCATTGTTCTTTTGGATGAGGCCGGTAAGCTTCTGGAAAGAATCATCGCCGGTCGCATCACCAGTCACTTGACGTCCACTGGTCCCGATGTCACAGAGTGCCAGTTCGGCTTTAGAGAGGGTCGTTCGACTATAGACGCTATCATGCGTGTGAAGGCCCTCTCTAACGAGACGACTTCTCGCGGCGGGGTGCTTTTGGCGGTGTCACTCGACATCGCCAACGCTTTCAACACCCTGCCGTTTGAGTGCATTACCGAGGCTCTAAAATACCACGGAGTACCTCGGTATCTGCGTCATGTGATTGCGGACTATCTGCGTGACAGGGTAGTGACCTGCCAAGATCGGAGCGGCAGGTTGCTAGAGAGGAATATGACGTGCGGTGTTCCACAGGGGTCGGTTCTAGGCCCTCTCCTGTGGAACATCGGTTACGATTGGGCGTTGCGGGGAGCCCTCCTGCCGGGTGTCCGCACTTTCTGCTACGCGGACGACACCCTAGTAACAGCAAGAGGGTCGTCTTTTGTACAGGCTGCGGCGTTAGCCAAAGTAGGGACGATACAGGTCGTGCACAGGATCGAGAGGCTCGGTCTGCGGGTGGCCCTCAACAAAACCGAGGCCCTTCTTTTTCACGGGCCGCGGAAGGGTCCGCCTGCAGGAGCATCTCTCGACCTAAACGGTGTGAGGGTCGCACTCGGTCCGACTATCAAGTACTTGGGGCTTGTGCTTGACCCGGGGTGGAATTTTAAATGCCACTTCCGGGAACTTACCCCCAAGTTGACGGCTACAACATCTGCCTTGGGTAGACTTCTGCCCAACGTCGCGGGCCCTGGAGACGTGTGCCGCCGCCTCTTCACAGGGGTGGTGCGCTCAATGGCGCTATACGGTGCGCCAGTGTGGGTGGATGCTCTGACGGCCCACAATAAGACCCTCCTGCGGAGAGCACAGCGGGTCATGGCCGTCAGAGTAATCCGGGGATACCGCACCATCTCCTTTGAGGCTTCATGCCTACTGGCCAGGACACCTCCCTGGGATCTCGATGCTAGAGTCCTAGCGGAGGTGTATGAGCACGGAGCACAGCTTCGTGCGGAGTTGGGGCACCGGCGTATAATGCCGGAGCTCGGGTCGCGCTGGAGGCGGGAAGCGCAGGGGCGCATACTAAGCGCCTGGCTACAACGCCTGGACGAGCCCACGGCCGGTCTCAGGACCGTTGAGGCCATCCGCCCGGTGTTCCGGGAATGGATGAGGCAGCGGCATGGGGTGCTGACTTTTCGTGTTGTGCAGGTTTTGACCGGACACGGCTGCTTCGGCAGATACCTGCACAACACGGCCAGGCGGGAAACCGATGCCCGCTGCCATGAGTGTGGCGACAGCGAGGACACGGCGCAGCACACGCTGGAACTCTGCCCGGCGTGGGCCACTCAGCGCCGTGTCTTAACCGCTACTATTGGTGGCGACCTCTCCCTGCCGACCGTCGTGGAGAAGATGGTTGGCAGCGAGAGTAACTGGGAGGCGGTAGCCACCTTCTGCGAGGACGTCATCTCGCAGAAGGAGGCTGCGGAACGGGCCCGTGAGGAAGACGCCCTTGCGGACCCGATTCGCCGTAGAAGGCTGGGCCGGAGAAGGCGGCTCCATGCCAACCTTCGACCGCCGTAGTGGGGACGGCGGGTGACGGAGTGGGGCTCCGTCATCCGCGCCAAGTTCGTCCCTGCGTGGGGGAGCGCGCGTTTTGTTTCGCGTGCGCTCCCTATCCCTGGTGAGCCCGGAAGCGGGTGCTAACCACACAGTCTTCGGCGCTTACGACAGTGATTGCGAAAAGTCCCCTGTCGTGCGCCGAAGCCGTGGTAACGAGAAACACGTTGGGTTTTAGTGGGTAGGCCCCGCATTCTGCGGGGAGAGTCCCACATAACCCGTGTCTTCCCAGGGCACGGGTATGCGTAACGCATTTCCCAACGGAAAAAAAAAAAAAAAAAAAAAAAAAAAAAAAAAAAAAAAAAAAGGTTAGGTTAGGTTAGGTTAGGTTAGGTTAGGTTAGGTTAGGTTAGGTTAGGTTAGGTTAGGTTAGGTTAGGTTAGGTTAGGTTAGGTTGGGGTGCATGTTGGGGAGCCTCCTAGTGTGCTGGGGGCGTTGTCGGGATCGCTTGTTGCATTTGATGTTCTGTCATCCGGTGCAAACGGTGGTTCCACAACGTGTCCAGACGGCGCATCCTGGGCGACTGCGAATTCATTATCCGCTCGTAGGGTAATGGGTTCGCAGCCGGCCAATCTCCAACACAGTGCGGCTGCCTTCGGGCATTGCACGGCCGCACAAACCCGTAGCCCTGCATTTATGTGGGGTCGGGGGCTGGGCGTATGGGGCTTGCCCTGTGCGTCTGGCTGTGAGGAAGAAAACCTCTATAAAAAATCACCCTCGGGGGGCCCCCTTGGGGGGCCAGTGGAGCTTCGGCTCGTGGTATGGCGGCCTTCAAGGCCGCGGTCCGCTTCATGCGGACGGTGTCGGGAGCTTTTGCTCGTGGCGCAGTCGCGCCTTTGTTGGAAAGGTCCTTTTCAGGACCAGTGGACTTCGGTCGGTGTATGGCGGGCCTTCAAGGCCCGCGGAACGTTCAGCGTTCGTTTTCGGCGTGGGGCGCTTCAACGCTCCATTTGCGTCGGCTCTTGGGGCCTGCCTTAACTGGCCGGTCCCGACGGAGCTTGCCTTTATTGGCTGGCTCAGCGGCCGCCTTCGGGTGGCGTGGCACGGCGGACCTTCAAGGTTCGCGGCGCGGCGGGTCTGGCGGCCGTGGTTTTGCGGTCGCTGGGTGGGTTTCGGCCTCCCGTCGGGCAACCCGTTATCCCGTGTGTGTGTCTGGTGTCATGTCTATCGGCACACACGGGACCGGGGGGGCTTGCCTTAATCGGCTGGCCCTGCGAGGAGCCAACCTCACTAAAAAACCCCAATTCCCCGTAGTTGAGATCCGTGGCTACGGGGGGCCTTCGGGTGGCGGGCCGGGTAGAGTCCGCCAGCTAGCGATCCCCTCCAGGAGACCGCCCGACCTCCTGGAGTATCAGGGTTACCCGGGTGCAGGGGGCACCGCCCGGGTGGACGTTTTGTTTCCCCCATACTCGTGGGTTTAGTTATGCAGAATTCCAAAATACAAACCAAAAAATCTATTAGTTTAAGTTTCCCAGTCGGGAGTTGCTCCAGCAGGAGCCTAAGATCGATGGACAAAGCGCCCTGTCCTCAAGTGAGTGGCGCGGAGAGTGGAGATGAAGATGATGTGAGGGACGCGAGCAAAACTGCGTCGGACTTCGGCTCGTGTTGGTCAGTCGACAGCGTCGAATCACAAATCAGTAGGAAGAGGGCAAGATCCCCGATAAAGAAGGGGTCAAATTATAGAAAGGCATCTGGCACCGACAGCGCATCCAGCGCAGAGTCTGAGAAGGCGCCGAAGCCCAAAAAACCTGCCGCTAGTCGTGGCCGCGGCCGTCCTATCAAAACCGGGGACTATGCCGGCCTCGCCAAAGCTAAGAGGGAATACAGCGCTGCATTGCGTGAGTCTATGCGCCTGGAGGCCGAGAAGGAGGTCGCCGCTGAATTAATCCAAAGGCGTTTGCGGTCGGAGTCGGCGGCGTCACGGCAGTCTGACCATTCCGACATTATGTCCGTGGAGGAGGAGCCTTGTGCTGCCAAGCTCTACCAATCTGTTGAGAGTGAGATTACCTCGATTCTGAAGCTCGTGTCCAGCTCGAGTAATTTGAAGGGCACCTATCAAAAAGCAATAAAGATGTCCGCCGCGTCAATCAAAGAGCACACACAGGCGCTTCTTCATTGCACCATCAACGAAGAAGTGAGCAAGTTGACGCGGGAAAATAAGCGCTTAGAGGGCAGTATTCAGGACCTGCAGAGACAACTGGACGAGTTGCGCGCCAAGAGTAGTGCGCCTTCTCAGTCAGCCTCAGCAGTCCAGCCTACCCTGAATGCTGAAGAGATCGTCCGTGCTGTCACTACAGTGGTTGACGACAAGCTCCGCGCGGCGATGACATCAGTCACAAACATCATCGACGCCAGAATTGAGGGCCTAAAGACACCAGATCGTCCACGGCCACCGTTGGCCGCGGATAAAAAGAAAGAAGCTGCTCAATCGAAACCAACATTTGCAGCTACAGTGAAGGCGTCTCCCGTCATTAAGTCAAAATGCGGGACAATGACTTTAATCCCCTGCACATCGTCCCAAAAAAAGGGTAAAGGCAAGGGGAAGGGGAAGAGGACGGCTTCTGCGCCCACCACAAACCCAGTGTCAAACCCGGAGCCCGGCCCGTCAACATCGTCGGCGCCCCTGCCAACCGCCCCCGTTTCTGAGGAGGAGGCGGAATGGAGTACAGTAGGGAAAAACGGGAAAAAGAAGAAGACGCAACCAGCTGTGACCCCTGGTCCAAAGCCTCAAGCCAAGGGCACCAAAGGCGCGCAGGCAAAGGCCAAAAAGCCCCGAAAGATTAAGGAGCCACGCTCGGCGGCCGTGGTTATTACTATCAGCCCAGAGGCGGTACAACGCGGCGTTTCGTACGCCGACGTAATAAAGAAGGCCCGAAATGGTATAAATCTTGTAGACGTCGGCGTCGACCAGCCGCTGCAAATAAAAACAGCGGTCACTGGTGCCAAAATATTGGAAGTTCGTGGAGAAGACCAGGGCTCCAAAGCAGACGCGTTTGCTGAAAAGCTAAGAGCTCTCTTTGAGGAAGATGAGGACGTCCGAATCGCCAGACCCACAAAGTCCATTGAGATATCCATCTCCGGCCTGGATGATTCGGTGGAGAAGGAGGACATTGTGTCAGCCATTGCCAATAAGGGCAACTGCGCGCACCACTCTGTCAGGGTTGGTGAAATCCGGCCTGGACCTGGCAGCATGGGCGTTGCTTGGGCTTCATGCCCTGTGGGCGCCGCCAAGAAGGTATTGGAAGCGGGCCGCCTCCTTGTCGGGTGGAGCTCAGCGAAAGTGCGCCCTGTGGAGCAGCGCCCGATGAGGTGTTTCCGCTGCTTAGAGCGTGGGCACGCCCGCCAGCAGTGCGTAGGCCAGGATCGCAGCGACCTGTGCTTCCGGTGCGGGAAGCCAGGCCATAAAGCTTCCAAGTGTAGCGAAGAAGCCCACTGTGTCCTCTGCGCCAAAACCAAGAGGCCAGCAGGACACATTATGGGAGGCAGGAGCTGCAAGGCCCCCACCATACCTCCCAAGAAGTCGAAACCAGCGCCCAAGACCCGGACTGCTGAACAGGCTGTAACTGCAGAACAGCCCATGGACACAACGCCAATCGTCGATGGCCCTACGTCCACTCCGTAAAGTCATCCAGGCGAATGTGAACCACTCCTCTGGTGCGCAGGACCTCTTACTGCAAACCATGAGAGAGTGGTCAATACATCTCGCGGTGGTTTCCGAACCATACTTCGTCCCGCCTTGCTCCGACTGGGCTTCGGACTTGGACTCGACTGTAGCCATCACCAGACTTTCTTTTGATGCGTCCCCACCCCTCTCAGTCCTGCAGAGAGGGCATGGGTTTGTTCTTGTCGGTTGGGGACATATTGCCGTCATAGGCGTTTACTTCTCCCCGAATAGACCCTTGGCCGAGTTTCAGCAATTCCTCGATGAGTTGGGTGCAGCAGTTCGGCGCGCTTCACCTGCGCCTGTCCTCGTACTGGGGGACTTCAACGCTAAGTCGTCTGCGTGGAGTTCCCCCGTCACTGACCACAGAGGCACTGCCGTCGAGGCCTGGATGGCAATATTCGGGCTCTCAGTATTGAACCAGGGCTCAGCCAATACCTGCGTGCGACAGCGGGGGGGGTCAATAGTGGACTTAACGTTCGCTACCCCCGCTCTCGTCGCGCACGTGTCTGGCTGGCGGGTCCTGGAAGAGGTGGAGACATTGAGCGACCATCTTTACATCACATTCGAGCTTTTCTCTCGGGACTCGGGTCGCAGTCCTATCCAACCGACGCAGTCTCTCTTCCCCAAGTGGGCTTTAACGAAACTCAATAAAGAGCTCCTCGAGGAAGCTGTTCTGGTGGAGGAGTGGAGTTCACCGTCGACTGCCACGCCGATTGATGTTGACGCAGCGGCGGATCGCTTCCGCGAATCATTACAACGGATTAGCGATTCTGCCATGCCGAGAATTCACCGCCAGCCTGCCAAAAAGGCAGTGTATTGGTGGTCTGACGAAATCGCAGCTCTCCGCGCTGATTGCTCCTCTAAGCGGCGCGAACTGGCAAGGTACCGCCACCGCACGCGCAACAGTTACCGCGATGCGGTATGGGAAGACCATCTACACGATCTCTACACAGAGTCTCGTAGAGCGATGCGCGTTGCCATTTATAAGGCCAAGACAGAAGCAAGGGAGCAAATGCTTGAGTCCCTCGACAGCAACCCGTGGGGTCGCCCATACCGTGCCGCGTGCAATAAGCTGCGCGGTCAAGGCCCTCCGGTTGCTGAAACGCTGGAGCCCCAACTACTCCAAGCGGTCGTCGAGGCACTGTTCCCAGCTCGTGGAGAACATGTCCCTCCACCCATGGTGCCTCGTAGGGCGCAGAACACCGACGGCGATACGGATGCCACAGTGCCTCCCATCACTAACGCCGAATATGACTCGGCCGTCATCAGGCTCCGGTCTAAGAAAACCGCTCCGGGCCCAGATGGGGTCCACGGGCGCGTGTTGGCGCTCTCCCTTGTGGAGCTTGAGCCGCAGATAAGGAACATCTTTGACGCATGTCTCGTGACAGGAAAATTCCCTAAGGCTTGGAAAAAGGGGCGGCTCGTCCTCCTGCAGAAGGCGGGAAGAGATGTCGACTCTCCTTCAGCTTACCGGCCCATCATTCTTTTGGATGAGGCCGGTAAGCTCCTGGAAAGAATAATCGCCGGCCGTGTTATAAATCACCTTACATCTAGTGGCCCCGACCTATCTGAGTGTCAATTTGGGTTTAGAGAGGGTCGTTCGACTATAGACGCAATCATGCGCGTGAAGGCCCTATCTAACGAGACGACTTCTCGCGGCGGGGTGCTTTTGGCGGTGTCACTTGACATCGCCAACGCTTTCAACACCCTGCCGTTCGAGTGCATTTCTGAGGCCCTAAAACACCACGGGGTACCTCAGTATCTGCAGGACGTGATAGCGGACTATCTGCGCGACAGGACAGTAACTTGCCAAGATCGGAGCGGCAGGATTCTGGAACGGCGAATGACGTGCGGTGTTCCACAGGGGTCGGTTCTAGGCCCTCTCCTGTGGAACATCGGTTACGATTGGGTGTTGCGGGGGGCCCTTCTGCCGGGTGTCCGCACGTTCTGTTACGCGGACGACACCCTCGTAACAGCTAGAGGGTCGTCCTTCGCTCAGGCCGCGATTTTAGCGAAGGTGGGGACTATCCAGGTCGTACACAGGATCGAGAGGCTCGGTCTGCGGGTGGCCCTCAACAAAACCGAGGCTCTTCTTTTTCATGGGCCTCGGAAGGGTCCGCCTGCGGGAGCATACCTCGACCTGAACGGGGTCAGAGTCACTGTTGGCTCTCAGCTGAAGTACTTGGGGCTCGTGCTTGATCCGGGGTGGAATTTCAAAGAACACTTCCGGCAGCTGAGCCCCAAGCTTACTGCAACGACGGCTGCGCTAAGCAGACTCCTGCCTAATGTTGCAGGCCCCGGGGACACATGCCGCCGCCTATTCACAGGGGTGGTGCGGTCCATGGCGCTATATGGTGCGCCAGTGTGGGTAGACGCTCTGACGGACCACAACAAGACTCTTCTGCGGAGATCGCAACGAGTCATGGCCGTCAGAGTTGTCCGCGGATACCGCACGGTGTCCTATGAGGCCTCGTGCCTGTTGGCCAAGACACCTCCCTGGGATCTCGACGCTAGAGTCCTAGCGGAGGTGTACGAGCACGGAGCGGCGCTTCGTGCAGAGATGGGGCACCGGCGCATAATGCCGGAGCTGGTTGCGCGCTGGAGGCGGAGAGCGCAGAGAACCGTCATGGAGGCATGGCTTCAACGCCTAAACGAGCCCAAGGCGGGGGTTCGAACCGTGGAGGCCATCCGCCCGGTCTTCCGGGATTGGATGAGGCGGCGGCACGGGGTGCTCACCTTCCGTGTTGTGCAGATTCTAACCGGACACGGGTGCTTCGGCAGATACCTGCACAACACGGCAAGAAGAGAGACCAGTGCCCGCTGCCATGAGTGCGGCCAGACTGAGGACACGGCGCAGCACACGCTCGAAATTTGTCCTGCGTGGGATGAGCAGCGCCGTGCCCTAGTCGCAAGTATTGGAGGCGACCTCTCCCTGCCGACCGTCGTGGAGAAGATGGTCGGCAGCGTGAGAAACTGGGAGGCGGTAGCCACCTTCTGCGAGGAAGTCATCTCGCAGAAGGAGGCTGCGGAACGGGCCCGCGAGGAAGATGCCCTTGCGGATCCGATTCGCCGCAGAAGGTTGGGCCGAAGAAGGCGGCTCTACGGCCACCTTCAACCGCCGAGTGGGGACGGCGGGTGACGGAGTGGGGCTCCGTCACCCGCGCCAAGGCGTCCCTGCGCGGGGGAGCACGCGTTTTGTTTCGCGTGTGCTCCCTATCCCCGGTGAGCCCGGAAGTGGGCGATAACTACGCAGTCTTCGGCGTATGACAGCGCTTGCGAAAAGTTCCCTGTCATGCGTCGAAGCCGTGGTTTCGAGGAACACGTTGGTTTTTAGTGGGTATGCCGGCACTTTACACCGGTGACTCCCACATAACCCAGGGGCAGCCCCATTTGCCTCTGGGTATCCATAAAGGATTTTCCAACGAAAAAAAAAAAAAAAAAAAAAAAGGTTAGGTTAGGTTAGGTTAGGTTAGGTTAGGTTAGGTTAGGTTAGGTTAGGTTAGGTTAGGTTAGGTTAGGTTAGGTTAGGTTAGGTTAGGTTAGGTTAGGTTAGGTTAGGTTAGGTTAGGTTAGGTTAGGTTAGGTTAGGTTTAAATGTGCTACCGGTAGCGTTGTAAGTGGATCGGAGCGTGATCCGAGGGATTCGGTGATGGACCGGATCATGAACTGGGAGGTGGAGTCTGCGGCGACCTCGGAGCTGGAGTTCGGCTCATTGTCGTCCAGAGGGCCCTCTAGGTCTAGGTCTGTTACGTTGAAGTTCGGCGGTTCTGCGGGGAAATTGAAAGGTCGTACCGCAGTAACCAAAGCAAGGAAGCTGACTGGGCGTGGCCGTGCGGTCAGAGATAGGGGAGTTGACAGGTCGTCCCTTAAACGCCGGAAGCCTCTGACTAGGGCTGACTCAGCGGCTGGGCGAGCCGTTGAAGAACTGGAGAGTCCTGGTCCCCCCGCGGGAGAAGTCATGCCGGCGCCAAAAAAGCTGCCGCGCTCTAATCGTGGCAGGGGATACCACCACAATGTGGGGCTCGCCCAGGCCCTTCGGGAGTTAAGGGCGGGGCCGCACGACTCGGGGTCGGAGCTGGACGAGTTGGAGCGTGAACTGGAGCAGGAGCTCAGCCCTGACCCTAGCCTGGTCCTCGACCTCAGCGGCGGGGAAATAGAAGAAGGGGACATGCCCAACCCCCCCCCTCCCCCTAACAGCGTTAGCGGTTTGCTGAAGCGTGCGGAGGATGGAGCCGCAGCCATACACCGGGCTACCCGCAAGTCCGGTAACCTAAAGGGGACCACCATGCGGGAAATAGACTGCGGCTCTAAGGCCATGTTGGAGGCGACAAAGGAGTTGGCAAGACGCCACGATGGGGAAGAGCTGCGGCGGCTCCGTGAGGAGAACGCGCGCCTTCAGGCCCAAATTTTCACCTTGAGGGGGGAGATGAGGGCCTTGAGAGAGGCAGTCGCGGAGCACACGGGCCCACGGAGAGCTGAGGGTCCCCCAGGGGCGACGGCCGTCCCTCGGAAGGAGCGAGCTGGGGCGGATGTGGGGCCGCTGGAAGAAGACCAGCACGCGGTGACCCGTGTAGAGTTCGCCCGCGCCATGGAGGGCATGCAGCGGGCCCTCATGGACCACATCGGAGCTGTGGTGGGGGCGCGGTTCGAGGGGCTGGAAGTGGATGGACGGCTGATGCCCGCCAAGTCCCATCGTCCCCCGTTGGCGACGGATGCGCAGAAGGGGCAGGCGGGCGCTAGTGCGCCGACTACCCTGGCCCCGCCAGCGAACCAACCGCGAGTGGCGAGAGGTCTAAAGGCGGCTTCAAAGAAGCAGGCCCCGCAGCCAAAGGAGAAGGCTGAGGAGCCCCCCTGCAGTAAGGCGCCGGTGGCCGACGAAGAATGGAATGTGGTGGCAAAGAAGCCCAAGAAGAAGAAGGCGACAGCCCCGGTTGTACTGGAGGCTAAGGAGGCCCCCCTCCCCCAGGCGAAGAAAAAGGAGAAAGGGAAGAAGAAGCGGGCCCCTAGGCCACCTAGACCACCGCGGTCGCTGGCGGTGGTGATGGCTCTCAAGCCGGAGGCAGTGGCGGAGGGCCTCACCTACAGAGACGCGCTGGCTAGGGCCAAGGAGCGCGTTAATTGGGCGGAGCTAGGAATAGGTCCAGCGCGGTTCCGCCAGGGGGTGACGGGGGCTCGAATACTCGAGCTCCCCAAAGAGGCCACTGCGGCCCAGGCGGACGCCTTAGCAGCGAAGCTGGAGGAGGTGCTGGGGGAGGCGGCGAAAATCACTCGCCCGACAAAGATGGCTGACGTCCGGGTCTCGGGCTTGGAGGACTCGGTGTCGGCCGAGGAGCTTCGGGGAGCGCTGGCCGAGCGTGCAGGATGCGCCCCTCAGCTCGTTAGGGTCAGTGCCATCTCTCCCGGTATTGGGGGCATGGGAACGGCCTGGGCCTCGTGCCCGGCGGAGGCTGTGAGGCGGTTAGCTGATGGTGGCCGCATAGTGGTTGGCTGGAGCGCTGCTACGATAAGGGTGATGGAGCAGCGCCCCATGCGATGTTATCGGTGCCGGGAGGTGGGTCACCCCCAGCAGTTGTGCCCGTCCCAGAAAGACCGCAGCGGCCTCTGCTACCGCTGCGGGGTCGAGGGCCACATGGCAGCGGGTTGTAGGGCGCCGAAGCCACGGTGCTCTGTATGTTCAGATCGGGGCCTTCCGTCTGAACACCGGATGGCCGGGCCGGCCTGTAAACCTCCAATGGTTAAGGGTCGGCCGATCCTACCGGAGAGGAACTCCGGGGCTACAGCCTCTGCTGTCGCCACTGGAGTGTCACAGATGGAAACCGGTGGTGCATAGGCACAGCCGGACCGTCGGAGGCACCCCATGGGGCGTGAAGCGGGGTTTGTGGTGGATCCCTCTCGTTAACAACCGTGGTTTGAGCCACGGTTGGGAATGAGAGGGTCTGGGATGTTCAGCCCCCCCCCTCCTGTCGGAAAGCGTCTGCGCTGGTGTGCGGACGCTGTCTGGCAGGAGGGAGGGGGCGCGGGGGGGGTGCGGGAGGTGGCTCTCTGTAGTGGGGAGCCACCTCCGGCATCCCTTCCGGCGCTGACGGGTGGATGGGGCAAGACGGGTGGCTTCGACTGCCCGTGTTGCCCTATCCTAAGACGTGGCTGCGTATGCGGGGGGAAGGCTGCCCCTCGTGCATGCATTGCACTTGTCACGTCACGTCTGGGGTTGCCCTGCGTTTCCTCTGGGCAACCTCCATGGGCGCTAAAGGCCACTTTGGGGCCTGCTTCGGCGGGTTCTGAGGTGGTGCCGGGGGCCCCATTCCGGTGCTGGCTGCGGTCTGTGGCTGCGGCCGGTTCTGGAGGGGGCCTGGCGCTCTCCCTGGAGGCTGACTTCGGTTGGTTTCTGAGGAGGGCTGCCCGGAGTTGGCTTGGTGAACTTGCTTCGGCAGATCCCGGGTCATCTTCGTCATGGGCATAGTGGGAAATCGGAGATGGTTTAGTGGGTATTCCCAGTGCCGCCAATATCAGGTGCTGGGCGACCCCCACACAGGCCCACGCTAAGCCGGCGGTCCGCTGGAACATAGTCCAGTGGTTTAGGGTATCGTCTGTAAGCGGATTCCATCTCCGTAAAAAAAAAAAAAAAAAAGGTTAGGTTAGGTTAGGTTAGGTTAGGTTAGGTTAGGTTAGGTTAGGTTAGGTTAGGTTAGGTTAGGTTAGGTTAGGTTAGGTTAGGTTAGGTTGGGGTGCATGTTGGGGAGCCTCCTAGTGTGCTGGGCGCGTTGTCGGATCGCTTGTTGCATTTGATGTTCTGTCATCCGGTGCAAACGGCGGTTCCACAACGTGTCCAGACGGCGCATCCTGGGCGACTGCGAACTCATTATCCGCCGTAGGGTAATGGGTTCGCAGCCGGCTAATCTCCAACCCAGTGCGGCTGCCTTCGGGCATTGCACGGCCGCACAAGCCCGTAGCCCTGCATTTATGTGGGGTCGGGGGCTGGGCGTATGGGGCTTGCCCTGTGCGTCTGGCTGTGAGGAAGAAAACCTCTATAAAAAATTACCCTGGTGGGGCCCCCTTGGGGGGCAGCGGAGCTTCGGCTCGTGGTATGGCGGCCTTCAAGGCCGCGGTCCGCTTCATGCGGACGGTGTCGGGAGCTTTTGCTCGTGGCGCAGTCGCGCCTTTGTTGAAACGGTCCTTTTTAGGACCAGTGGACTTCGGTCGTGGCATGGCGAGCCTTCAAGGCTCGCGGACAGTTGTTGGTAGACGACTGTGGGTTGAGGGCGTTGTTAGCCCAAGGCGCTACGCGTCTTTTGTCTTGGGGTACGGGCTAGTTCGGCTGGCTCAGCGGCCACGTTTCGTGGCGGGGGATGGCAGACCTGCAAGGTCCGCGGCGCGGCGGGTCCGGCAGTTGCGGTTCAGCGGCTGTCGGGCAGACTTTGGTCACCGTCGGGCGAACCGTTATCCCGTGTGTGTGTCTGGTGATCACGTCTATCAGCACACACGGGACCGGTGGGGCTTGCCTTAGTTGGCCGGCCCCGCGAGGAGTCAACCTCAATAAAAAACCCCAATTCCTCGTAGCTGAGATCCGCGGCTACGGGGGGCCTTCGGGTGGCGGACCGGGCAGAGTCCGCCAGCTAGCGATCCCCTCTAGGAGACCGCCCGACCTCCTAGAGTAATAGGGTTACCCGGGTGCAGGGGGCACCGCCCGGGTGGACTTTTATTTCCCCCACACTCGTGGGAATAACAATGGTATTCGAAACAAAACAAAACAAAAAAACCGACGAACGTAGGGAGTGTGATGTAGACGAGGAGGAACATTTATCGGATTCATCCGTAAACACGCTTATTAGCGTGTCATCGAAAGAGGTGGCTTTAGACATCTCCGAGAAACAAGGGAGATTGTGGAGAAAGAGGAGGATGAGTTTAGAAGATGGGGAGCTCAGCGATGAGTCTGTGCAAACCCCTAAAGTAAAGGCGTCATGCTCCAGAAGAGGAAGAGGCCGCCCAAAAACTACGGGCGAGTACGCAGGACTAGCAAAAGCCAAAGCGGAGTATCTCAGACTCCAGCGGGAGGAGATAAAGCTCCGTGCAGAACAAGAGCTCATGGATGACATTACGGAGGCTCGCGTAACTCGGTCCAAGACAGACCTTTCAGCAACCTCGGGTCAGTCTGGCAGTGAGGAGGAAGCGGTCACAGCGGCGCGAATGACTGCGAGAGTGCTAGATAGTATTAAGATAATTGAGAAGGTGGCCACAACGTCCTCGCAACTAAAAGGGACGTATATCAAGGCCCTGAAGGACGCGGCAAAGGTCATCGCAGAGAACACCAAGGACCTTGCTCGGCACAGTGTGGATGAAGAAAACAGGAGGCTTCAGCAACAAAATGACCGTCTCCAGTTAGAAGTCAATGACCTGCGCAGCCGATTGACGGCCCTCGAGAATAGATCCTCGCCGAAATCAACGCAGGCCACGCCTGGTGGGTCTAAACTGTCGCCGACGTTCGATATGGACTTGCTGGCGCAGAAGTTAGAGGAGATGGAGATGCGAATCTCGGGGCGCATGTGCGACCGGATCAATGCCAGGATTGAGGGCTTGGAGTCACGGCTCAACCCTGCTCCGATACTCCGCCCTCCACTAGCTCACGAGGCTCAAACAAGGGTCCCAGGTGACGTTAACATGGAGACTCCCACTCAGGACCAGGAGGCACCTGTATCCGTAAAAGGGAAAGGGAAAGGTAAGGGTAAGAAGACCCAACCCACCAAGCAGAACGAAAAAGTGAGTGAAGAAGGTACGGCTGGCTCCTCTGAATTTATCTTGGTTCCATGCACTTCCCGCGCAAAAGCAATGTCTTACAGGGAGGCCGTGGGAAAGAGCCAGGCAGAAGGGGAGACGAAAACTCGACGTAACCCTGTTAGAGGTACAAGGGCAAATCAGGAGGCCTCGTCATCGAGGGATGCTCGCCCACCACCACCGCCGGCACCTGTTCCTACAGAGGAGGAATGGAAGACTGTGCCGCGGAAGGGAAAGGGAAAAAAGAGAGCGAAGGGAAATGAGCAGCCGTCTAGTCAACCACAGGGCAAACAGCAGGCGCGGGCTACTTACAAACCCCGCGTAAGACCTCCGCGAACTGCAGCAGTGATTCTGACGATCCAGCCCGGCGCAGAGGAAAGAGGGGTAGATTACGGCAAGATACTCCAGGAGGCGAAAAGCAGAATTGACCCAGCCTCTCTGGGCATCGAAGCTACCAGATTCCGCAGGGCCATCACCGGGGCCACTATAATAGAGATCACCGCGGCGGAGCAGGAATCTGTAGCAGATAAGCTGGCTGCCGAACTCAGGCGGCTGTTCAGCGAAGAGGACGTCAAAGTCTCGCGTCCAGTGAAGTGCCTGGAAATAATGGTGTCGGGGCTAGATGACTCCATCACGCCAAACGAGGTGCAAGACGCTGTGGCTAAGGTGGGAGGCTGCCCAGCGGACCAGGTGAAAGTTGGCACCATCCGCCGAACAGAATACAGCATGGGTGCTGTTTGGGTCAGCTGCCCTGTGGCAGCAGCTAAGAAAGTTGCCGAAGGGAGGTTATTAGTTGGTTGGTCATCTGCGCGGGTGAAGCTTTTACCACCCCGCGACTTACGCTGCTTCCGGTGCCTAGAGACTGGTCACGTCCAGGTCCGGTGTCAGTCTTGTGTGGATAGGGGGCAGCAGTGCTACCGGTGCGGCCAATTGGGTCATCGGGCAGTGGAATGTCATGCTGACTTCCACTGCACACTCTGTGCTGAGGCCGGCAAGCCGGCCAAACATCGTTTGGGGGGTCCTTCGTGTTCGGCGCCCAAACGGAAGTTATCGAGAAGCATGCAGGCAGCGTCTGGTGGAAACACCCGATCGCAGCCAACTCGCCCCCCGAACGGCGTCGAGGATGTAGTAATGTCACCAATTCTACAATTAAATGGCGCAAATTAAATTTCTCCAGGCGAACCTGAACCACTGTGCCCGGGCGCAGGACCTTTTACTCCAAAGCTCGGCACAGTGGTCCACACAATTATTGATAGTTGCCGAGCCCTACATGGTTCCTGCAAGGGATGACTGGTTTGGGGATCGGGATGGCCTGGCTGCAGTCGTGGTGAATGCAGGCGCGGGAGCCCCGCCGTCTAAGAACTCGCTGAGGGGCCACGGTTATGTCGCGGTTCTTTGTGAGGATGTGGCTGTTATCAGTGTCTACTTCTCGCCGAACCGCCCCTTTTCGGAGTTTGAGGTATTTCTGGGAGAATTAGACACAGTGCTGAGATGGTCACGGCCCCACCAAGTATTACTGGCCGGAGATTTAAATGCGAAGTCCGTCGAATGGGGTTGTGCCTCGTCAGACCCTAGGGGGGTTCTGGTTGAGGAGTGGCTTGCAGCGAGTGGTCTCGTCGTTGTTAACAGGGGAACTACAGATACCTGTATCAGAATGAACGGCGGGTCTATTGTGGATGTCACATTTGCCAGCCCTAGCCTGTCGAGTCGCGTCCAAGGGTGGAAGGTTATGGAGGGGGAAGAGACCTTATCGGATCATCGATACATCCGGTATGATCTCTCCCCCCACCCTCAAAATAGTACAGGTGCTCGTCGCTCTGCGCTAGACCTCGGCCCCAGGTGGGCTTTGAAAAAATTAGACCGCGAAGCACTTGTTCTGGCGGCGCAAGTTGAGGGTTGGTCACCAAAGCCTCCAGCTCCAAGTATCGAAGACGAGGCAAGCTGGTTCGGTGAGGCGCTTTCACACATCTGCGACGTTGCAATGCCGCGGGTAAAATCGCTGCCACCGCGTCGTCAGGTGTACTGGTGGTCAGTGGAGCTCGCTCAGCTACGCGAAAGGTGCATCAAGGCGAGACGCCAGTACACCAGGTGCCGTCGAAGCAACTTTAGAAGGGGCTCACCTAACGTGCCTGAAGAACAACGTCTGTACTCGCTCTACCAAGACGCCAAAAAGGCACTAAGGGCAGAGATAGCTGCGGCGAAAGAGAGGGCCTGGGAAGAGCTTTTGGAGACGCTGAACAGCGACCCTTGGGGCCGTCCCTATAAGCTTGTAATGAAGAAGCTCCGCCCATGGGCCCCTCCCTTAACGTCGGAAATGGACCCTGCGGTTTTGCGAAGAGTGATGGAGGCACTTTTCCCTCCTCGATGTAGCCAGTTTCAGCCACCACCTATGTTTTTTGGTCCGGCAGAGTCAACTGAATCGGAGGACGTCCCAGCGGTGACCGAAGGGGAGCTCGGTGCGGCCGTTCATCGGCTACAATCGAAGAATAAGGCCCCGGGCCCCGACGGTGTGCCGGGTCGGGTCTGGGTCGCTGCTTTGAGGAATGGCCTTGACTCTCGTTTTCGGGACCTGTTGACGTCTTGCCTGAGAGAAGAACGCTTTCCCGAAGACTGGAAGATCGGAAAGCTGGTATTGCTGAAAAAGGAGGGGCGGCCGGCGGACTCACCATCGTCATACCGGCCCATAGTGCTACTGAACGAAGCGGGCAAGCTCTTCGAGCGCGTCATCGCTGCCCGTCTTATGGAACACATGGAGGTGTCAGGGCCAAACCTATGCAGCCAACAGTTTGGATTCCGGCAGGGCAGATCCACCATCGACGCGATCGCGCAGGTGAGGGCCCTCGCCGAGGAAGAAGTTTCCAGAAACGGCGTTGTGCTGGCGGTGTCTTTAGACATCGCCAACGCATTCAACTCTCTGCCCCATGTCTGCATAGGAGAGGCCATGCGCTACCACCAATTCCCGGCGTACTTGCGCAAAATCGTGCTGGCATATTTGTCCGGTCGAAAGATAATCTTCCCAAAATCGGATGGATGGGGTGAGCGGGAGGTAGTATCCGGTGTTCCACAGGGATCGGTTCTTGGCCCGCTCTTGTGGAACATCGGGTACGACTGGGCGATACGAGGGGCTTTACTCAGGGGCGTGAACGTGTATTGCTACGCGGACGACACCCTGGTGACGGCCAGGGGAAAGTCGTTCAGAGAAGCCAAAATCCTGGCCACTGCCGGGGTTGCACAGGTGGTGGGGCGTATTCGCCGACTCGGCCTCAACGTCGCGCTGGAGAAGTCCGAGGCCTTGTGCTTCCACGGGCCCCGCAGAGCGCCACCGCCAGGGGCCGAGCTTATGGTGTGCGGCGTTTCCATCGCTGTCGGGTCGACTATGAAGTACCTGGGACTGGTCCTCGACAGTCGATGGAACTTCAGGAGCCACTTCGAGCAACTTGCTCCGAAGTTGAGGAGGGTGACGTTGGCGCTCTGCAGACTTATGCCCAACCTTGGGGGCCCAAGTTCGGCGTGCCGTCGTTTGTTCGCGGGCTCCGTGAGATCTGCTGCGTTATATGGTGCCCCTATATGGGCGAGCGCCTTGACTCAGCGTAACGTGATCCAACTGCATCGCCCGCAGCGGGTCCTAGCAGTGAGAATTGCCCGTGCCTACCGCACGGTGTCATTTGAGGCGGCGTGCGTTCTCGCTGGGACCCTGCCCTGGGACCTGGATGCGCAGGTTCTCGCGGAGGTGTACTACAGGACAGCGGAGGAAAAGCAGGCCAGGGGACACATTCCGCTCCCAGAAGAAATTGGAGGGTGGCGAAGCGACGCACAGGATGTGGCGTTTGAGGCTTGGCGGGAGAACCTAAGCCGCCCGAGCGCTGGACACCGCACTGTTGCGGCTATTCGTCCCGTCCTGAAAGAGTGGACAGAGCGGAGATGGGGGGCACTCTCCTACCACATGACGCAGGTCCTCTCGGGGCATGGCTGCTTCGGGAGGTACCTCTGCAACGTGGCAAGGAGAGAGGACACTTCAAGCTGCCATCAGTGCGGCGACGGGGATGATTCAGCCCTGCACACGTTGGAGTTGTGCCCGAAATGGGGTAGGGAGAGAGCCGACTTGGCGGCTGTGGTCGGGGGGGTTCCGTCGCTCCCGGACGTGGTCGAAGCGATGGTTCACGATGAGAAAGCGTGGAGGGCCTTCCACACCTTCTGTGAGAGGGTAATGGGGGCGAAGGAGGATGATGAGAGGTCCCGCGAGGAGAGTCCCGCGGCAGACCCCATAAGGAGGCGACGTATTGGTCGGCGACGCAGGGCTTTTGCCGGCGCGCTGGCCCCATGAGCGGGTCCTGAGTAAAGGGTGGGGAAACCCTTTGCTCGGAGAATGGCCCACAGAAGTGGTAGTGGCGTTACTGGGTGTTCCGTGTAACGCCGCGGAGTACATCATGCGCATTTGCGCCAGAGCGAGCCCAGTCGGGCGAATCGGGTACAGGCAATTGGCATAAGGGCAACTGTGAGCCTTAGCCTGTACTCCGATGAGGAAGGAACACGGGGGTTGTTTTAGTGGGTAGTCTCGGTCTCTACCATCTTTGACCGAGGAGTCCCACATAACCCTGCACTGTTCATTTCCCCACAGTGCAGGGTAGACGTAAATGTCTTTTTTCCCCTTAAAAAAAAAAAAAAAAAAAGGTTAGGTTAGGTTAGGTTGGGGTGCATGTTGGGGAGCCTCCTAGTGTGCTGGGGGCGTTGTCGGGATCGCTTGTTGCATTTGATGTTCTGTCATCCGGTGCAAACGGTGGTCCCACAACGTGTCCAGACGGCGCATCCTGGGCGACTGCGAATTCATTATCCGCTCGTAGGGTAATGGGTTCGCAGCCGGCCAATCTCCAACACAGTGCGGCTGCCTTCGGGCATTGCACGGCCGCACAAACCCGTAGCCCTGCATTTATGTGGGGTCGGGGGCTGGGCGTATGGGGCTTGCCCTGTGCGTCTGGTCGTGAGGAAGAAAACCTCTATAAAAAATCACCCTCGGGGGGCCCCCCTTGGGGGGCCAGTGGAGCTTCGGCTCGTGGGATGGCGGCCTTCAAGGCCGCGGTCCGCTTCATGCGGACGGTGTCGGGAGCTTTTGCTCGTGGCGCAGTCGCGCCTTTGTTGGAAAGGTCCTTTTCAGGACCAGTGGACTTCGGTCGGTGTATGGCGGGCCTTCAAGGCCCGCGGAGCGTTCAGCGTTCGTTTTCGGCGTGGGGCGCTCCAACGCTCCTTTTGCGTCGGCTCTTGGGACCTGCCTTAACTGGCCGGTCCCGATGGAGCTTGTCTTTATTGGCTGGCTCAGCGGCCGCCTTCGGGTGGCGTGGCACGGCGGACCTTCAAGGTTCGCGGCGCGGCGGGTCTGGCGGCCGTGGTTTTGCGGTCGCTGGGTGGGTTTCGGCCTCCCGTCGGGCAACCCGTTATCCCGTGTGTGTGTCTGGTGTCATGTCTATCGGCACACACGGGACCGGGGGGGCTTGCCTTAATCGGCTGGCCCTGCGAGGAGCCAACCTCACTAAAAAACCCCAATTCCCCGTAGTTGAGATCCGTGGCTACGGGGGGCCTTCGGGTGGCGGGCCGGGTAGAGTCCGCCAGCTAGCGATCCCCTCCAGGAGACCGCCCGACCTCCTGGAGTATCAGGGTTACCCGGGTGCAGGGGGCACCGCCCGGGTGGACCTTTATTTCCCCCATTCTCGTGGGACTAATATGGAGTTCAATAAAAATAAAACCAAACCAATTAGATTAAGTTATGATGAGAGCATTATGCGCAGTGAGAGTCGCTCATTAAGGAGCAAATTTTTGAAGGAAAAGGCGCCTGTAGTTGCAGAGGTGTCTAAAGATATCGAGGACGCCGTCTTCTCAGATGAGCCAATGTCGGAGGCCGAATCCGTTTCTAGCACGGAGACGGTCGGATCCCGTGTCGGGCCGCGCAAGCGTCCACGTGACACTAGGGAGAAGTGTAGAGATAGTCAGTCTGACTCGGACGACGCTTCTAGCGTATCCACAAAGACGCCAAAAGTTGCGCCGCGCGGCAGAGGCCGCCCTATTACCACCGGCGAATTCGCTGGCCTTGCCGAAGCCAAAAGGCTCTTGAACGAGGCTAAGAAGGAGGAGCTTCGACTAAAGGCCGAAGAATCCATGGCAATGGAGTTGGATAGGCGTCGCCTGCGCTCTGATTCTGCGCACGGTTCGTTTGCCTCGGACGGCTTTATATCCGCTGATGAAGGCCCACTTGCATCGCAATTAAACGAAGCAGTAGCTAAAGAGCTGGAGATTATTAGGCGTGTCGCTAACACCTCCGGCAACCTGAAGGGAACATTCCAGCGTGCACTGCGCGAGGCAGCTGAAGCGATTGCCAACAGCACTAAATCTATGCTGAAGTGCACAGCAACCACTGAGAATGCCAAGTTGATGGCCGACAACCAGCGGCTACAAAGTGAAGTTGCGGAAATGCGCAAGGAGCTCGCGGAGCTGCGCGCCGAAATGAGAGGATCCGGAGACCGGCGCGACAGAAGCGCGCCTCCATCGGTGGCAGATTCGGAAACGACTGTCCCGCCGTACTTTGAGACATGGAGCCGGTCAGTCATGAACATGATCAGCAACATGATAGGCGCGAAATTCGACGGGCTTGAGAAGGATGGCAGACTCCTGCCTGCCAAACGCCACCGACCACCGTTGGCCGCAGACAAGGCAAGGGAGGCATCGCCGCCCCCCGTGGACTTACCATCCACGTCGACGACCGTTCCAAAGGCTGCCTCTAAGGGCAACGCCCCATCGGAAAAATCTTCGGATGCTCCGACAAACCCGTCCGGTGCCAAGAAGAAGAAAAAGCCGACGAAAAAGAGCCAAAAAGTCCAAGCAGCCTCTCATGCTCCGGCTGTCCCAGGACCTTCCACGGCAAACCCTAGACCGACCGCTTCGTCTTCTAAACCCGATTCTGAGGGCTGGGTTACGGTAACCAACTCAAAGAACAAGAAGAAGGCGCAGTCTGCAGCACCTGCGCTTGCAGCTGCAAACAATAATACGGTGCGACAGGCGGCAAAGGCCAATAAACCCAAGAAGCCACGTCGACTTCGTGAGCCCCGCACTGCTGCGGTGGTTATCACAATTAACCCGGAGGCTGAGAAGAGGGGACTCTCGTACTCCGACATTATAAAGAAGGCGAAATCCTCCCTTAATCTAGGTGAGCTTGACCTGCAGCCGTTTAAAATTAAGGAGGCCGCTACAGGTGCCCGCATCTTCGAGGTCTTTGAGGCGGAGACGGCTGACGAAAATAGGGCAAAGGCCGACATTCTAGCCGACAAACTGCGAGGAATCCTGTCAGAGGATATTCAGGCGAAAGACTTAAGCATCTCTCGGCCAACTAAATGTGCAGAGATTCGCGTGTCTGGACTTGACGACTCTATTGAGAAGGACGAGATAGTTGTCGCTGTCGCACAGAAGACTGGCTGCGCTCACGGTGATGTCTCATGTGGAGAGATCCGTCGCGGCTCTGACGGCCTCGGCTCTGTGTCGGTAAAGTGCCCAGTGGGCGCTGTTAAAATATTGGTGGATGCTGGTCGTTTGCTTGTTGGCTGGAGTTCTGCGCGAGTTCGTGCACTAGAGCCACGGCAAATGACTTGTTACCGTTGTTTCGACGTAGGCCATACCCGCCGGCTCTGCCCGGCTAAGGAGGATCGTAGCGCACTTTGCTTCCGGTGTGGAAAGCCCGACCATCAGGCAAAGACGTGCACAGCTGAGCCTCATTGCGCACTATGCGCTAGCTCAAAGAGGCCAGCTGACCACATTATGAGGGGCAAGAGTTGCAAAGCTCCACCTCCCCCCAAAGTACGGAAAACGGCTGGTAGGATCCCAGCCGTCAACAACGCCGACCGCGCCCAGGCGCAAGAAGAGGCCATGAATACGGATCCTTAATGGCCCACACACCATTTTTACATCTCCTGCAGGGCAATTTGAACCACTCCGGCGGTGCGCAAGACATCCTCATGCAAACCATGTCGGAGTGGTCAATTGACTTAGCCATAGTAGCCGAGCCGTACTTTTATCCGGCTGGCAATAACAACTTTGCTGCAGATATCGACTCGACGGTGCTTATTGTTAGGTCGGCATCGTCAAGGTCCCCGCCCCTGACCATCAAGGAGCGAGGACACGGATTTGTAGTTGTGGAATGGGGAGAAATCGTTCTGATCGGTTGTTATTTCTCCCCAAACCGCGTCCTAGCCCAATTCGAGGCTTTCATTGGTGAGGTCGGTGCAGCTTTTGAGCGCGCAGCAACACCTAAGACGGTCGTGCTAGGTGATCTTAACGCCAAGTCTTCGGCGTGGGGATCCCCTACCACCAACGCTCGTGGATCTGTCGTAGAAGACTGGTTGGCCATGTCGGGCCTTCTAGTTCTCAATCGGGGATCGGCCAACACCTGCGTGCGACAGCAGGGGGGATCCATAGTGGATGTGACGTTCGCTACCCCTGCTCTCGCATCGCACGTGAACAACTGGCGGGTTCACGAAGATGACGTGGAGACACTGTCGGACCACCGCTACATTACGTTCGACGTGTCTCCACCAGGGACCAGCAATACCAACGCCACGCCCGGTACTCATAATCGAGCGCAGCTGTTCCCTCGGTGGTCGGTAGGGAAGTTTAATAAAGAACTTGCTGAGGAAGCCACGTTGTTAGAGGACTGGTTCTCCCAATCTGCTTCTCCTATTCTGGACGTTGACGAGGCAGTTTGTTCGTTTGGGGAGTCTTTGACGCGCATCTGTAATGCGTCCATGCCCCGTACCCAACGTCGTCCGCCTAAAAAGGAGGTTTACTGGTGGTCGCAAGACCTGGCTGACATGCGTCGATCCTGCATCGTCCGGCGCAGAGCGTACACCAGGTACCGCAGAAGGCGGACTGGGCGTGACGCACAAATTGAAACCCAGCTTCATGCTGATTACAAAGAGGCTCTCCACGCGTTCAGAATTGCCATATTTAAGGCTAAAGAAACTGCAAGGGAACAGTGGCTCGAGGAGTTGGACGCGGATCCGTGGGGACGTCCGTACCGCACAGTCCGTAACAAGATGTGCGGTCAAGGACCCCCGGCCACGGAGACCCTCAATCCTCAGCTACTCGAGTCGGTCATTTCAGTTTTGTTCCCTGATCGAGCGGAACACATTGCTCCGGTCATGGCCCCGTTTTCGCAGGATCGTGAACCTGCCGAGGAAGATCCTCCTCCCCTAGTCACGGACGGAGAGATGGACGTTGCCATAAGGAAGCTTAGGGCTAAGAAAACTGCTCCAGGCCCGGATGGCGTCCCGGGACGTGTTCTGGCGCTCTCACTCACTATATTAGAAGACCGCCTCAGAGACATTTACGATCGTTGTCTGTCGTCGGGGCGATTCCCCCATAAGTGGAAAACTGGCCGCCTAGTGCTGTTGCAAAAACCGGGCAAGCCGGCTAACATCCCGTCGGCTTACCGGCCAATAGTGTTGCTGGACGAAGCGGGTAAACTTTTGGAACGGATTATTTCCACCCGCATCGTCCGGCACCTTAATACGACTGGCCCCAATCTTGCGAACAACCAATTCGGCTTCCGCGAATGTCGTTCCACGATTGACGCCATTAAGAGGGTCAAGGAATTTGCAGATGAGGCGGTATCCAACGGCAGGGTGGCAATGGCAGTATCGCTTGACATAGCCAATGCGTTCAACACCCTGCCGTATAGCTGCATAGATGAGGCGCTTCGATACCATCGCGTCCCGCCTTATCTCAGAAAGATCATAGGAAACTATTTACGAGGTCGCCCCATTATGTGCCTAGATCGTAATGGGTCCCTTGTACAGAGGACAATGGTATGCGGTGTTCCACAGGGGTCTGTCCTCGGTCCCCTCCTGTGGAACATCGGGTACAATTGGGTACTTCGCGGTGCCATGTTGCGGGGCCTCGGAGTTGTCTGTTATGCAGATGACACCTTGGTCCTGGCTAGGGGTGTCGATTACACCGAAGCCGCCCGACTCGCCACTGTTGGCGTCACACTCACTGTCGGGCGCATTGAAAGCTTAGGTCTTAAAGTGGCCCTCGAAAAAACAGAGGCCGTTTTATTCCATGGTGCCCGCCGAGGGCCCCCCGCTGGCGCGCATCTCCGAATTAACGGAGTGCGCATTCAAATCAAATCGCACATGCCATACCTCGGACTAGAGCTTGACTCCAGATGGAGTTTTGACGAGCATTTCCGCCGCCTCAGCCCTAAACTAGTCGGAGCGGCGGCCGCTCTGAGCCGGATACTCCCTAACGTCGGAGGCCCCAGTGTAACCTGTCGTAAACTTTACACTGGGGTTATCAGATCTATGGCCTTATATGGGTCGCCGATTTGGGCGGACACTTTATCGCCGCGCAATGCCGCCTTGCTGCGCAGGGCTCAGCGCGCAATGGCGATCAAGGTCGTGCGCGGCTATCGTACAGTATCAGGTGATGCCGCGTGCGCGCTAGCTGGAACTCCCCCGTGGGATTTGGACGCCAAGGCGCTGGCTGTCATTTATAGACGCAGCGCCGAGGTAAGAGAGGAAGGTCTGCGTCCTCCGCCGGAAATGGTCCGGCGTTGGAAGGACAGGGCCCAAATGTCAACAATGCGGGCGTGGCGGAGACGAATGGAGAGCCCAGCTAGCGGCACTCGTACCGTTGAGGCGATCCGGCCAAATTTGGCGACATGGATCCGCAGAAGGCACGGCGCGCTCACTTTCCGGATGACCCAGGTGCTGTCCGGACATGGATGTTTCGGCAGCTACCTTCACAAGGTCGCCGGAAAGGAAGAGAGCCCGCGCTGTTTGGAGTGTGGCTGCGACGAGGACACCGCGCAGCACACGCTGGAGGTTTGTCCGGCGTGGTCAGCACAGCGCGCTGTCCTTACCGCTGTCATTGGTGCGGACCTCTCCCTGCCGAACATCGTCCATAAGATGGTCGGCAGCGAGACGTCATGGCAGGCGGTGGCCTCTTTCTGTGAGGAGGTGGTGTCACAGAAAGAGGCCGCGGAAAGGGTTCGTGAGGCAGACCCTCTTGCGAACCCTATCCGCCGTAGGAGGCTAGGCCGGGCCAGGCGGCGCTTCGAGCGCCTGCTTCAACCGCCCTAGCCAGGAGTGTGGAGTGGTGGAGGGGGGCTCCGCCACTCATTACAAACACACTCCGATGACGGTGTGAGAAGTGCCAAGTACCCGCGGCACTTCCCACCGAAACGACGAGTTCGATAGAACGCCACAAAGGCGCTACCGAGATGTGTGCGACGAGCTTCCTCGGTAGCGCCCCACTTATGTGGGCAGCGGGTACAGTCAGTTTTAGTGGGTATGCCGGCACTTTACACCGGTGACTCCCACATAACCCAGGGGGCAAGCCCCCGCCGTTCTCCCTGGGTACCCATAAAGGGTTTCTGACTTAAAAAAAAAAAAAAAAAAAAAAAAAAAAAAAAAAAAAAAAAAAAAAAAGGTTAGGTTAGGTTAGGTTAGGTTAGGTTAGGTTAGGTTAGGTTAGGTTAGGTTAGGTTAGGTTAGGTTAGGTTAGGTTAGGTTAGGTTAGGTTAGGTTAGGTTAGGTTAGGTTAGGTTAGGTTAGGTTTGGGGTGCATGTTGGAGAGCCTCCTAGAGTGCTGGGGGCGTTGTCGGGTCCGCTTGTTGCATTTTGGCGGATGTTCTGTCATCCGGTGCAAACGGGCGACTGCGAACTCATTATCCGCTCGTTAGGGTAATGGGTTCGGAGCCGGCCAATCTCCAGCACGGTGTGGCTGCCTTCGGGCATTGCACGGTCGCACAAGCCCGTAGCCCTGCATTTATGTGGGGTCGGGGGCTGGGCGTATGGGGCTTGCCCTGTGCGTCTGGCTGTGAGGAAGAAAACCTCTCTAAAAAATCACCCTGGTGGGGCCCCAGTCGGGGCCAGAGGACCTTTGGGTCGGAGGATGGCGGGCTGCTAGCCCGCGGTCTGCCTGTGCGGACCTGGTTGGGGGCGGTTGCGCCCACTGCGTTCCATACGCTTCTTGGTGTTAAGGGCTCTTTTCAGGGCCAGCGGACTTCGGTCGTGGTTGGCGGGCCTTCAAGGCCCGCGGCGCGGCGGTATGCTTTGGCTGCCGTCGGGCAACCCGTTACCCTTCGGGGCCGGGGGCCTACAGGGCTTTTGCCCGGGCCGAGTGGAGTAAACCACAGTAAAAAATCCCCTAATCCCAAGGTTCGGGGGGTGCCGATGGGATGAATGGCCGGCGGGGTTACGCCGGTCCCAAGCCCTCCACGAGTGTGGGAGTGGGTTGCCGCGCCCGTAAGCGGCAAACAAACAAAACAATCATGAACAGACTCGGCAAGAACACATTACCCCAGGAGGGTTCCGGTCGCTCTGCGGCCGGGGAATCCCTCCCTGTCGCTCCGGCGGCAGGCTGCCCCATCGTTTCTGGGGGGGGCACCAGCTGTTCCGGGCCTAGCCCAAAAACATGCGAACCCGTTGAGAGCGGGCGCCCATCGGTATCCGGGCCGGTGGGTGTTAAATCTGCTACCGGCAGTGTTGTGAGTGTCTCGGACCGTGATCCAAGGGATTCGGTCATGGACCGAATTATGAATTGGGAGGTAGAGTCGGCAGCAACCTCGGAGCTGGAGTTCGGTTCGCTGTCGTCTAGAGGGCCCTCTAGGGGGTCGGTAACTTTGAAGTTCGGCGGGTCTGCGGGGAAAGGGAAAGGCTGCACCGCAACCAAGAAAATCACAAAGGCGAGGAAACTGACCGGGCGTGGCCGTGGTGTCAGGGACAGAGGGGTTGATAGGTCGTCCCTCAAACGTAGGAAGCCTCAGACCAGGGCAGATTCAGCGGCTGGGCGGCGCGGAATCGGCGAAGAACTGGAGTCCCCTGGGTCCACCGCGGTAGATGTCATGCCAGCACCACAAAAGCTGCCGCGCTCGAACCATGGTAGGGGATACCACCACAATGTGGGGCTCGCCCAGGCCCTCCGAGAGTTGAGGGCGGGGCCGCCGGACTCTGAGTCGGAGCTCGACGAACTGGAGCGGGAGCTGGAGCAGGAGATCAGCCCTGAGCGTAGCCCGATCGCCGGTCACTCTGTGACAGAGCAGGATGAGGGGGACATAGGGCCCCCCAACAGTATTAGGAGGTTGGTGAAGCTGGCGGAAAATGGAGCTGCAGCTATACACCGGGCTACCCGCAAGTCCGGGAATTTGAAGGGGACCACCATGCGGGAAATCGACTGCGGCTCCAAGGCCATGATGGAGGCCATTACGGAGCTGGCAAAACGCCAGGACGGAGAGGAGTTGCGTCGGCTCCGTGAAGAAAATGCGCGCAATCAGGCCCAGATTTTCACATTGAGGGGGGAGATAAGGGCCCTTAGAGAGGCGATTGCAGCAAATACGGTCCCACGGAGAGCGGAGGCCCCCCCGGGGGTGATGGCCGTCCCGGAGCAGAAGCGCGCCGAGGCGAATGTGAGGCCGCTGCAGGGTGACCATATGACCCGGGAGGAGTTCGCCCGCGCTATGGAAAAAATGCAGCAGACACTGATGGAGCACATCGGAGGTGTGGTGGGGGCGCGATTTGAGGGGCTGGAGGTGGATGGCCGGCTGATGCCCGCCAAGTCCCATCGCCCCCCGTTGGCGGCTGTTGCGCGAAAGGGGGAAACGGTGGTTAGTGTGCCGACTACCCTGGCCCCGCCAGCGAACCAACCGCGGGCGGCTAAGACCAAGGCCGCTACGAAGAAGCAGGCCCCGACGTCAAAGGAGACTGTTGCGGGGCCCTCCCGGGAGGCACCGGCAGCCGAAGAGGGCTGGACACTGGTGGCAAAGAAGCCCCAGAAAAAGAAGGCGGCCCCGGTGCCGGACGCCAAGGAGGCCCCCGTCCCCAAGGCGAAGTCTAAGAAGAAGCGGGCCCCGAGGCCACCCAGACCACCGCGGTCGCTAGCAGTGGTTATGGCCCTCAAGCCGGAGGCAGTGGCGGAGGGCCTAACATACAGGGATGCGCTGTCCAGGGCCAAGGAGCGGGTCAATTGGGGGGAATTGGGAATGGGCCCAGCGCGTTTCCGACAGGGCGTAACGGGGGCTCGTATTCTTGAGCTCCCCAAAGAGGCCACTGTGGCCCAGGCGGACGCCCTAGTAGCGAGGCTGGAGGAGGTGTTGGGGGATG
>OX374632.1:20892500-20942813 GCA_947347705.1 Nymphula nitidulata
TCCGCGCCGATGCAAAAGACACAAAATTCGTCAGCAGCCCCCATACCAAAGACATCAACGCGATCTCCGATCAGCGCTGATCAGCGTCCGCGCTGATCAGCGCTGATCAGCATCCGCGCTGATCCGCGCCGCTATCCACGCCGCCGCGAACTTATCCTCATATGTGTTTTGATCGTTATACTTAATATCTAAAATTTTGCGATGAATCTATTTGTTTATTTGACTCATGCAGTTATTTTTAATCAATATACTAAAAAATTTTTAGTGAATTTATTTATCTGTCTTATGTAGTTATTATTTTATGGATAACTTATGTCTATGCCTAATATCTAATTACCTATTTCTAATTCAATACTAAGCCACCCTAGACACCCTAGCCATAGCTGGACACTGTTATCTTCCATTTACGCAGGGAGCATTCAATGATGTAACTTATCATTGTACGGTGCATACGTACATAATATAGCGACTGCTGCGTGAACCCCTATTAGCTACGCCATATACAGTGCTTCCCCAACCAGATCGCCCTCCCCTCCATTCGGTGACCCGATCCAATCCCGCCTCCACGCCCTCTGATTGGTTGTCGGCCGTGAATGGCCTGGTCTTGTTCGCACCAATAAGCTGAGGTGTATTCCAGTGACATAATTAGCTGGGCATTATTGTTATTATCGTTAAATAGTGATATCATAATATCCATGAGGGGCGGTTTATTTACTTATTGAGTTTGAATTTTTAAAGCCAGAGGCCAGAGGCCGTGCATCTAGTTTACTTAATATAATTAATTATTGCTAAATATGCTTAACTTACTTACATCTAACCTATCCTATTATCTCTTAGATCTAAAGTAATTGAATTTCTTATAACTACTCCTCAATCATGCGTCTCAGCGCATCCGGCGATTTCCGTGTTTTTTAGGTTTTTGTTTTTAAGTAGTATTTTACACTGTATTATACATATTTAAAATAAAACTGTTGTTAACTGTAATATATTATTATTATTATGTCTTGGTGGCTGAGTATTCATGTTTTATTAAACTCCTTTAGTTGTTGTATTATGTATGCGGTAAACGTAGCATATGATTCTCGGCTGGCTTCCTTTTTGATAATTTCGTTAATGTCATAGGGGCAAGAGATTTTAGCATTATTGCATATGTGTGTATGATTATGCCTGGCAATGCCGAACCGAGGGCATGCTTGAAGAAGATGTTGCACCGACTGAATCGTGCTATTATCACACGGACAAGTGTTATCAGGTGTGATGTGAAAACGATGCAGATATTGCTTAAATGCCCCATGTCCAGTCAGAATTTGTGTAAGTTGGAAAGTACGCGGCATACTGTCCCGGTATTTTATTATGTCGCTAAGTAAGGGAAATATTTTTCTGGTATGTTCGCCCTGCTTGGCTGTGTTATATCTTTCCTGCCAAACGCGAAAGTTGTCTTCTTTTATCTTGCCTTTCACATAGCTAATGGGAAAGTAAGAATAGTCAGGTGGTTTATGCTGTATTGACGCCCTTTTAGCCTCAGAGTCCGCCACTTCGTTACCTATAATGCCTGCATGAGCCCGGACCCAGCAAAATCTAATATTGGTATTGGCTGCGACAAGTTCACTTATAGTTCGATGTATAACAGAGACGATCGGGTGCGGGTTATCTCTCTGGCCAATGGCGTCTAACGCCGACCGAGAGTCGCTAAACACTATGACGTCCGGACAGGCTTTGTTTAATAACGCGAGGCATGCTTGTTGAATCGCATACAATTCCGCCTGAAAGACGGTGCACGCAGAGTGCAGCTTGTACTTTTTTGTTGTTACGCTGCGGTTTTCCTCAGGGATGACCAGCATAAAAGCAGCCCCCACACTGCCATCTTCCTGCTTGCTGCCATCAGTAAACACATGGCATGAATGCAATCCGCACTGCTCGTCCACCTCCCGTTGATCCTCCGCTGTTGAGTAGCTTACTGAGAGTCGCTGTGCAGGATGTAGTAATTTGTGCACAGGGGTTTTGACCTCCAGCGGAATGTCCTGCGGGAGGTAGTCCGTGCGCTGCCTTAGTTTGGTCACCTCTATTGTGCATACCTCGCGCACCTTGAGATCGAGCGGCATGTATTGAGCCAAGGCTAATACCGCATTCGTCGATACCGTGCGATACGCCTTAGTGGCTCGGATGGCGAATCCTCGCTGTGTCGATATAAGCAGCTTTTTTATATGCACTTTGGAGGCTACGTGCCCCCAAATGCCCGCTGCATACGTGATAGTAGGTTCTATCACTTGGTGGTATATAGCGTCAATGTTTTCCGGGTGAGCTCCCCACGTGGGTCTAGTAAATATGCACAGCCGATTAAATATGCGTGTCGCTTTGTTTACTATGTACTTTACATGTTCAGTAAATAGTAACTGATCATCTAATATGACACCGAGTATCTTAAAATGTCTTGATAGCGGAATACTGTGGTTGTCCATTCGTATATTGACTTTCCTAGCTGTTGGTGTGAAGGCCATCGCTCTTGTCTTGGCATGGCCAAACGAGAGCTTCACACTGTTGCCCCATTTCAATATTCTATCCAGCGCCAAGTTAGTGACCGATTGTAGCGTTTGCAATGATCTAGCTGTGGTTATGAGCAGCACGTCGTCTGCAAAAGCTTGTATGTGGCACCCTTCTGGCAGTTCATTGCGTAGCAACTCGTTTAAAATGATATTCCATAGGATGGGTCCACACGCAGAGCCCTGGATGCACCCCTTAGTCATCCCCTTGGTGGCGGTGTGTCCAGCATAGTCTAATTGCACCGTTCTGTCTTCGATGTAGCTGAGGATGAGCTTAAAGATATTGCCCGGGCATTGCGTGTGTTTCAATTGGGAAATAAGTGCCGGCCACCATGCGTTATCAAACGCCGCCTTAATGTCCAGCGATACTGCCGTCACCAGCTTACCATCAGCCTTGGCAGATCTTATGATTGTTATTGCATTATGCAGCGCCTGAGTGGTGCCCGTTTGCTCAGTAAAACCGTACTGCTTTGTGCTCATCCTATCGGCGCCCTGTGCTTTATACGTGACCCTCTTAATGAATAACTTTTCAAGAAGCTTGCCGAACACGGGTAATAGCCCAATGGGCCTGTATGATTCGAGTTGGGTGTAGTCCTCTTTGCTGGGTTTCGGTATTACCTTGACGATCGCCTTTTTCCACAGCCGTGGGAAGTATCCCAGTTGTAAGCATCGGTTCATAATGTTTGTAACAAACTGAGGATAGTGTAACATAACCTGATGACAGATATTCGAAGTGAGCCCATCCCATCCCGGTGCCTTCTTGGGATTCATATATTTTAAATAATTTTTGATCTCGTCTGTATTAAAATCAAAGTCTTTAGTAAAGTTAGCAGCTGTGAAATCAGATCGTAAGTTGTTCATTTCCGTTCTAAGCCTATGGTGTCTGTCTTCTGTATCTATTACGTCATCCTGATAAAAATGTTGTAAAATTTTGTTTGCAGTCTCCTCGCCTGTTGTAGTGTACCTATTACCAATTTTTAGAGTGGTTGGTGGACGCCTTGGCGCGGTTAGCTTAAGGAGCCTATTAGTCAGCGACCAAACATTTTCTTTAGTTTGTAATTCGCAAAATTTTCTAAAATTTTTACACGATTCTATTTTTAGTTCATTAGAGTACTCTTGCTTAAGCTTCCGTTGTTCGCTAACCAACAGATCCACAGGCTGGCCGCATCGCTTAGCCGCGTGGATAGCGTGATGTTTACCGATGAGCTCATTTTTGAGTTCACTGAGTCTCGGGGACCACCAGGGTGGCCGCGGTTTACCCGCCCTGGGCCCCCGACCCGTTAACGAAAATGATTCCGAACAAGCTTCTTGTATAAGTTCAGTGAATTCAAGAATAAGCGATTCTATTTGTTCAGGACTGGATTGAGCGAAGTTAAAATCAAGAATATTGGACATGGTCATTTTAGTGTTCAGCTTCTCCTTGAAATCAGCCCAATTGGCTTTTTCAGTATTGAACTTAAAAGTGGAGGTTGATTTAAAGGCGGTTTGGCTGTTTGTATTCAGACAGATGCTAAACTCGATACAGTTATGTTGGACAGATTTGCATGCTTCTAGATTAACCTTCCAGTTCGAGACAGAGTCATAGATATTGGCCGACGCTAAAGTTAAGTCTATTATGGATGTTCTGGTGATGCCGTGCGAGACAGCTTCAAATGTAGGCACCGTACCTTCGTTACAAAAGAAAAGCGAATGAGTCTGCGCCAAATCGTACACGTCTCTGCCTCGAGTATTAATTGTTACACTGCTTCCACCCCAAATAGGGTGCCAGCCATTAAAATCTCCTCCAATGACACATGGTAAATTATCGTTTTGGCTGAGGAGGTTGTCTAGAAGATTGAGCGTATTATATTCATCGTTACTGGGCTCTATATATATTGACACAATTATAAATTTTTTACACCCATGTGTCACCAGTGCCGCGCTAAGGTTGGGTGACGAGTATTGTGAAAGCCCTAAAATTTTCCCTATCCCAGGTCTGGCCAATATACACGCCTTGACTTTCCTGTTAGGAGTAGGGAATTGAAATATGTCAAAACCAGAGATTGCCTTAACTTCATTATTAGCTCCCGTATACGGTTCAGAAATTAAACCTAAGTTATAATTATTAGTATGAAAGTATTCTATAAGCTCATGTAGACCTGCGCTTGATTTGTCTATATTGCACTGTAATATTTTAAAATGATTATTAATTGCCATAATCTATCTTACTATGGATTTTATTATACATGGCACGCAGTCTTGGGCAAACCTGGGATGTGGCTGAGTGTTTAGTGTCTACATTTACCTTAAATCTAGCATTGTGGGAGGTGCAGTTGGCGCATATAGGCGCTCCCTTACTTGCCTTTAATGGGCAGGCTTGCGTCTCGTGGTCCTTCCTCAGGCAGAAGGTGCAGAACTCCTCCTTCTCACCGCACCTGTTCTTAGTGTGCCCGAACTGGCAGCACCTGTAGCATTGTATGAAGGGAGAGAACTCTTCTGCATGCACCAGCTGATAGTCAACGCAGACTCGTTTCTTGTCAATGATTGCTCGCCAAACCTTGGGGTCCGCCATGAAGACCGCGTTGTATAGCTTCGCGTTCTTGTTATTCCTGACGAACCTAAGTTGTAGCTGCTGTCGTTCATATGATGCCAGCTCTGGATTTTGCTCTACGATTATCTCCGCGAGTTGATCCCGGTCTATGTTCTTAGACACCCCCTTTAGTATCACCATTGGTCGGAGCTTTTTCTCAGGTTCTGCCGTGATCTGGGCCTGGTCGCTTGTATTTATTCTACGCATAGCGTCTTCCATCTGCTGCCGATTCTCGAATTCCACCCTCATTTTGCCTTTGGAGAGCGGCTGCACTCGCGCAGGTGCGTATTTGGCCTCCCTGAAGTTGACGGCCCGGCGTAGCTCGCGTACTGAGTCTTCCCTGGAATGTTCTGGCGACTTATGTGTTATCACGATAGCAGGGCGAGATGGTGCTGCGTGGGCTTGGATGTTGTTGTTCCGCCCCTCTCCTTGTGCCTCAGCTGCTGGTTGCACCCTGGTGACTTGTGCGTAAGTGCCTTTCAGGTGTGTGGCCGCCTTTAATGTTGGTGTTATCTTTTGGATTTCCGCCTTGATTTCTTCCCGTATGGTTGCCCTGATAATATCCTTCAAGTCACCTAGGTTTCCATCGGTTGATGGTGTCGAAGCTGGATTTCTATTCAGCGGTTGGTCTTGAGGCGGTGGTTCTGGTCTGGCAAGTTCCGCTAACCTGCTGAGTTGTTGACTACATGCTTGTAGTTCCCCGGCAGCTTTGAATATGTAGCCCTTGCTTTCTCGGGTAACGCTCTGCGTTTGAGCCCTAATCCTGATCTGCGTGGTCAGATATTCCACAACCTTAACGTAGGAGTTCACGTCGTGCACGTCTTGGGCGCCCATTTTCAGGAAGACCTGGACGTCGCCAAATTCCTCCTTCCCCTTTTTTGCCGCCGCCTTTTTGGCATTGGGTTTCTTCGTCTGGTCGCTAATTTCTATGTTGTCCGGTGTGGGCAGAGATATTTGGGACTGTGGTGGTTGTGTTAAGTCCTCAGTGGGGAGTAGGCCAAATGAATTGTCTCTCATGGGGCTATTTTCTGGGGTCATACGGAGCTCCGGAGTAACCAAGATATAAGTCTCCCCGGCCTGCGATGTGCTCGGTGATGGAGCGTTTGTCGGCAGTCGCGGCCGCGTGGGAGAACGTGCAATAGGCATTTTTAAAAGAGTCACTAATAGTCACATACAATAAAAATAGAAGTGTTCACTCACTAAAAGGATGTTCCTAATTACTATTATAATGTTAATAGCACAAGTGTTTCTTCACTGTCAAGTCCTAATTCTTATGCGCTAAACAATTAACATAAATAACATAATAGTGTTCACTCACTGAAGGATAGTTCTATCACCCAGACCAAGTCCGTCGCGTCCGCGCCGATCCGCGTCCGCGCTAATCCGCGTCAGCGCTGATCCGCGTCCGCGCTGATCCGCGTCCGCGCTGATCCGCGTCCGCGCTGATCCGCGTCCGCGCTGATCCGCGTCCGCGCTGATCCGCGTCCGCGCTGATCCGCGTCCGCGCTGATCCGCGTCCGCGCTGATCCGCGTCCGCGCTGATCCGCGTCCGCGCTGATCCGCGTCAGCGCTGATCCGCGTCAGCGCTGATCAGCGCTGATCAGCGCTGATCCGCGTCCGCGCTGATTTGTGTCCGCGCTGATTAGTGTTCACGCTGATCCGCGTCCGCGCTGATCCGCGTCCGCGCTGATCCGCGTCCGCGCTGATCCGCGTCCGCGCTGATCCGCGTCAGCGCTGATCCGCGTCCGCGCTGATCCGCGTCCGCGCTGATCCGCGTCCGCGCTGATCCGCGTCCGCGCTGATCCGCGTCAGCGCTCGGAGCTCGTGTGGACGCGCGTGCTCTCGAGGGCGGCCCGAGAGCGACTGGTTAGGTTAGGTTAGGTTAGGTTAGGTTAGGTTAGGTTAGGTTAGGTTAGGTTAGGTTAGGTTAGGTTAGGTTAGGTTAGGTTAGGTTAGGTTAGGTTAGGTTAGGTTAGGTTAGGTTAGGTTAGGTTAGGTTAGGTTAGGTTAGGTTAGGTTAGGTTAGGTTAGGTTAGGTTAGGTTAGGTTAGGTTAGGTTAGGTTAGGTTAGGTTAGGTTAGGTTAGGTTAGGTTAGGTTAGGTTAGGTTAGGTTAGGTTAGGTTAGGTTAGGTTAGGTTAGGTTAGGTTAGGTTAGGTTAGGTTAGGTTAGGTTAGGTTAGGTTAGGTTAGGTTAGGTTTTTTTTTTTTTTTTTTTTTTTTTTTTTTTTTTTTTTTTTTTTTTTTTTTTTTTTTTTTTTTTTTTTTTTTTTTTTTTTTTTTTTTTTTATAAACTAGTTTTTTCACATTTAAGCAATTGTTTTTCACAAATGGCGCAGAAGAACTTATAACTAATATTGAAGTGAGTCCAAGATAGCCGGTACTGGTTGTGAGATGAACCAGTAGCAACTATCAAGCTGCTCACCGAGGCGATAAGGGATGTCGCCAGGGTGAGGGGGGGGACAGAGACAGAATAATACAATATATATATACTTAAATACAATATAAGATGCAAGGACCGAAAGAGGTAGTCTAACTTATACCTAATATCACATGTTGTGATTGGACAAAACAAAATGGCATTAATTTAAATTTGGAGTACAAGTAGAAGACATCAACGCGCGCGCTTAAAAAAAAGTTGCTCGCGTTGATGTCTTTTACCCGAGGCACACATCGTTACCGGTCACGATAGCATCGTGACCGCTATCGTGACCGCTATCGTGACCGCTATCGTTACCGGTCACGTTATGCTATCGTGACCGGGCACACTTCACTATCGTTACCGGTCACGTTATGCTATCGTGACCGGTCACGCTACGTCATCGTTACCGGTCACGTTATGCTATCGTGACCGGTCACGCTGCGGTATCGTTACCGGCAACTTTACTTATCGTTACCGGTCACGTTAAGAGCAGTTGGACGCGTACTAACTTATACTAATACTTATACTAACTTATACCTAATATCACATGTTGTGATTGGACAAAACAAAATGGCATTAATTTAAATTTGGAGTACAAGTAGAAGACATCAACGCGCGCCCTTAAAAAGACTTGCTCGCGTTGATGTCTTTTACCCGAGGCACGCATCGTTACCGGTAACTTTATATCGTGACCGGTAACTTTATATCGTGACCGCTATCGTGACCGCTATCGTTACCGCTATCGTGACCGCTATCGTGACCGGGCACTTTATGCTATCGTTACCGGTAACTTTACATATCGTGACCGGTCACGACAGCCACACAAAATTATTATGACTAACTTATTTGTTTATCTAAGTACTAATTACATTAATTACATAGCCCGTGGAATACAAAACAAAACAAGATTACTTAACATTAGAATTAACAAAACTAACAAAATATATCTTATATCCTAATACAATCATGTGTCTCTAAGTGCGTAATTACCTGACACGTAAAACAAAGCAAAACACGATTACTCTTAGATTAATTAACTTAATTATATTTAATTCTAATCCTAATTTAATTTTAATTTTAATTTCCTCACATATACTAATGTTGCCACCTGCCCCCGAGTGCCGGCTAAGATTGCGATGTCGGCTGGGGAACGGAGAGGGGCGGGAAATTGAAATCTTTTACATTCCTATAAATATATTCAATAAAGTCCGTGAGACGGCGCGTAAGGCGTTCAGACGCTAATAGGTCTGAAAACGAAAATGGGTCTGGATATTTATCCGGAATGGACATGGTATAATTGTGCCTAGAAGAGGCAAACCTAGGACATTCCCTGAGAAGGTGGATAGGGTCCTGGACGGTAGATGGATTGCAGGGGCAAAACTGGGAGGAGACCAGGTTAAATCTAAATAAATAGCTCAGGTGTGCACCATGACCGGTGAGGAATTGGGTCAGGTGGAAGGAGTGTGAGCGAATGGAGCGAAGACGTGTAATGGAGCTTAGTTCTGGGAGAAGAAGTCTGGTGTGGGAGCCTTGATCAGCTTCTGAGTACCTGTCTTGCCATTGCTGGCGGGTAAGGTCCCGTAAGGTGGTCTTGATATAAGAGAGTGGTACAGAAAGATAGTCGGGGGTCTTATGAAGACGGGCCGCTTCCGCTGCTACTTGGTCAGCTTTGACGTTGCCGGGAATTCCAGCATGTCCCTTGACCCAGCAGAAGCGGATATCTCCTATAGGGGAATGCCCGATAATTGCAGAGTGGATCGCATGTATGAGGGGGTCAGTGCTGCTCCTGTATTGGAGGGCCTTGAGAGTAGATAATGAATCTGAGAATATTACGGCGTCCGGGTAGCCACGCTGGATGACGAGGTTGCAAGCGTTGAGGATGGCAAAGGCCTCCGCCTGAAAGACGCTGCAGGTGGAATGCAACTTCAATTTGGTGATTGAGACCGAGGGTCGGTCATCCATGTCCATATCCACGCACACCACCGCGGCCCCGGTAGCACCGTCCTCCTGCTTGCTGCCGTCCGTGTAGAGCTGCACCGAGTTTATACGGCATGCCTCGGATACGGCCTCCATGGTGGCAGCGGAAGAATACGGTGGGGCCACACGGAGAGCTGGGTGAGGAAGTTGGGAGATGGGTACAGGGGTCTGCAGAGGGAGGTCCGACGGGAGGAGGTAAGAGGTGCCCTTAAGTCGAGCGTTTTGCACCTCGGCTGCCCGGAGGATCTCTAAGTCAATTGGAGTAAATCCCGCAAGGGCGAGAGCAGCGTTAGTAGAGGTGGTTCGGTAGGCCCTGATTGTCTTAAGCGCAAAACCCCTCTGCACAGATAGCAGGGTTCGTGCGTGTGCCTTGCGTTTTACAGCATGACCCCACAGCCCAGCGGCGTACGTGATAATAGGTACAATAACGTGTTTGTATATAGCGTTGACATTGTCAGGGTGAAGCCCCCAGGTGGGTCTAACAAAGAGTGCAAGGCGATTATACACTCTAGACACAGTGTGGTTAATCTGTTTTATGTGTGGGCCGTATGACAGGGTCGCGTCGATGACCATCCCGAGGAGTCTAATGCTGGAAGAGAAGGCAATGCGGACTCCCGCCATGAAGATGTTAGCCCTGGCTGCCCGGGGGGAAAAAGCGACGGCCTGCGTTTTGTGCGGGCCAAAGTTGAGCTTTACCCGTCGTCCCCATGCGGAAATCTGATCGAGAGCATTACACGCGGCGATCTCCAGGGAAGCCGTATCGTCCGCCGCAACGACAAGAAGGACATCGTCGGCGTAGGCCTGGATACGGCATCCCGGAGGGAGTGTCAGTTGCAAAAGTTCGTCAATGATCAGGTTCCATAGTGCTGGTCCACATGCGGAGCCCTGGACGCACCCCCGAGACATCTGCCTTACCGCTGTGGCCCCGGCATACCTAAGAATGACTGACCTGTCCGTAAGATAGTGGCGGATCAGGTTCACGATGTTCTTCGGGGCGGCGATCCGACTCAGGCGGGCAAGGATAGCCGGCCACCAAGCTCGGTTAAAGGCCGACTCGATATCCAGAGAGATGGCGATGGTGGGACGAGAGAGGGAGCGGTTAGCCTTAATGTAATCCACAGCATCGGTAAGCGCATGGAGGGTCGAAGTTTGGTGCCGGAATCCATATTGGAGGGGCGACAGGTTGCCAGTAATAGCAGAATGGTGAATGAGCCTGCCCACGAAAAGCTTCTCCAGGAGTTTACCGAAGACATTAATGAGACCGATAGGCCTGTGGGATTTTACCGAGTCGGCGCCAGAAGAGCCCGGTTTGGGAATAATGCGCACGATGGCAGTCTTCCAGCTCCTAGGAAAATGCCCCAGGGTCAGACATCTGTTATAGAGTGGGAGAAAATAGTGGTCGTGGTTTTTCAGGGCTTGCAGACAAATATCAGATGTGAGCCCGTCCATGCCAGGGGCCTTTTTGTGTGACATGGAGGAGAGAGCTTCAGTAATCTCCTCGATCGTGAATGGTAGATCATCCGGGGTGTTAGGGATATCGTGTGCCCGTTCTCGGACCGTTCTCTGGAGGGAGTCGTCTTCCAGCGGGTCATCCTCCGGGTAAAAATGGCGCAAGAGGAACTCTGCCGACTCCTGAGCCGTGGAAGTGTGTCCCTGCGGAGTGGTGAGGGTGGAGGGAGGCTTTCTGGGCGCACCGTCAGCGCGAACCACCGGGTTGGTAACGGCCCACACCTTCTCCAGCGTCTGAGACTGACAAAAGGCGCGAAAATTTGCCGCGGATTCGCGCGCAATAGTGGCCGCATAGCGCTCCTTGAGTTGCGTGTAGAGTGAAACTTCGGGGTGAGAGCTGTCCAGCGAAGGGTTATGCCTTCGGATGTTGCTTACCCTGCGGGCGCACCGCGCCAGCTCAGCCTTCATTCCCGAAAGCTCGTCAGTCCAGAAGGGGGGCCTAGGGGGTGGTAGTTGGCCGCTGCGGGGGGCAAAAATCGCCGCGGCCGCCTCACAGACGGCCGCAGTGACGGCGAGGACTGCCCCATCCAGCTGAGGTGCCGTGAACTGTTCGATATCAACTGGCCGAAAGTCCAACCGTTCCATAGATAGGGCCAGAGCGTCATTGAAGCCCCTCCAATCCGCGTTAGGTGAGGTGCGAAAGCGAAAAGTAGATGAAGTGGGGGGATGAGGAATGCGAGCAGCAGAAGAGCTGAGTGTAAATAGGATGGCAATATGTTGAGAGGCCGCAATAACCGCCTCGTCAGTGCACCAATCGGAGATGGAGTTAGAAATATTGGAAGAAACAAATGTGAGATCTATGGAGCTGCTACGGGGCTGTTGGTGGGTGACGGTCCTGAACGTGATTTCGCCAGAATTGCAGCACAAGAGGTCCCTTTCGCGCGTATACCCCCATAAACTGTGTCCAGCAGCATTGGGACCGCGCGCCTGGTCCCAGACCGGGTGCGCAGCATTGAAGTCGCCGGCAATTATACAATTGTTGTTGTGTGCCCACTCCAGGAAGCTGGAGAGGGTGGAAATAGTGTGTGATGTGCTATGATTGCAGCGCGGGGGCAGGTAGATAGATACGAAAAACATAGTGGATTGTCCCAAAGTGAAAGTGACCACAGCCAGGTCAGGGGTGCAGTACTGCGCCACGAGAGTAGCCTGGGTGGCGAGGGCCAGACGAGGGCACATGTAAACCGCCGCCCTGACCCGACTGTTGTGTCCTGAGTGTTGAAAGACAATCACCGAATCCGCTCCTTTGGCCAGGTTGCCCGCTCCAATGTAAGGCTCAGCAACAGCCGCAAGACCTATCGAGCTAGTATTAAAGAATTGCAAAAACTCAAAGTGAGCCGCGCTAGATTTGTCTAAATTTATTTGAATACACGAAATTGCCGAAGAACTACTATTGTTGGCCCGGGGCATAGTCAGTCTTGTCTTCAATTCTTTTAATCATGGCGCGGACTCTGGGGCATTCCTGGCTAAGGGCGGAGTGGTGGGTGTCCTTGGACGTCTTAAATCTAGCATTGAAGGATACACAATTAAAACATGTGGGAGCCAAGCGCTCATTGGGGCATTCAGTTGCCTGGTGTTCTGGCTTACCGCAGTGGTGACAGCAGATGGGGGCGGAGCAGTGCCTCTGCGTGTGCCCAAACTGCAAACAGCTGCGGCACTGTAGGAAGGCTGAGAAGCCCTCCACGTGGACCCGTTGAAATCCAGCGCGGGCGCGACCGAGGGCCAGCAGGTTGCACCGCAAGGCCGGGGAGACCGTGAAGACAGCGTTGTATAAGTTGGAGTTGCGGTTATTCCGGGTGAATTTGTAGAGCAGTTCCTCCGGCCCGTGCTGGTGAAGCTCGGGGTTCTGGCTGAGGATGGTGGTGGCGATTTCATCCCTCGGGATATCCTTGGAGACCCCCTTGAAGATGACGAGCGGCTTCAGCCGACGCTCCGGTTGGGCGGACGTCCCTGGAGCAAGTTTGGCGGAGTTTATCCTGCTCAATGCATCCTGGAGGTTCTCGGGGGTGTCGAACTCCACTCTGAGATTGTCTCCAGATAAGCCGGTGATAGCTGACGGTCGGTAGTTGACCTCCGTCGGGGGCAGAGCCGTTTTAAGAACCTCGATACCGCGCTGTCTGGTGGGACCGTCACCCGGGCACTTCAGGATCAGCGCTGGGCGGGCTGGTGGGCGGGGTTCAGGCGCTGTGGTGGTAGGGTGGCTGGGCTGAGTGGCCTTGGCGCTCACCACGGAGGCATACGAAGAGGGGGCGAGCCTGCCCTTCTCCGTACGGAAGGCCCGAGCAACGGCACCCTCAACAGCGGCAGTAAGATCACCCATACAGCAAGTGTGAGCAGCCTGAGGAGGAGTAGTGGTTGGAGGCGCCAGCGGTGTGCCAGTATTAGGAGCTGGGGTTGACGTCGAGCGAGATTTCTCCTCCAGCTTGGCAACTTCGGCTGCTAGTTCGGCCAACTCGACCGCCGCGCTGAATATAGCAAACCTCTGTCCCCTTGTGACGCTGTTGTCCTCGTATACATCCGTGGCGATTCTCTCCGACAACTCATGCAGCTTCTGAGCCAGGAAGCAGCTCTCCCTGACATAGGATTCGGGCAGGAGTTTGTCGAGGCTAGGGAAGTCTCTCTTTTTCTTCTCGGTTTTTTTTACGCCGGTCTTGCGCTGGACCGCACTTCCTGTTCCCTTGGATGTCCCAGGATTGGCTTGGGTCTGGGTTTGGGTTTGGCTTTCTTCCGGTACCTCTATTTCATCGTCGGTGAAGGTGAAACTGTTCTGAGTGGGCACATTAACATTAACAACACGGGTGGTGGTGGTGGTGCTGCTGTCATTCTCATTGTCCTGTGCCGAGTGTTGAGCAGGCGAGCCTCTAGTCGGGGAATGTCGCACGACCATGGTGGAGGCGAAGGCAATGTCCACGGTGGAGAAGAACTGAGGGTCCAAGAGTGAAAAGCCCACTCGGTCACTGCACTGCACTGTACTATCCTGCACTTAACTGCAATCCAGCGCGAAAGCGCGTGACGTCACAAACAAGCACTGAACCGCAATCCAGGGGCACACTTCACTATCGTTACCGGTCACGATGCTATCGTGACCGGTCACCCTACGCTATCGTTACCGGTCACGCTACGCTATCGTGACCGGGCACACTTCACCATCGTTACCGGTCACGATGCTATCGTGACCGCTATCGTTACCGGTAACTTTATATCGTGACCGCTATCGTGACCGTTATCGTGACCGCTTATCGTTACCGGTAACTTTATATCGTGACCGGTAACTTTATATCGTTACCGGTAACTTTATATCGTGACCGCTATCGTTACCGGTAACTTTACTTATCGTGACCGGTCACGTTAAGAGGAGTTGGACGCGTGCGCTCCGTGGGACGGATGGCGACCGACTGTGTGGTTAGGTTAGGTTAGGTTAGGTTAGGTTAGGTTAGGTTAGGTTAGGTTAGGTTAGGTTAGGTTAGGTTAGGTTAGGTTAGGTTAGGTTAGGTTAGGTTAGGTTAGGTTAGGTTAGGTTAGGTTAGGTTAGGTTAGGTTAGGTTAGGTTAGGTTAGGTTAGGTTAGGTTAGGTTAGGTTAGGTTAGGTTAGGTTAGGTTAGGTTAGGTTAGGTTAGGTTTTTTTTTTTTTTTTTTTTTTTTTTTTTTTTTTTTTTTTTTTTTTTTTTTTTTTTTTTTTTTTTTTTTTTTTTTTTTTTTTTTTTTTTTTTTTTTTTTTCCCAAGTTTTTTGTTAGTTTGTTTATGGGACATAGATATAAGCAGAGCTATTTTATACTACACATCTTATTTCTATTTAATGTTAGTTACATAGGATTTTTATTATTTATTTACATTGTTAGCTTATTTGGTAATCAGGCCTTGGCACCTGAACAGTAATATACATGTAATACATTATATATATATATATACCCTCCGCGTTTACGGTAGGTCCGCGGACGCGGACGCGGACCCAACCCGGCACGAGTCCTCGTCCGCGTCCGCGGTCGGTCCGCGTCCGCGTCCGCGCTAGGTCCGCGGACGCGGACCCAACGCGGCGCGAGTCCACGTCCACGCTGAGTCCGCGTCCGCGGGTCCGCGTCCGCGGTCGGTCCGCGGTCGGTCCGCGTCCGCGTTAGGTCCGCGGACGCGGACCCAACATGGCGCGAGTCCACGTCCACGCTGAGTCCGCGTCCGCGGTTGGTCCGCGGTCGGTCCGCGTCCGCGCTAGGTCCGCGGACGCGGACCCAACATGGCGCGAGTCCACGTCCACGCTGAGTCCGCGCCCGCGCCGAGTCCGCGTCCGCGTCCGCGGTAGGTCCGCGCTGAGTCCGCGTCCGCGGTCACCCCGCGCACGCGTTAAGTCCGCGTCCCCGTAAGCGCCATCGACCGCTGCCGGCAGCGCTGCCGTCAGCGACATTAATATATATAGAATACATATGTGGGAACTTAATTAAGTTTAAATTAAGCTTAGATTAAAGGGCTCAGCCCAAATTCGACCGGATGCCATCGCCGTCAGAGTCATAGAGACAGAAATTTTCTAGCCTCTTGCATCCACCGGCAACACCATCCTGCCTATAAAAGGCGGCATTAGCACCCCCGGGATCAGCTCAGGATTGTTATCAACTGGACTGGTCCCGGCCATGCCAGGGCCGCCCCTCTTACATTTTTCCAATTATTATATTATTAATCTTATATTAAATTATAAACTTATTATAAACTTATGACATAAAATATATAACCTATTTACCTATTATTCAAATTGTAATTAATTATTTGGTTTAATATTATTAATTAACTTAAATTAACTACAACCAAGCTATTAGTTGTTTACAATGTTGTTCCTTATTGATACTATTTACCTTTTGGTGTACAATTCTATAGTTACAAGTGACAGTCAGCAATTTGCAACTTATATCTTAACATTATAGTATAATCATATGTATGCTTTTGACATGTCCGGCGATTCCCGTATTTATTCTTTGTTTTATTATTGTTTTACTCATAGATACATTTCTTGTAAGTATATATATATTTATTCATTAATTTATAAACTTATGACATAAAGCATATTACTTATTTACCTATTATTTAAATTTTTAATTAGTTATTTGGCTTAATATTATTAACTTATAATTAACTACAACCAGGCTATTGGTTGTTTACAATGTTGCTCCTTACTGATACTATTTACCTTTAGGTGTACCAATCTATAATTTACAAATGACAGTCATCAATTCAACAACTTATATCTTAAAATTATTATTATTATAGTATAATCATATGTATGCTTTTGGCATGTCCGGCGATTCCCGTATTTATTCTTTGTTTTATTATCGTTTTAATAATAGATACATTTCTTATAAGTATATATATATATTTATTCATTAATACAGCGTTTATTTACCCTACTATGTGTTTGTAACGTATATGCTGTATGTATTTATTGATAATAATACTAATTTATGACGAATATGTATTTCCCTAAGTATTATTAAATGTTTTAAGATTATTTATTATTTCCTCGAGATGCTTGTTAAATGCTTTAATTACTCCTTCTCTATTGTGATATTCATTTATACTTTTTATGTCAATGTTATTTACTATACAATTGTATTCTAATTTGTGTCTACTCTTTTCGAACTTATTACAGTCAAGTATTAGGTGTTTAAACGATTGTATTATATGTTCATCTGGATTACATGGGCAGTACGGATCTGGTGTTATTTTGAACCTGTGTAAATATTGTTTATTGTACCCGTGCCCTGATAGGAACTGCGTGATTGCGAAGCTTGGTGTACATATATTGGTAAAGTTTTTTAGTTCATCGTAGTTTTTAAATATGTTCTTAGTGTATTTACAATTATCATTATTTTCGTATGTTAGTTTTAAGTGTTCTAATAATTTGTCATGATTTATCTTTTTTATGTATGATATGGGTACTTGTTTATATTCGATTTCATCGTCACTACTTGGGTCGGCTGCTTGCTTAGCATGGAGGTCTGCTAGTTCGTTGCCTGCTATCTGATTGTGTGCTTTTGACCATATAAATACTATTTGTTTCCTATTGTTTTCTTTGATTTGTTGTATTATGTTAAATATATTTACTGAGTGTGGGTTATATGTGTTGATGTTTTGTAAATCTTGTAATGTTGATTTAGAGTCCGTTATTATGGCGGCGCTTACTTTCTTGTCTGAGATCCATTTGCATGCCTTTACTATTGCTATTTGTTCTGCTTGGAAGTTGGAGCATGCTTTATGTAGTTTAATTTCTATCTTGGATATATTTGTATGTTCATCCTGTATAATAACGGCAGCACCAACTCCTTCTTCATCTTTGCTACCGTCAGTATACAGGTGATGTGTTATTTCTGGGTGTTGTGTAAGAGCCGTCTGTAATTCTTCCTCATTGTTTGCCATTAGGTATTGGATTGGTATTCTTTTAGATGGGTGTAGTCTGTTTTTAGGTAAGGCTGGTGTTTCCATCGTGGTATTTTCAGGTAGGTGATCTGAGGTTTTTTCTAACCTCGTTTTTTCATTGTTAGCGATGGCTATTAATTGCTCATCGAGCGGTGGCATGCCTGCTAATACTATGGCTAGGCCAGTACTTACCGTTCTAAAACCTCTTATGATTTGCAGATTTATGTTCCTTTGAAACGACAGTAACATCTTCCTTATATATTTATTCTTTAAGGCTATCCCCCAGATGGAGACTCCATACGATAGTATGGGGACTACCACCTGGTTGTATATTATTTTTATGTTTCCTGAATGTATACCCCAAGTGGGTTTTACATATATTTTTAATTTATTGTATATTGCCTTAACTTTTTCTATTGTTGTCTTTATGTGGTTGTTGAATTTGAGTTTATTGTCTATGTGTAAGCCTAGGTATTTTATTGTATTGACTAATTGTATATCTTGGTTATTGATTCTAACTTTAATTGTTTTTGACTTGTTCGTTATTGCCATTACTTGGGTTTTAGGCGTGCTGAATTGTAGTTTGTTTTTGTGACCCCATTTGGTGATATATTCTATTGTTTTGTTTATGTTTGTTTGGAGGTTATGTGTGTTGTAATGTGTTGCTACTATTAATATATCGTCTGCATAGGCTTGAATGTGAATACCTAGTGGCATTTCCCTCTCCAGCAAGTTGTCAAGTATGAGGTTCCACATCAAGGGGCCGCACACAGATCCTTGTATGCATCCCCTTGTTGCAGTTCTCGTAATCTCTTCGTCAGCTACTCTTATCAGGATTTGTCTATTTTCCGTGTAGTTAACTAGTGTTGAGTATAGGTTTTTGGGGCATTTGTATTTTTTAAGTTGGCTGAAAATACTAGGCCACCAGGCATTGTCAAACGCCCCTTTTATATCCAGCGAGACAATTACTACCTGTTTGCCTTTTTGTTTTTCTTGTTTTATTTTATTGATTAGTGTTTCTATTGCCATGACTGTTGATTTTTGTGCTTTAAAACCAAACTGATTTTCTTTATCTTTATTGTTTGTGTAAATGTGATGTGTTATTCTGTTATTTATTAATTTCTCATATAGTTTACCAAGGACTGGAAGGAGGCCAATTGGTCTATATGATGTTGTTTCGTCATATGTGTTCTTGTTTGGCTTAGGTATTATTATGGCTTTGGCTCTCTTCCACTCCTCGGGAAAGTACTCTAGGCTGAAGGCTCTGTTTATTATATTTAGTATTAAGTTTGGGTATAAATCAATAAAGTGCTGCCATATGTCTGCTGTTATGCCATCATGACCAGGTGCCTTTTTTGGGCTCATGGTTCTTATTGCGCTAGTAATCTCGTGTATTGTGAATTGTGGTTCATCAGGTGTAAGAGGGGGCATTTTCATTTGGGTTCTCTGGTGTATTTGTTGTGTTGTGGTGTCGGGAGTGTCCTGTGGGTATAATGAGTCCATTAGTAGTTTTACGGTTTCTTTTGTGTCTGAGGTGAAGGTACCGTCAGGTCTCTTTAGTGTTGAGGGAGGCTGTGTTAGCGGCTTCGACCTTATAAGTCGGTTCGTGACCGTCCACACATCTTCCGTTCCTTGAGTGTTACAAAATTCTCGGAAGCTGTCAGTAGAGGCTTTCTGTATGGCTCTCAGGTAGTCTGCTTTAAGCCTTGTCTTCTGCGCGACAAGATGTTCCAGGTTATCTCCCCTTCTGACAGCTCTCGAAAGCTCGTGGTGATTTTGTATTACTTGTTTTTTGTGTTGTTCTAAGTCTTGGTTCCACCAATGTGGTTTACCTATGTAGGCCCGATGTTTTGGAATGGTTTTCTTGCATATAGTATTAAGTTGAGTCGTAATATGTTTTATATAGTTATTAAGGTCTGTCTGGTTCATTGTGTTTATCCTGTCAATTGAGTTGATGCTATCGTCTATGTGTATCTTACATTCATTTTTAAATTCATTTTTCTTGTTGTTGTTCCAGAAGTTTGGTGTGTTTGTGTTGTATTTCCATGTAGTGTTCTTTAGGTTCCTGCTTAGCTTATCTTCTCTGTTTTTTCCTAGTATTATTTTGAAAGTGATTGCAAAGTGGTCTGATGTGGTGCTAATTTCTCTATTAGTTCTCCAGTCTGCGATCTGCACGTTATGGCTGCTGTCCGATATCATTGTTAAGTCGATAGTTGAGGTTCTAACTTGTCTGTGTGTGGTGGTGTGGTAGGTGTATGTATTGGGGTCATTTACAACTGTAAGTCCGTTCCTAGTCATTAGTTCTCCAAGGTCTTTACCTCTTTTATTTGTGCTTATTGAGCCCCAAATGTTGTTCCATGCATTGAAATCTCCTGTAATAATGTGTGCTGATGTAGAGTTCAGGCTGATGAAGTTTTCCATTTTCGCTATGGTATCATCTTTATCTGTTCTGGGTTCAACGTATACTGAATGGATATATATTCGCTGTCCCTTTATGTTTTTAAGTTGTATTATGGTTATATTATTTGTGGTATGTGGGCTAATAAGTAATGAACTGAATTTATTGTTTTTAATTGCTATTGCACTTTTGATTATTTTATTATTATTGGTACTATCATTATATTTCTGATTAGTGTTCTGATAGATTGTGTATCCTTTTATAGGTTTGACGTAGTTAGTGTTCCCAGTATATGGCTCTGTCAAGAATATTATATCTGCCTCTAATTTTGAGTTTTCTGCAATGAGTTCTTGGTGTGCGTAATAACTTCTATTGCAGTTGAGTTGAATGCAATAAATTATGAGATCATTCCCTTGTGTATTGCGGTTCGATGTATTGCTATTATTGCTATTGTTATTATGTTGTGGAGATGCTGTATATCGATTATTATTACTCTGTGGCATAGTTAGTCTTTTCTATTGTCCGCTTTTCGTTTAATACGTACGCAGGACATTTGTGAGAAGTGGCTGTATGTGTTGTTTCTAAATTTTTGTTATTTTGTGTATTATGTTGTTGGCAATTATAACACTTTGTTTTTGATTTATTATCTTTATTCGGGCAGGTTCTAAATGTATGGGTTGTTTCCGCGCAATGCGAGCAGTTGGTTGTTTTGTTCCTGCATGCTTTTTGAGTATGTCCGTATTGTAGACATGTAAAGCATTGCAGCACTGCTATATGATTCGCAACTCTAACTTTGACGTATTCTATGTTAATTCTTTCCACTTTTATTACTTCCTTCCATATCTTAGGTGTTGCTCTGAATATCGCGTTGTACAGGTTTGGATTTTTGTTTCTTTTTGTAGTGCACAAATGAAGGTTGTTTGCTGTGTTCTTTTTGTCAAGATGCGATAAACATTGGTTTTGGTCTATCATACATTCAGTTAGTTGGTTAGAGTTTATTTGGTTGGGTATGCCTTTGACAATAAATGTGGGTTGCAAATTGGTTAGTTTTTCTGCTTTAAGGTTTTTAGATTTTTGAATTTTATCTATTGTTTTTTCCATTTGTGCGTTATTTTCAAATTGGACTTTTAGTTTATTGTTTTTTGTATATATTGTTTTTACTGGAAGGAATTTTTCTCTCTTAAAGAGTTCCTGCTCTCGCCATATTTTGTTAGTTTCTTCTTGATTTGTTGCTGTGTTAACTGTTACAAGAATTGTCGGCTTACTGCTCTTTATTGTATTGTTAAATGTTTTGTTGTCTTTGTTGTTTGGTACACTTTTTGTTATTGAAGAGTATGTTTGTTTATTACTATTGGTGCCGTTGCTGTTAATATTTTCTTTTTTATTACTTATGTCACTATTATTATTGTTATATGTATTAAGTGTTGTGATGATTGTGTTTTTAATCGTATCCTGTATTTGTTTGATATTGTATTGGTTAGCTTCGTTTCCCGTGGTTTGTCTGTTTGGGTCGTTGCTATGTGGGTATTCTGTGTCGTCACTGAGTTTCCTAGTGATCTCTATTATACAGTTAGCTGCATGTATCGCACTTTCCCTATTTGCTTTAGTGACGCTTTTAGCTGTGGCTACTTTTAGTTTAGTTATGATTGTGTTTGCGTGTTCAGATATTCGTTTAATTGCAGCTACTATTGTGTAATCCTGTGTATTAGTTAGCGCTTGTGTGAGTAATGTCATTGGTGGGTCTTCCTCGCCAATGTCGAAGAAATTATCCTCATCAATAGGGGGTTCGTGTTCTGGTGCTTTGCCCACAACTGGCTCAACGGCAGGTCTATTATTATTGGACATTTTCCTATTTAATTCTAACTACAAAATATAATAGATTTACCTATGGTGTGGCTTAACTATGTTCGCAGTGTGTCCGCCGGTCCGTTTTCTTCGCTGCGTTCGCCAGTCCGCGTTGAGTCCGCGTCCGCGGTGAGTCCGCGTCCGCGATGAGTCCGCGTCCGCGGTGAGTCTGCGTCCGCGTTGAATCCGCGTCCGCGGCAGGTCCGCGTCCGCGTTGAGTCCGCGTCCGCGGTGAGTCCGCGTCCGCGTTGAGTCCGCGTCCGCGGCAGGTCCGCGTCCGCGTTGAGTCCGCGTCCGCGGCAGGTCCGGTTCGGGGCCGCAGTGAGTCTGCGTTTGGGTTGAGTCCGCGTCCGCGGTGAGTCCGCGTCCGTGTTCGTGGTGGAGATGCGTCCGCGTCCGCAGTGCGTCCGCGTTGGTGGTGAGGATGCGTTTGTGTCCGCGTTGGTCCGCGTCCGCGTTGAGTCCGCGTCCGCGGTGATCCGCGTCCGCGTTGAGTCCGCGTCCGTGGTGAGTCCGCGTCCGCGGTAAGTCCGCGTCCGCGGTAAGTCCGCGTCCGCGTTGAGTCCGCGTCCGCGTTGAATCCGCGTCCGCGTTGAGTCCGCGTCCGCGTTGAATCCGCGTCCGCGTTGAGTCCGCGTCCACGTTGGTGTTGTGGATGCGTCCGCGATCCGCGCTGCGTCCGCGCTCCGCGGCAGGTCCGCGTCCGCGTTGAGTCCGCGTCCGCGTTGGTGTTGTGGATGCGTCCGCGATCCGCGCTGCGTCCGCGCTCCGCGGCAGGTCCGCGTCCGCGTTGAGTCCGCGTCCGCGTTGGTGTTGTGGATGCGTCCGCGATCCGCGCTGCGTCCGCGCTCCGCGGCAGGTCCGCGTCCGCGTTGAGTCCGCGTCCGCGTTGGTGTTGTGGATGCGTCCGCGATCCGCGCTGCGTCCGCGCTCCGCGGCAGGTCCGCGTCCTCCGCGGCAGGTCCGCGTCCGCGTTGAGTCCGTGTTGGTGTTTTGGATGCGTCCGCGATCCGCGCTGCGTCCGCGCTCCGCGGCAGGTCCGCGTCCGCGTTGAGTCCGCGTTGGTGTTTTGGATGCGTCCGCGATCCGCGCTGCGTCCGCGCTCCGCGGCAGGTCCGCGTCCGCGTTGAGTCCGCGTCCGCGTTGGTGTTGTAGATGCGTCCGCGATCCGCGCTGCGTCCGCGATCCGCGCTGCGTCCACGCTCCGCGGCAGGTCAGCGTCCGCGTTAAGTCCGCGATCCGCGCTGCGTCCGCGATCCGCGTTACGTCCGCGATCCGCGCTGCGTCCGCGTTTGTCCGCGTTTGTCCGCGTTATCCGCTCTGAGCCCAAAGGCGCGTGTGCTCTCCACGGCGGGTGGAGCACGACTGGTTAGGTTAGGTTAGGTTAGGTTAGGTTAGGTTAGGTTAGGTTAGGTTAGGTTAGGTTAGGTTAGGTTAGGTTAGGTTAGGTTAGGTTAGGTTAGGTTAGGTTAGGTTAGGTTAGGTTAGGTTAGGTTTTTTTTTTTTTTTTTTTTTTTTTTTTTTTTTTTTTTTTTTTCACCTGACTACCTCAGACATTATCCGAGCCTTTTTGTATCTTGAATTTACTTACGTTCATTCCAGTTCTCGCATTTATGCCTCTCGTACTTTCATTCTTCATACTTTATCTTTCTTTCATACATCTCTTTTGCTGCTTAAATTATTGGATACTAAGGGATTTTTTGCTAGGTTCTTTATTTAAAATATTTTACACAATCTCTTTTATTAGTTACATATTTCCTGCTTATATTTAGTATACATTTATTCGTTTGTTTTATTACAAACATCTTTTTATCGTAGTCGGTTACTTGTCATAATCGTTTTACATTTCGTTCTCTTATATTAATTACACATTCATATATTATTTATTATATTAACAAATTTTTCTATTTTTATTATCGTCTTATACATTACTTATTCTATGGCATTATACATTCTTAACTACATTGTACATAGTTCACCATCATTTAGTATTACAATGTTTTAAAACATTTTTTGTTATTTATCTTACATTTTTACTTATATCTATATCACATTTCTAGCTTTTCTAATTTACAATTTCTAATTCTACCTATATTTTACATTGTGGCTTTGTATCCTTTTATTTTCATATAGCTATTATATGTATATTACATGTTTCACATTTTATGGTTATTACACTTTGCATAATATTCAGCTTATTACTGCTGAGTATTTACATGTGTTTTATTTATTATCTATATATCACAGTTATACTTAGTTCTATGTCATTTATTAAGCTAGTTTGTATTCTACATTATTTTTCCTAATTCCCTATTGTATTGCATGTTGTAAAGCCTCATTTTATATCACAGTTATATTGTTTGTTTGTTATTTTGCTCTTGTTATATGTTTATGTTTATTAATTGTTTCCCGTTACTTTCAACCGTGTTTATTTATTAGTTATTCATACTGCTGTGTGTTTGTTTAATTTGCTTGTTGATTGTTTAACCGATTTTTCCATTTTTTGCACACACGATGCAGATATATCGAGATATATTTGTTTGTGTTGTGCACTATATGGTGCAGGTTATTTTGACGAAAACATTCGTCGCCGTCTTTTTACGATATTCATTGAATATATGGCGTGTTTTCAAAGTTGTTTTTTACTTAATAGGTTGTTTACATCTAGATGCTTCAGACCTATGCGGTGTGTGTTTTGTTTTTGTGTTTTTGTATATGTGTGATTTGTGTGTGTGTGAGTGTGTGTGTCTGCGTTTGTGTACATGTATGTGTGTGTGTCAGCGGTATGCGACGGTCGATCTGGCTATCTCGTCCCATTTCCTTCTTATCTGGCATTCATTGCTGAATGCGTTGTGCTGTTTGTTATCAACTCCCGACCTTTCGCAATTTTTGCACGATGGGGGATTGTCGCGTTGGGGGCACTCCTTCCTCAAATGAGGTCCTCCGCAGTGGCTGCACAGGTCTGCGGTCTCCTGGCAGAACCTTTTTCCGTGGCCGTATCCGAGGCAGCGGGTGCATTGTACCAGTGGAGATTGGTCTTCCACCCTTATCCTTTGGAGGTCCATACGTACAGCTCCAGCTTCCACCGCTCTCTTCCAGATTGTTGGAGACGTGCTCAAGACTACATGTTCTGCATGAGGGTTTCTTGTCCGTCTTCTATATTTTATATTAAGTCTGTCGTTTTCTGTTGTTAATCCCTCAAATATTGTCTTGTTCTGGTTTCTCAATGCATTAATAACATCTTCGTCGGTGTTTATCTTGAGCACGTCCCTTAGGATTATTAGAGGATCCTTGTTCGCGACTTCTTCTATGTTCAAGTTTTCCGTTTCCTTTCCCAATCTTTCCGTCATCTTCCTTCTCTCTTCTTTCGTTCTAAAACCCATGATTACTTTCCTATCCTTTGCCTTTCTTACCTTTTCCACAGTTATCCATCCTTCCTTAGCGTTTGCCGCTTCTCTTACTCTGTTTAATACTTCCTCTCCTGTTTCCATCTCGTCTTTCGATGTGACCACCATCGAAAACAGGGTATCCCTTTCGCGGCGGGTGATCTCCGATTGGTTGTTGGTTGAGGGCTTGCTGTCACCTTTCAGCACCTTTGCGTACGTCCTTGTTTCCTTCTCATCTATCGCTCTCGCTATCATATCTATTTGCTCTTTCATTTCTTTCATTCCTGTGTTGTCCAAGGCAACACCCTTACACTCTCTTGTTTCCTTATTTTCCTTACCTATGTTCACTATTTCTTCTGCCATTCTCTTCATTTCTTCCTTAGTCTCTTTCATCATGTTCACCATCTTATCCACGTTGTCATGTAATTCGTCTGTGAAGGTTATTTTCCTAATGCCTTCGTCATCCTCATATTTTGCCAGTAGGGTTTCATACTCTATCCTGAGATTCTTTTGAAACTTTGCATCATCTTCCTTCATCCCATAGTTATTCTTCAACTCATCATACTCCATTCTATACGTTGTCAGTGCTTTTTCATACTCGTCTAATTCTTCTATCATATTTTCCTTCTCCTTTTTTAGCATTTCAATTTCCTTACTTAACTCTTCATTTTTCCTTTTCCATTCATTCACTTCATCTTTCATTCCAGTCCCTTGTTCAATTTGATTCATCCACCGAATTACCTGTCTTATAGTTGCAGCTGCCGTTTCCTTTTTTAACTTGGTCATTTTGTCAGCTTTTAGCGTCTCCAGTACCGTGTCCATATCCCTGGATAGCTTTTGTTTTTCCATATTCTGGGCTTCAATTATATTAGGCGTTTTGCTGTGGGTATTTAGGGTTCTCGTTCTGTTTCCCTCTGCTATTGTGGGTCGCCCTTTTGGCGTCTCTTCATCGTCCGTCCGCCCCATAGATTGTCTGTCCTCGGTGGCACCAGATGGCCGCCTGCGTCTGCTCTCGTGAGTGCCGGCCGTTGTATGGTCCTCGCTAGGTGGGCCGGAGGTCCTTCTGCCGCTCACTCTAGCGGCCTTTATGGCGGGGGTGCGGTGCATTTTTGACGGGGGAGGGGACGAGATAGCGGTGAGCAAAATTTTATTTTACTGTATAATGGGAGTTGTAATAGTGTGCTATGTACAGTGCAACGGTGTTCTATGCTGTTTCTAATTTTATTTACCCTGTATAGAGGGGTCAATTCCTATTCTACTAGTTTATTGGCTTGTCGGCCTTATCCTAATGTTACCCTGTATAGGGGGGTCAATGTTTTAAGCTAATTAATGCCAAAAGGCCACGTAATTCCTAAAACTAACAAAATTGAATAAATTTTTGCCTGTAAAGGGGGTCAAAGTTGCTTGTGTTAAGTGTATGTGTGTGTAAGTGTGTGTATATAGAGCTGCGATTGTCAGCCCGTATGGGTAGGTCAATATCGCAGCTCTATGTGTGTTTTTGTGAGTGTTTTGCGTGTTTTTGTGTGTGGGACTCTATATAGAGCCTTGGCTCTACTTGTGTTCAATAGCCCCCTGAGCGCCCAGCGTCCACAAAAAAGTCCCGTCCTCGTAGGCCTCCTAGTTCCCGAGATATTTCAGTTCCAAACTTTTCAAAATGGCGGATAGGTTAGGTTAGGTTAGGTTAGGTTAGGTTAGGTTAGGTTAGGTTAGGTTAGGTTAGGTTAGGTTAGGTTGCGGAGGTGTACGAGCACGGAGCACAGCTTCGTGCGGAGTTGGGGCACCGGCGCATAATGCCGGAGCTGGTATCGCGCTGGAGGCGAGAGGCGCAGGGGCGCATACTAAGCGCCTGGCTACAACGCCTGAACGAGCCCACGGCCGGTCTCAGGACCGTGGAGGCCATCCGCCCAGTCTTTCGGGCGTGGATGAGGCAGCGGCACGGGGTGTTGACCTTCCGTGTTGTGCAGATTCTGACCGGGCACGGTTGCTTCGGCAGATACCTGCACAACACGGCCAAACGGGAAACCAGTGCCCGTTGCCACGAGTGTGGCCACAGCGAGGACACGGCGCAGCATACGCTGGAACTCTGCCCGGCGTGGGCTACGCAGCGCCGTGTCTTAGTTGCTGCTATTGGCGGCGACCTCTCCCTGCCGACCGTCGTGGAGAAGATGGTTGGCAGCGAGAGTAACTGGGAGGCGGTAGCCACCTTCTGCGAGGAAGTCATCTCGCAGAAGGAGGCTGCGGAACGGGCCCGCGAAGAAGATGCCCATGCGGACCCGATTCGCCGCAGAAGGTTGGGCCGAAGAAGGCGGCTCCATGGCCACCTTCAACCGCCGAGTGGGGACGGCGGGTGACGGAGTGGGGCTCCGTCACCCGCGCCAAGGCGTCCCTGCGTGGGGGAGCACGCGTTTTGTTTCGCGCGCGCTCCCTATCCCTGGTGAGCTCGGAAGCGAGCGTTAACCGTACAGTCTTCGGCGCATGACAGCGATTGCGAAAAGTTCCCTGTCGTGCGTCGAAGCCACGGTATTGAGAAACACGTTGGTTTTTAGTGGGTATGCCGGCCTTCTGCCGGTGACTCCCACATAACCCAGGGGCAGCCCCATTCGCTCCTGGGTACCTATAAAAGGTTTTCCAACGTAAAAAAAAAAAAAAAAAAAAAAAAAAAAAAAGGTTAGGTTAGGTTAGGTTAGGTTAGGTTAGGTTAGGTTAGGTTAGGTTAGGTTAGGTTAGGTTAGGTTAGGTTAGGTTAGGTTAGGTTAGGTTAGGTTAGGTTAGGTTAGGTTAGGTTAGGTTAGGTTAGGTTAGGTTAGGTTAGGTTAGGTTAGGTTAGGTTAGGTTAGGTTAGGTTAGGTTAGGTTAGGTTAGGTTAGGTTAGGTTAGGTTAGGTTAGGTTAGGTTAGGTTAGGTTAGGTTAGGTTAGGTTAGGTTAGGTTAGGTTAGGTTAGGTTAGGTTAGGTTAGGTTAGGTTAGGTTAGGTTAGGTTAGGTTAGGTTAGGTTAGGTTAGGTTAGGTTAGGTTAGGTTAGGTTAGGTTAGGTTAGGTTAGGTTAGGTTAGGTTAGGTTAGGTTAGGTTAGGTTAGGTTAGGTTAGGTTAGGTTAGGTTAGGTTAGGTTAGGTTAGGTTAGGTTAGGTTAGGTTAGGTTAGGTTAGGTTAGGTTAGGTTAGGTTAGGTTAGGTTAGGTTAGGTTAGGTTAGGTTAGGTTAGGTTAGGTTAGGTTAGGTTAGGTTAGGTTAGGTTAGGTTAGGTTAGGTTAGGTTAGGTTAGGTTAGGTTAGGTTAGGTTAGGTTAGGTTAGGTTAGGTTAGGTTAGGTTAGGTTAGGTTAGGTTAGGTTAGGTTAGGTTAGGTTAGGTTAGGTTAGGTTAGGTTAGGTTAGGTTAGGTTAGGTTAGGTTAGGTTAGGTTAGGTTAGGTTAGGTTAGGTTAGGTTAGGTTAGGTTAGGTTAGGTTAGGTTAGGTTAGGTTAGGTTAGGTTAGGTTAGGTTAGGTTAGGTTAGGTTAGGTTAGGTTAGGTTAGGTTAGGTTAGGTTAGGTTAGGTTAGGTTAGGTTAGGTTAGGTTAGGTTAGGTTAGGTTAGGTTAGGTTAGGTTAGGTTAGGTTAGGTTAGGTTAGGTTAGGTTAGGTTAGGTTAGGTTAGGTTAGGTTAGGTTAGGTTAGGTTAGGTTAGGTTAGGTTAGGTTAGGTTAGGTTAGGTTAGGTTAGGTTAGGTTAGGTTAGGTTAGGTTAGGTTAGGTTAGGTTAGGTTAGGTTAGGTTAGGTTAGGTTAGGTTAGGTTAGGTTAGGTTAGGTTAGGTTAGGTTAGGTTAGGTTAGGTTAGGTTAGGTTAGGTTAGGTTAGGTTAGGTTAGGTTAGGTTGGGGTGCATGTTGGAGAGCCTCCTAGAGTGCTGGGGGCGTTGTCGGGCCCGCTTGTTGCATTTTGGCGGATGTTCTGTCATCCGGTGCAAACGGCGGGTCCCACAACGTGTCCAGACGGCGCATCCTGGGCGACTGCGAACTCATTATCCGCTCGTAGGGTAATGGGTTCGCAGCCGGCTAATTCTCCAACACGGTGTGGCTGCCTTCGGGCATTGCACGGTCGCACAAGCCCGTAGCCCTGCATTTATGTGGGGTCGGGGGCTGGGCGTATGGGGCTTGCCCTGTGCGTCTGGCTGTGAGGAAGAAAACCTCTCTAAAAAATCACCCTGGTGGGGCCCCAGTCGGGGCCAGAGGACCTTTGGGTCGGAGGATGGCGGGCTGCTAGCCCGCGGTCTGCCTGTGCGGACTTGGGTGGGGGCGGTTGCGCCCTTTGCGCTTTTAGCGCTTTTTGTTGGAGGGCCCTTCACAGGGCCAGCGGACTTCGGTCGTGGTTGGCGGGCCTTCAAGGCCCGCGGCGCGGCGGTATGCTTCGGCTGCCGTCGGGCAACCCGTTTCCCTTCGGGGACGGGGGCCTACAGGGCTTTTGCCCGGGCCGAGTGGAGTAAACCACAATAAAAAATCCCCTAATCCCAAGGTTCGGGGGGTGCCGATGGGATGAATGGCCGGCGGGGTTACGCCGGTCCCAAGCCCTCCATGAGTGTGGGAGTGGGTGGCCGCGCCCGTAAGCGGCAAACTAACAAAAAAAATGAATAGTCTCGGTAAGAACATACTACCCCAGGAGGGTTCCGGTCGCTCCGCGGCCGGGGAATCCCTCCCTGTCGCTCCGGCGGCAGGCTGCCCCATCGTTTCTGGGGGGGGCACCAGCTGTTCAGGGCCTAGCCCAACCACATGCGAACCCGTTGAGAGCGGGCGCCCATCGGTATCCGGGCCGGTGGGTGTTAAATGTGCTACCGGTAGCGTTGTGAGTGGATCGGAGCGTGATCCGAGGGATTCGGTGATGGACCGGATTATGAACTGGGAGGTGGAGTCTGCGGCGACCTCGGAGCTGGAGTTCGGCTCATTGTCGTCCAGAGGGCCCTCTAGGTCTAGGTCTGTTACGTTGAAGTTCGGCGGTTCTGCGGGGAAATTGAAAGGTCGTACCGCAGTAACCAAACCAAGGAAGCTGACTGGGCGTGGCCGTGGGGTCAGAGATAGGGGAGTTGACAGGTCGTCCCTTAAACGCCGGAAGCCTCTGACTAGGGCTGACTCAGCGGCTGGGCGAGCCGTTGAAGAACTGGAGAGTCCTGGTCCCCCCGTGGGAGAAGTCATGCCGGCGCCAAAAAAGCTGCCGCGCTCTAATCGTGGCAGGGGATACCACCACAATGTGGGGCTCGCCCAGGCCCTTCGGGAGTTGAGGGCGGGGCCGCACGACTCGGGGTCGGAGCTGGACGAGTTGGAGCGTGAACTGGAGCAGGAGCTCAGCCCTGACCCTAGCCTGGTCCTCGACCTCAGCGGCGCGGAAATAGAAGAAGGGGACATGCCCACCCCTCCTCCTAACAGCGTTAGCGGTTTGTTGAAGCGTGCGGAGGATGGAGCCGCAGCCATACACCGGGCTACCCGCAAGTCCGGTAACCTAAAGGGGACCACCATGCGGGAAATAGACTGCGGCTCTAAGGCCATGTTGGAGGCGATAAAGGAGTTGGCAAGACGCCACGACGGGGAAGAGCTGCGGCGGCTCCGTGAGGAGAACGCGCGCCTTCAGGCCCAAATTTTCACCTTGAGGGGGGAGATGAGGGCCTTGAGAGAGGCAGTCGCGGAGCACACGGGCCCACGGAGAGCTGAGGGTCCCCCAGGGGCGACGGCCGTCCCTCGGAAGGAGCGAGCTGGGGCGGATGTGGCGCCGCTGGAAGAAGACCAGCACGCGGTGACCCGTGTAGAGTTCGCCCGCGCCATGGAGGGCATGCAGCGGGCCCTCATGGACCACATCGGAGCTGTGGTGGGGGCGCGGTTCGAGGGGCTGGAAGTGGATGGACGGCTGATGCCCGCCAAGTCCCATCGTCCCCCGTTGGCGACGGATGCGCAGAAGGGGCAGGCGGTCGCTAGTGCGCCGACTACCCTGGCCCCGCCAGCGAACCAACCGCGAGTGGCGAGAGGTCTAAAGGCGGCTTCAAAGAAGCAGGCCCCGCAGCCAAAGGAGAAGGCTGAGGTGCCCTCCTGCAGTAAGGCGCCGGTGGCCGACGAAGAATGGAATGTGGTGGTAAAGAAGCCCAAGAAGAAGAAGGCGACAGCCCCGGTTGTACTGGAGGCTAAGGAGGCCCCCCTCCCCCAGGCGAAGAAAAAGGAGAAAGAGAAGAAGAAGCGGGCCCCTGGGCTACCTAGACCACCGCGGTCGCTGGCGGTGGTGATGGCTCTCAAGCCGGAGGCAGTGGCGGAGGGCCTCACCTACAGAGACGCGCTGGCTAGGGCCAAGGAGCGCGTTAATTGGGCGGAGCTAGGAATGGGTCCAGCGCGGTTCCGCCAGGGGGTGACGGGGGCTCGAATACTCGAGCTCCCCAAAGAGGCCACTGCGGCCCAGGCGGACGCCTTAGCAGCGAAGCTGGAGGAGGTGCTGGGGGAGGCGGCGAAAATTACTCGCCCGACAAAGATGGCTGACGTCCGGGTCTCGGGTTTGGAGGACTCGGTGTCGGCCGAGGAGCTTCGGGGAGCGCTGGCCGAGCGTGCAGGATGCGCCCCTCAGCTCGTTAGGGTCAGTGCCATCTCTCCCGGTATTGGGGGCATGGGAACGGCCTGGGCCTCGTGCCCGGCGGAGGCTGTGAGGCGGGTAGCTGATGGTGGTCGCATAGTGGTTGGCTGGAGCGCTGCTACGATAAGGGTTATGGAGCAGCGCCCCATGCGATGTTATCGGTGCCGGGAGGTGGGTCACCCCCAGCAGTTGTGCCCGTCCCAGAAAGACCGCAGCGGCCTCTGCTACCGCTGCGGGGTCGAGGGCCACATGGCAGCGGGTTGTAGGGCGCCGAAGCCACGGTGCTCTGTATGTTCAGATCGGGGCCTTCCGTCTGAACACCGGATGGCCGGGCCGGCCTGTAAACCTCCAATGGTTAAGGGTCGGCCGATCCTACCGGAGAGGAACTCCGGGGCTACAGCCTCTGCTGTCGCCACTGGAGTGTCACCGATGGAAACCGGTGGTGCATAGGCACAGCCGGACCGTCGGAGGCACCCCATGGGGCGTGAAGCGGGGTTTGTGGTGGATCCCTCTCGTTAACAACCGTGGTTTGAGCCACGGTTGGGAATGAGAGGGTCTGGGATGTTCAGCCCCCCCCCTCCTGTCGGAAAGCGTCTGCGCTGGTGTGCGGACGCTGTCTGGCAGGAGGGAGGGGGCGCGGGGGGGGTGCGGGAGGTGGCTCTCTGTAGTGGGGAGCCACCTCCGGCATCCCTTCCGGCGCTGACGGGTGGATGGGGCAAGACGGGTGGCTTCGACTGCCCGTGTTGCCCTATCCTAAGACGTGGCTGCGTGTGCGGGGGGAAGGCTGCCCCTCGTGCATGCATTGCACTTGTCACGTCACGTCTGGGGTTGCCCTGCGTTTCCTCTGGGCAACCTCCATGGGCGCTAAAGGCCACTTTGGGGCCTGCTTCGGCGGGTTCTGAGGTGGTGCCGGGGGCCCCATTCCGGTGCCGGCTGCGGTCTGTGGCTGCGGCCGGTTCTGGAGGGGGCCTGGCGCTCTCCCTGGAGGCTGACTTCGGTCGGTTTCTGAGGAGGGCTGCCCGGAGTTGGCTTGGTGAACTTGCTTCGGCAGATCCCGGGTCATCTTCGTCATGGGCATAGTGGGAAATCGGAGATGGTTTAGTGGGTATTCCCAGTGCCGCCAATATCAGGTGCTGGGCGACCCCCACACAGGCCCACGCTAAGCCGGCGGTCCGCTGGTACATAGTCCAGTGGTTTAGGGTATCGTCTGTAAGCGGATTCCATCTCCGTAAAAAAAAAAAAAAAAAAAAAAAAAAAAAAAAAAAAAAAAAAAAGGTTAGGTTAGGTTAGGTTAGGTTAGGTTAGGTTAGGTTAGGTTAGGTTAGGTTAGGTTAGGTTAGGTTAGGTTAGGTTAGGTTAGGTTAGGTTAGGTTAGGTTAGGTTAGGTTAGGTTAGGTTAGGTTAGGTTAGGTTAGGTTAGGTTAGGTTAGGTTAGGTTAGGTTAGGTTAGGTTAGGTTAGGTTAGGTTAGGTTAGGTTAGGTTAGGTTAGGTTAGGTTAGGTTAGGTTAGGTTAGGTTAGGTTAGGTTAGGTTAGGTTAGGTTAGGTTAGGTTAGGTTAGGTTAGGTTAGGTTAGGTTAGGTTAGGTTAGGTTAGGTTAGGTTAGGTTAGGTTAGGTTAGGTTAGGTTAGGTTAGGTTAGGTTAGGTTAGGTTAGGTTAGGTTAGGTTAGGTTAGGTTAGGTTAGGTTAGGTTAGGTTAGGTTAGGTTAGGTTAGGTTAGGTTAGGTTAGGTTAGGTTAGGTTAGGTTAGGTTAGGTTAGGTTAGGTTAGGTTAGGTTAGGTTAGGTTAGGTTAGGTTAGGTTAGGTTAGGTTAGGTTAGGTTAGGTTAGGTTAGGTTAGGTTAGGTTAGGTTAGGTTAGGTTAGGTTAGGTTAGGTTAGGTTAGGTTAGGTTAGGTTAGGTTAGGTTAGGTTAGGTTAGGTTAGGTTAGGTTAGGTTAGGTTAGGTTAGGTTAGGTTAGGTTAGGTTAGGTTAGGTTAGGTTAGGTTAGGTTAGGTTAGGTTAGGTTAGGTTAGGTTAGGTTAGGTTAGGTTAGGTTAGGTTAGGTTAGGTTAGGTTAGGTTAGGTTAGGTTAGGTTAGGTTAGGTTAGGTTAGGTTAGGTTAGGTTAGGTTAGGTTAGGTTAGGTTAGGTTAGGTTAGGTTAGGTTAGGTTAGGTTAGGTTAGGTTAGGTTAGGTTAGGTTAGGTTAGGTTAGGTTAGGTTAGGTTAGGTTAGGTTAGGTTAGGTTAGGTTAGGTTAGGTTAGGTTAGGTTAGGTTAGGTTAGGTTAGGTTAGGTTAGGTTAGGTTAGGTTAGGTTAGGTTAGGTTAGGTTAGGTTAGGTTAGGTTAGGTTAGGTTAGGTTAGGTTAGGTTAGGTTAGGTTAGGTTAGGTTAGGTTAGGTTAGGTTAGGTTAGGTTAGGTTAGGTTAGGTTAGGTTAGGTTAGGTTAGGTTAGGTTAGGTTAGGTTAGGTTAGGTTAGGTTAGGTTAGGTTAGGTTAGGTTAGGTTAGGTTAGGTTAGGTTAGGTTAGGTTAGGTTAGGTTAGGTTAGGTTAGGTTAGGTTAGGTTAGGTTAGGTTAGGTTAGGTTAGGTTAGGTTAGGTTAGGTTAGGTTAGGTTAGGTTAGGTTAGGTTAGGTTAGGTTAGGTTAGGTTAGGTTAGGTTAGGTTAGGTTAGGTTAGGTTAGGTTAGGTTAGGTTAGGTTAGGTTAGGTTAGGTTAGGTTAGGTTAGGTTAGGTTAGGTTAGGTTAGGTTAGGTTAGGTTAGGTTAGGTTAGGTTAGGTTAGGTTAGGTTAGGTTAGGTTAGGTTAGGTTAGGTTAGGTTAGGTTAGGTTAGGTTAGGTTAGGTTAGGTTAGGTTAGGTTAGGTTAGGTTAGGTTAGGTTAGGTTAGGTTAGGTTAGGTTAGGTTAGGTTAGGTTAGGTTAGGTTAGGTTAGGTTAGGTTAGGTTAGGTTAGGTTAGGTTAGGTTAGGTTAGGTTAGGTTAGGTTAGGTTAGGTTAGGTTAGGTTAGGTTAGGTTAGGTTAGGTTAGGTTAGGTTAGGTTAGGTTAGGTTAGGTTAGGTTAGGTTAGGTTAGGTTAGGTTAGGTTAGGTTAGGTTAGGTTAGGTTAGGTTAGGTTAGGTTAGGTTAGGTTAGGTTAGGTTAGGTTAGGTTAGGTTAGGTTAGGTTAGGTTAGGTTGCCACAATGTGGGGCTCGCCCAGGCCCTTCGGGAATTAAGGGCGGGGCCGCACGACTCGGGGTCGGAGCTGGACGAGTTGGAGCGCGAACTCGAACAGGAGCTCAGCCCTGATCCTAGCCCGGTCCTCGACATCAGTGGCGGGGAATTAGAAGAAGGGGACATGCCAACCCCTCCCCCTAACAGCGTCAGGGGGTTGCTAAAGCGTGCGGAGGATGGAGCCGCAGCTATCCACCGGGCTACCCGCAAGTCCGGGAATTTGAAAGGGACCACCATGCGGGAGATTGACTGCGGCTCCAAGGCCATGCTGGAGGCGGTAAAGGAGCTGGCAAGACGCCAGGACGGGGAAGAGCTGCGTCGGCTCCGTGAGGAGAACGCGCGCCTTCAGGCCCAAATTTTCACCCTGAGGGGGGAGATGAGGGCCTTGAGAGAGGCAGTCGCGGAGCACACGGGTCCACGGAGAGGTGAGGGTCCCCCAGGGGCGACGGCCGTCCCTCGGATGGAGCGAGCTGGGGCGGATGTGGGGCCGCTGGAAGAAGACCAGCACGCGGTGACCCACGTAGAGTTCGCCCGCGCCATGGAGGGCATGCAGCGGGCCCTCATGGACCACATCGGAGCTGTGGTGGGGGCGCGGTTCGAGGGGCTGGAAGTTGATGGACGGCTGATGCCCGCCAAGTCCCATCGTCCCCCGTTGGCGACGGATGCGCAGAAGGGGCAGGCGGGCGCTAGTGCGCCGACTACCCTGGCCCCGCCAGCGAACCAACCGCGGGCGGCCAAGACGAAGGCTGCCGCGAAGAAGGCCGCTACGAAGAAGCAGGCCCCGACGTCAAAGGAGACGGTTGCGGGGCCCTCCCGGGAGGCACCGGCGGCCGAAGAGGGCTGGACACTGGTGGCGGGGAAGCCCCAGAAAAAGAAGGCGGCCCCGGTGCCGGACGCCAAGGAGGCCCCCGTCCCCAAGGCGAAGTCTAAGAAGAAGCGGGCCCCGAGGCCACCTAGACCACCGCGGTCGCTAGCAGTGGTTATGGCCCTCAAGCCGGAGGCGGTGGCGGAGGGCCTCACATACAGGGATGCGCTGTCCAGGGCCAAGGAGCGGGTCAATTGGGGGGAATTGGGAATGGGCCCAGCGCGTTTCCGACAGGGCGTAACGGGGGCTCGTATTCTTGAGCTCCCCAAAGAGGCCACTGTGGCCCAGGCGGACGCCTTAGCGGCGAAGCTGGAGGAGGTGTTGGGGGATGCCGCAAAGATAACTCGCCCGACAAAACTGGCTGACGTCCGGGTCTCGGATCTGGAGGACTCGGTGTCGGCCGAAGAGCTTCGGGTGGCGCTGGCCGAGCGTGCGGGATGTGCCACGCAGCTTGTGAGGGTCAGTGCCATCTCCCCGGGTCTTGGCGGAATGGGGACGGCCTGGGCCTCGTGCCCGGCGGAGGCCGTGAAGCGGCTGGTTGAGGGTGGAAGAATGGTGGTTGGGTGGAGCGCTGCTCGGATAAGAGTGATGGAGCAGCGCCCCATGCGATGCTATCGGTGCCGGGAGGTGGGTCACCCCCAGCAGTTATGCCCGTCCGAGAAGGACCGCAGTGGCCTTTGCTACCGCTGCGGAGCCGAGGGCCACTTTGCGGCAGCCTGCAGGGCGCCGAAACCACGGTGCTCTGTTTGCGCTGATCGGGGCCTTCCGGCTGAGCACCGGATGGCGGGGCCGGCCTGCAAACCCCCAAGGGTTAAGGGCCGGCCGATCCCACCGGAGAGGAACTCCGGGGCTACGGCCTCTGCCGTCTCCCTTGGGGAGTCACCGATGGAAACCGGTGGTGCCTAAGCACAGCCGGGCCGTTGGTGGCGCCCCACGGGGAGTGGAGCGGAGTTTGTAGTGGATCCCTCTCGTTACCAACTGTGGTTTGAGCCATGGTTGGGAACGAGAGGGTCTGGGATGTTCTGCCCCCCCCCTCCTGTCGGAAAGCGTCTGTGCTGGTGTGCGGACGCTGTCTGGCAGGAGGGAGGGGGCGCGGGGGGGGTGCGGGAGGGGGCTCTCTGTAGTGGGGAGCCACCTCCGGCATCCCTTCCGGCGCTGACGGGTGGATGGGGCAAGACGGGTGGCTTAGACTGCCCGTGTTGCCCTATCCTAAGACGTGGCTGCGTGTGCGGGGGGAAGGCTGCCCCTCGTGCATGCATTGCACTTGTCACGTCACGTCTGGGGTTGCCCTGCGTTTCCTCTGGGCAACCTCCATGGGCGCTAAAGGCCACTTTGGAGCCTGCTTCGGCGGGTTCTGAGGTGGTGCCGGGGGCCCCATTCCGGTGCCGGCTGCGGTCTGTGGCTGCGGCCGGTTCCGGAGGGGGCCTGGCGCTTTCCCTGGAGGCTGACTTCGGTTGGTTTCTGGGGAGAGCTGCCCGGAGATGGCTTGGTGAACTTGCTTCGGCAGATCCCGGGTCATCTTCGTCATGGGCATAGTGGGAAATCGGAGATGGTTTAGTGGGTATTCCCAGTGCCGCCAATATCAGGTGCTGGGCGACCCCCACACAGGCCCACGCTAAGCCGGCGGTCCGCTGGAACATAGTCCAGTGGTTTAGGGTATCGTCTGTAAGAGGATTCCATCTCCGTAAAAAAAAAAAAAAAAAAAAAAAGGTTAGGTTAGGTTAGGTTAGGTTAGGTTAGGTTAGGTTAGGTTAGGTTAGGTTAGGTTAGGTTAGGTTAGGTTAGGTTAGGTTAGGTTAGGTTAGGTTAGGTTAGGTTAGGTTAGGTTAGGTTAGGTTAGGTTAGGTTAGGTTAGGTTAGGTTAGGTTAGGTTAGGTTAGGTTAGGTTAGGTTAGGTTAGGTTAGGTTAGGTTAGGTTAGGTTAGGTTAGGTTAGGTTAGGTTAGGTTAGGTTAGGTTAGGTTAGGTTAGGTTAGGTTAGGTTAGGTTAGGTTAGGTTAGGTTAGGTTAGGTTAGGTTAGGTTAGGTTAGGTTAGGTTAGGTTAGGTTAGGTTAGGTTAGGTTAGGTTAGGTTAGGTTAGGTTAGGTTAGGTTAGGTTAGGTTAGGTTAGGTTAGGTTAGGTTAGGTTAGGTTAGGTTAGGTTAGGTTAGGTTAGGTTAGGTTAGGTTAGGTTAGGTTAGGTTAGGTTAGGTTAGGTTAGGTTAGGTTAGGTTAGGTTAGGTTAGGTTAGGTTAGGTTAGGTTAGGTTAGGTTAGGTTAGGTTAGGTTAGGTTAGGTTAGGTTAGGTTAGGTTAGGTTAGGTTAGGTTAGGTTAGGTTAGGTTAGGTTAGGTTAGGTTAGGTTAGGTTAGGTTAGGTTAGGTTAGGTTAGGTTAGGTTAGGTTAGGTTAGGTTAGGTTAGGTTAGGTTAGGTTAGGTTAGGTTAGGTTAGGTTAGGTTAGGTTAGGTTAGGTTAGGTTAGGTTAGGTTAGGTTAGGTTAGGTTAGGTTAGGTTAGGTTAGGTTAGGTTAGGTTAGGTTAGGTTAGGTTAGGTTAGGTTAGGTTAGGTTAGGTTAGGTTAGGTTAGGTTAGGTTAGGTTAGGTTAGGTTAGGTTAGGTTAGGTTAGGTTAGGTTAGGTTAGGTTAGGTTAGGTTAGGTTAGGTTAGGTTAGGTTAGGTTAGGTTAGGTTAGGTTAGGTTAGGTTAGGTTAGGTTAGGTTAGGTTAGGTTAGGTTAGGTTAGGTTAGGTTAGGTTAGGTTAGGTTAGGTTAGGTTAGGTTAGGTTAGGTTAGGTTAGGTTAGGTTAGGTTAGGTTAGGTTAGGTTAGGTTAGGTTAGGTTAGGTTAGGTTAGGTTAGGTTAGGTTAGGTTAGGTTAGGTTAGGTTAGGTTAGGTTAGGTTAGGTTAGGTTAGGTTAGGTTAGGTTAGGTTAGGTTAGGTTAGGTTAGGTTAGGTTAGGTTAGGTTAGGTTAGGTTAGGTTAGGTTAGGTTAGGTTGACGCGAGCGCCGCGAGCTGAGGGCGGCGCTCGGAGGCGGATACCTCTCGCTGCCGACCATGGTTCAAGCCATGGTCGGTAGCGACAGGATATGGGAGGCTGCCGCCTCCTTCTGCGAGGCTGTACTCTCGCAGAAGGAGGCAGCGGAGAGGGAGCGGGAGGATGATCCTCAGGCCGCTCCCCTCCGGCGCAGACGGTTGGTTGGGAGAAGGCGGGCGGCCCGGACCGCTCGCGTTGTCCCAACCTAAGACGTGGCCTGCGTGTGCGAGGGTAGGCTCCTCGCACATGCATTGCACAGGCCCGTCACGTCTGGGTTGCCCTTGGTTTCCCCTGGGCAACCCCCTTTGGCGCTGTCGCCACTCTAGAGTCGGCTTAGGCCGGCTTTCGGGTGGCTGAGTGGGCCTCACACCGGGACTGGACGCGGCTATGGCCGCGACCGGCCCGGGGTGAGGCCTGGTGCCCCGCCCTAGGACTGGCACTGGTCGGTGCTAGGGTCGGGCTGCCCGGAGGTGACTCGGTGAAATGCTTCGGCAGACCCCGGGTTTAGGTTAGGTTAGGTTAGGTTAGGTTAGGTTAGGTTAGGTTAGGTTAGGTTAGGTTAGGTTAGGTTAGGTTAGGTTAGGTTAGGTTAGGTTAGGTTAGGTTAGGTTAGGTTAGGTTAGGTTAGGTTAGGTTAGGTTAGGTTAGGTTAGGTTAGGTTAGGTTAGGTTAGGTTAGGTTAGGTTAGGTTAGGTTAGGTTAGGTTAGGTTAGGTTAGGTTAGGTTAGGTTAGGTTAGGTTAGGTTAGGTTAGGTTAGGTTAGGTTAGGTTAGGTTAGGTTAGGTTAGGTTAGGTTAGGTTAGGTTAGGTTAGGTTAGGTTAGGTTAGGTTAGGTTAGGTTAGGTTAGGTTAGGTTAGGTTAGGTTAGGTTAGGTTAGGTTAGGTTAGGTTAGGTTAGGTTAGGTTAGGTTAGGTTAGGTTAGGTTAGGTTAGGTTAGGTTAGGTTAGGTTAGGTTAGGTTAGGTTAGGTTAGGTTAGGTTAGGTTAGGTTAGGTTAGGTTAGGTTAGGTTAGGTTAGGTTAGGTTAGGTTAGGTTAGGTTAGGTTAGGTTAGGTTAGGTTAGGTTAGGTTAGGTTAGGTTAGGTTAGGTTAGGTTAGGTTAGGTTAGGTTAGGTTAGGTTAGGTTAGGTTAGGTTAGGTTAGGTTAGGTTAGGTTAGGTTAGGTTAGGTTAGGTTAGGTTAGGTTAGGTTAGGTTAGGTTAGGTTAGGTTAGGTTAGGTTAGGTTAGGTTAGGTTAGGTTAGGTTAGGTTAGGTTAGGTTAGGTTAGGTTAGGTTAGGTTAGGTTAGGTTAGGTTAGGTTAGGTTAGGTTAGGTTAGGTTAGGTTAGGTTAGGTTAGGTTAGGTTAGGTTAGGTTAGGTTAGGTTAGGTTAGGTTAGGTTAGGTTAGGTTAGGTTAGGTTAGGTTAGGTTAGGTTAGGTTAGGTTAGGTTAGGTTAGGTTAGGTTAGGTTAGGTTAGGTTAGGTTAGGTTAGGTTAGGTTAGGTTAGGTTAGGTTAGGTTAGGTTAGGTTAGGTTAGGTTAGGTTAGGTTAGGTTAGGTTAGGTTAGGTTAGGTTAGGTTAGGTTAGGTTAGGTTAGGTTAGGTTAGGTTAGGTTAGGTTAGGTTAGGTTAGGTTAGGTTAGGTTAGGTTAGGTTAGGTTAGGTTAGGTTAGGTTAGGTTAGGTTAGGTTAGGTTAGGTTAGGTTAGGTTAGGTTAGGTTAGGTTAGGTTAGGTTAGGTTAGGTTAGGTTAGGTTAGGTTAGGTTAGGTTAGGTTAGGTTAGGTTAGGTTAGGTTAGGTTAGGTTAGGTTAGGTTAGGTTAGGTTAGGTTAGGTTAGGTTAGGTTAGGTTAGGTTAGGTTAGGTTAGGTTAGGTTAGGTTAGGTTAGGTTAGGTTAGGTTAGGTTAGGTTAGGTTAGGTTAGGTTAGGTTAGGTTAGGTTAGGTTAGGTTAGGTTAGGTTAGGTTAGGTTAGGTTAGGTTAGGTTAGGTTAGGTTAGGTTAGGTTAGGTTAGGTTAGGTTAGGTTAGGTTAGGTTAGGTTAGGTTAGGTTAGGTTAGGTTAGGTTAGGTTAGGTTAGGTTAGGTTAGGTTAGGTTAGGTTAGGTTAGGTTAGGTTAGGTTAGGTTAGGTTAGGTTAGGTTAGGTTAGGTTAGGTTAGGTTAGGTTAGGTTAGGTTAGGTTAGGTTAGGTTAGGTTAGGTTAGGTTAGGTTAGGTTAGGTTAGGTTAGGTTAGGTTAGGTTAGGTTAGGTTAGGTTAGGTTAGGTTAGGTTAGGTTAGGTTAGGTTAGGTTAGGTTAGGTTAGGTTAGGTTAGGTTAGGTTAGGTTAGGTTAGGTTAGGTTAGGTTAGGTTAGGTTAGGTTAGGTTAGGTTAGGTTAGGTTAGGTTAGGTTAGGTTAGGTTAGGTTAGGTTAGGTTAGGTTAGGTTAGGTTAGGTTAGGTTAGGTTAGGTTAGGTTAGGTTAGGTTAGGTTAGGTTAGGTTAGGTTAGGTTAGGTTAGGTTAGGTTAGGTTAGGTTAGGTTAGGTTAGGTTAGGTTAGGTTAGGTTAGGTTAGGTTAGGTTAGGTTAGGTTAGGTTAGGTTAGGTTAGGTTAGGTTAGGTTAGGTTAGGTTAGGTTAGGTTAGGTTAGGTTAGGTTAGGTTAGGTTAGGTTAGGTTAGGTTAGGTTAGGTTAGGTTAGGTTAGGTTAGGTTAGGTTAGGTTAGGTTAGGTTAGGTTAGGTTAGGTTAGGTTAGGTTAGGTTAGGTTAGGTTAGGTTAGGTTAGGTTAGGTTAGGTTAGGTTAGGTTAGGTTAGGTTAGGTTAGGTTAGGTTAGGTTAGGTTAGGTTAGGTTAGGTTAGGTTAGGTTAGGTTAGGTTAGGTTAGGTTAGGTTAGGTTAGGTTAGGTTAGGTTAGGTTAGGTTAGGTTAGGTTAGGTTAGGTTAGGTTAGGTTAGGTTAGGTTAGGTTAGGTTAGGTTAGGTTAGGTTAGGTTAGGTTAGGTTAGGTTAGGTTAGGTTAGGTTAGGTTAGGTTAGGTTAGGTTAGGTTAGGTTAGGTTAGGTTAGGTTAGGTTAGGTTAGGTTAGGTTAGGTTAGGTTAGGTTAGGTTAGGTTAGGTTAGGTTAGGTTAGGTTAGGTTAGGTTAGGTTAGGTTAGGTTAGGTTAGGTTAGGTTAGGTTAGGTTAGGTTAGGTTAGGTTAGGTTAGGTTAGGTTAGGTTAGGTTAGGTTAGGTTAGGTTAGGTTAGGTTAGGTTAGGTTAGGTTAGGTTAGGTTAGGTTAGGTTAGGTTAGGTTAGGTTAGGTTAGGTTAGGTTAGGTTAGGTTAGGTTAGGTTAGGTTAGGTTAGGTTAGGTTAGGTTAGGTTAGGTTAGGTTAGGTTAGGTTAGGTTAGGTTAGGTTAGGTTAGGTTAGGTTAGGTTAGGTTAGGTTAGGTTAGGTTAGGTTAGGTTAGGTTAGGTTAGGTTAGGTTAGGTTAGGTTAGGTTAGGTTAGGTTAGGTTAGGTTAGGTTAGGTTAGGTTAGGTTAGGTTAGGTTAGGTTAGGTTAGGTTAGGTTAGGTTAGGTTAGGTTAGGTTAGGTTAGGTTAGGTTAGGTTAGGTTAGGTTAGGTTAGGTTAGGTTAGGTTAGGTTAGGTTAGGTTAGGTTAGGTTAGGTTAGGTTAGGTTAGGTTAGGTTAGGTTAGGTTAGGTTAGGTTAGGTTAGGTTAGGTTAGGTTAGGTTAGGTTAGGTTAGGTTAGGTTAGGTTAGGTTAGGTTAGGTTAGGTTAGGTTAGGTTAGGTTAGGTTAGGTTAGGTTAGGTTAGGTTAGGTTAGGTTAGGTTAGGTTAGGTTAGGTTAGGTTAGGTTAGGTTAGGTTAGGTTAGGTTAGGTTAGGTTAGGTTAGGTTAGGTTAGGTTAGGTTAGGTTAGGTTAGGTTAGGTTAGGTTAGGTTAGGTTAGGTTAGGTTAGGTTAGGTTAGGTTAGGTTAGGTTAGGTTAGGTTAGGTTAGGTTAGGTTAGGTTAGGTTAGGTTAGGTTAGGTTAGGTTAGGTTAGGTTAGGTTAGGTTAGGTTAGGTTAGGTTAGGTTAGGTTAGGTTAGGTTAGGTTAGGTTAGGTTAGGTTAGGTTAGGTTAGGTTAGGTTAGGTTAGGTTAGGTTAGGTTAGGTTAGGTTAGGTTAGGTTAGGTTAGGTTAGGTTAGGTTAGGTTAGGTTAGGTTAGGTTAGGTTAGGTTAGGTTAGGTTAGGTTAGGTTAGGTTAGGTTAGGTTAGGTTAGGTTAGGTTAGGTTAGGTTAGGTTAGGTTAGGTTAGGTTAGGTTAGGTTAGGTTAGGTTAGGTTAGGTTAGGTTAGGTTAGGTTAGGTTAGGTTAGGTTAGGTTAGGTTAGGTTAGGTTAGGTTAGGTTAGGTTAGGTTAGGTTAGGTTAGGTTAGGTTAGGTTAGGTTAGGTTAGGTTAGGTTAGGTTAGGTTAGGTTAGGTTAGGTTAGGTTAGGTTAGGTTAGGTTAGGTTAGGTTAGGTTAGGTTAGGTTAGGTTAGGTTAGGTTAGGTTAGGTTAGGTTAGGTTAGGTTAGGTTAGGTTAGGTTAGGTTAGGTTAGGTTAGGTTAGGTTAGGTTAGGTTAGGTTAGGTTAGGTTAGGTTAGGTTAGGTTAGGTTAGGTTAGGTTAGGTTAGGTTAGGTTAGGTTAGGTTAGGTTAGGTTAGGTTAGGTTAGGTTAGGTTAGGTTAGGTTAGGTTAGGTTAGGTTAGGTTAGGTTAGGTTAGGTTAGGTTAGGTTAGGTTAGGTTAGGTTAGGTTAGGTTAGGTTAGGTTAGGTTAGGTTAGGTTAGGTTAGGTTAGGTTAGGTTAGGTTAGGTTAGGTTAGGTTAGGTTAGGTTAGGTTAGGTTAGGTTAGGTTAGGTTAGGTTAGGTTAGGTTAGGTTAGGTTAGGTTAGGTTAGGTTAGGTTAGGTTAGGTTAGGTTAGGTTAGGTTAGGTTAGGTTAGGTTAGGTTAGGTTAGGTTAGGTTAGGTTAGGTTAGGTTAGGTTAGGTTAGGTTAGGTTAGGTTAGGTTAGGTTAGGTTAGGTTAGGTTAGGTTAGGTTAGGTTAGGTTAGGTTAGGTTAGGTTAGGTTAGGTTAGGTTAGGTTAGGTTAGGTTAGGTTAGGTTAGGTTAGGTTAGGTTAGGTTAGGTTAGGTTAGGTTAGGTTAGGTTAGGTTAGGTTAGGTTAGGTTAGGTTAGGTTAGGTTAGGTTAGGTTAGGTTAGGTTAGGTTAGGTTAGGTTAGGTTAGGTTAGGTTAGGTTAGGTTAGGTTAGGTTAGGTTAGGTTAGGTTAGGTTAGGTTAGGTTAGGTTAGGTTAGGTTAGGTTAGGTTAGGTTAGGTTAGGTTAGGTTAGGTTAGGTTAGGTTAGGTTAGGTTAGGTTAGGTTAGGTTAGGTTAGGTTAGGTTAGGTTAGGTTAGGTTAGGTTAGGTTAGGTTAGGTTAGGTTAGGTTAGGTTAGGTTAGGTTAGGTTAGGTTAGGTTAGGTTAGGTTAGGTTAGGTTAGGTTAGGTTAGGTTAGGTTAGGTTAGGTTAGGTTAGGTTAGGTTAGGTTAGGTTAGGTTAGGTTAGGTTAGGTTAGGTTAGGTTAGGTTAGGTTAGGTTAGGTTAGGTTAGGTTAGGTTAGGTTAGGTTAGGTTAGGTTAGGTTAGGTTAGGTTAGGTTAGGTTAGGTTAGGTTAGGTTAGGTTAGGTTAGGTTAGGTTAGGTTAGGTTAGGTTAGGTTAGGTTAGGTTAGGTTAGGTTAGGTTAGGTTAGGTTAGGTTAGGTTAGGTTAGGTTAGGTTAGGTTAGGTTAGGTTAGGTTAGGTTAGGTTAGGTTAGGTTAGGTTAGGTTAGGTTAGGTTAGGTTAGGTTAGGTTAGGTTAGGTTAGGTTAGGTTAGGTTAGGTTAGGTTAGGTTAGGTTAGGTTAGGTTAGGTTAGGTTAGGTTAGGTTAGGTTAGGTTAGGTTAGGTTAGGTTAGGTTAGGTTAGGTTAGGTTAGGTTAGGTTAGGTTAGGTTAGGTTAGGTTAGGTTAGGTTAGGTTAGGTTAGGTTAGGTTAGGTTAGGTTAGGTTAGGTTAGGTTAGGTTAGGTTAGGTTAGGTTAGGTTAGGTTAGGTTAGGTTAGGTTAGGTTAGGTTAGGTTAGGTTAGGTTAGGTTAGGTTAGGTTAGGTTAGGTTAGGTTAGGTTAGGTTAGGTTAGGTTAGGTTAGGTTAGGTTAGGTTAGGTTAGGTTAGGTTAGGTTAGGTTAGGTTAGGTTAGGTTAGGTTAGGTTAGGTTAGGTTAGGTTAGGTTAGGTTAGGTTAGGTTAGGTTAGGTTAGGTTAGGTTAGGTTAGGTTAGGTTAGGTTAGGTTAGGTTAGGTTAGGTTAGGTTAGGTTAGGTTAGGTTAGGTTAGGTTAGGTTAGGTTAGGTTAGGTTAGGTTAGGTTAGGTTAGGTTAGGTTAGGTTAGGTTAGGTTAGGTTAGGTTAGGTTAGGTTAGGTTAGGTTAGGTTAGGTTAGGTTAGGTTAGGTTAGGTTAGGTTAGGTTAGGTTAGGTTAGGTTAGGTTAGGTTAGGTTAGGTTAGGTTAGGTTTTTTTTTTTTTTTTTTTTTTTTTTTTTTTTTTTTTTTTTCGCCTGACTACCTCAGATATGTGTCCGAGCCTTTGTGTATCTTTTGAATTTACTTACGTTCATTCCAGTTCTCGCTTTTATGCCTCTCGTACTTTCATTCTTCATACTTTATCTTTCTTTCATACATCTCTTTTGCTACTTAATTTATTAGATACTAAGGGATATTCTGCTAAGGTTCTTTATTTAAATTATTATGTCCAGTCTCTTTATTAATTACATTTTTTCTACTTATACATAGTTAACATTTTATCTTTTCTTATATTTCGTACATCTTGTATCTTAGTCGGCTACTTGATATAGCATTATACATTACAATTTCTTATTATAATTATACATTCATATATTGTTTATTATATTGATAATTTTCTATATTTATTGACATCTTATACTTTACTTATTCTATGGCGTTATACACTATTATCTACATTGTACACAGTTTATTTTCATTTATTATTGCAATATTTTGACATTTTTGTTATTTATTTTACATTTATACTTATTTCTATATCACGTTCTAACTTTCTAATTTACAATTCTTTTTCAATATATATTTACATTGTGGCTTTGCCTCCTATTATTTTTATATAATTGTTGTATATACATTTCATATATCACAGTTTTTGGCTGTTATGTTTTACATAACATACAACTTATTACTGTTTAATATTTACATGTTGTTCTTTATCTATTTATCACAGTTAGACTTAATTCTATGTTATTTATTAAAGCTGACTAGTTTTGTACATAATTTTCCTAATTCCCTATGGTATTGCAATTTTGTGAAGCCCATTTTCCTATCATGTTTATTATGTTTATTTGATTTTGCTCTGTTTTATGTTTATATTTGTTAAAATGTTTCTCATTTTTTCGACCGTTTTTATTTATTGTTTATTTGTGCTACTGTATGTTTGTTTGATTTGTATGTTAGTTTTTAACCTGTTTTCCATTTTTTGCATGCACGATACATATATATCGAGATATATTTGCTAGTGATATGCACTATATGGTGTTGGTTATTAAAGCGAAAACGTTTGTCGCCGTCTTTTAACAATATTCATTGAATATGTGGCGCGTTTTCCGGGTTGTTGTTTGCTAATTAGGTTGTCTACATCTAGATGCACCAGACCTATGCAGTGTGTATTTTGTTTATGTGTTATTGTTTATGTGTGATTTATGTGTGTGTGGATGTGTGTGTCTGTGTTTGTGTACGTGTATGTGTGTGTGTGTCAGTAGTATGCGACGGTCGATCTTGCTATCTCGTCCCATTTCCTTCTAATTTTGCATTCATTGCTGAACGCATTGTGCAGTTTGTTGTCTACTCCTGACCTTTCGCAATTTTTGCATGTCGGGGGAGAGTCGCGTTGGGGACACTCTTTCCTTAGATGAGGTCCTCCACAGTGGCTGCACAAGTCGGCAGCCTCCTGGCAGAACCTCTTACCGTGCCCGTATCCCAGGCACCGTGTGCACTGCACCAGGGGGGACTGATCTTCCACTTTTATGCTCTGCAAGTCAATTCTAATTCGTCCCATTTTTATTGTTCTTTCCCAGATTTTGGGTGACGTGCTTATCACTACGTGACTCGCTTGTGGGTTTCTGGCCTTTCTTTTGTATCTAATGCTGATTCGGTTTTCTTCAGCTGTGAGCCCTTCGAATATGGGGTTATTCTGTTTCTTGAGGGCGTTCATTATGTCCTCATCGGTGTTAATATTAAGAACATCCCTAAGGATAATTAACGGATCTTTATTTGCAATTAGTTCTACATTTAGGTCTTCTTTTTCTTTCTCTATTCTCTCTTTCATCTTCTTTCTTTCCTCGTCTGTTTTAAAACCTATTATAACCTTTCTGTCCTTCGCCTTCCTTACCTTTTCCACTTTTATCCATCCCTCTTTTGCGTTCGCTGCCTTTCTTACTTTATCTAATACCTCCTCTCCCGTTTCCATGTCGTCTTTTGAGGTGACTACCACGGAGTAAAGTGTGTTCTCTTGCCGTTTTTGGACCTCTGTCATGGTGTTATGGGTGGTTTTATTGTCACCTCTTACGACCCTTGCATACGTCATTGTATCCTTCTCTTCTATCACTCTCGCTATCATATCTATTTGCTCTTTCATCTCTTTCATTCCTGTGTTGTCCAAGGCAACACCTTTACACTCTCTTGTTTCCTTATTTTCCTTACTTATGCTCATTATTTCTCCTGCTATTTTCTTCATCTCTTCCTTACTATCTCTCATCATACTCATCATTTTTTCCACATTTTCCTGCATTTGATCTGTGAAGGTGATTATTCTGTTACCATCTACGTCCTCATATTTTTTCAGTAGCTCGTCGTACTGTGCATTGCATCTCTCGTATGATTTTACCGAGGATTGACTACATTCATAGTCGCTTCTTAATTTTGTTAATTCTATTTCATAATTCTCTAATTCGTCCTCCATCTTTTCCTTCTCTTCCTTCAGGTCTTCAATTTCCTTTTTTAGCTCTTCATTCTTCCTTATCCATTCATTATCTTCCTCTTTCATTCCATTCCCTCGCTCGGTTTGGCTCATCCACCTAATCACCTGTCTTATCGTTGCAGCTGCCGTTTCCTTTTTTGACTTGGTCATTTTGTCAGCTTTTAGCGTCTCCAGTACCGTTTCCATATCCCTGGATAGCTTCTGTCTTTCCAGATTCCGGGCTTCAACTATATTAGGCGTTTTGCTGTGGGTATTTAGGGTTCTGGTTCTGTTTCCCTCTGCTATAATGGGCCGCCCTTTTGGCGTCTCTTCATCGTCCGTCCGCCCCATAGATTGCCTGTCCTCGGTGGCGCCAGATGGCCGCCTACGGCTGCTCTCGTGAGTGCCTGCCGTTGTATGGTCCTCGCTAGGTGGGCCGGAGGTCCTTCTGCCGCTCACTCTAGCGGCCTTTATGGCGGGGGTGCGGTGCATTTTTGAAGGGGGAGGGGACGAGATAGCGGCGAGCAAAATTGTATTTTCCTGTATAGTGGGAATCGTTGTGATGGTGTAATATGTACAATGTAGTAGTGATCTTTACTATTACTAATTTTGTTTACCCTGTATAGGGGGGTCAATTCTTAACCTACTAGTTTTATGGCTTGTCGGCCTTATACCTAAAGTTTCCCTGTATAGGGGGGTCAGTATCCTATGCTTGTTTAGTGCCAAAGGGGCCACGTAGAACTTAACTCTAACAAAAATTTAAATATTGCCTGTAAAAGGGGTCAATTTGTATGTGTTTGGTGTATGGGTGTGTAAGTGTGTGTATGTAGAGCTGCGATTGTCAGCCCGTGTGGGGAGGTCAATATCGCAGCTCTATGTGTGTTTTTGTGAGTGTTTTGTGTGTTTTGTGTGTGGGACTCTATATAGAGCCTTGACTCTATTTGTGTTCACTAGCCCCCTGAGCGCCCAGCGTCCACAAAAAAGTCCCGACCTCGCAGGCCTCCTAGTTCCCGAGATATTTCAGTTCCAAACTTTTCAAAATGGCGGACAATATGGCCGCCGAAAAGTTTGCAATGTCGTATCTTGGGAACGGTAACTCCTACGACGATGCGGTTTTTTGCGGAGTACCTGGCGCTGTGAGCTCTGTCTGTGGGTGTTATTTGTGTGTGTGTGTGTGTGTGGATATATGTAGAGTTGCGCTGGTCAACCTGTATAAGGGGTGTCAATGCGCTCACTCTACAAATATCGTGTGGTGTGTATGTGTGTGTATAGAGTCAGCTAGTCTACCTGTAGAAGGGTGTCAATGCTGACTCTATGTGTGTTTATGTGTGTACGTATGTGGTGTAAATAGAGTCGTTTGTGTCAGTCCTCTGGGGAGGATGTCAGTTACGGCTCTATGTGTGTTTTGTATGTGTATTTGTGTATATATAGAGTCGCGTTGTCAAACCTGTAAAGGGGGTGTCAATGTCGACTCTATATGTGTTGTATAGTGTGTGTGCGTGTGTGTGAAGTGTTGTGTTTTGGACCCTGTATATGGGAGTCAAACTATATCTATTATTCTCTATCTAAGTTATAAATTTATGCCGCCCAAAAGGGGTCCGTTATTTATTTATTTATTTTTTTATTTTGTAGTTATTAGGAGTCTTAATTTGATTTAATTTTGAATAAAAAACCCAAAAAGTACCTAGTTTTATTCCCGACTCTATGTAGAGCCCTATCTCTACTCTAGTGTGGTGGCTCTCACCTTGCCAGGCCTCCAGGAAAAAGTCCCGCCGCCGCAGGCCCCCTAGTTTCGGAGATATCTCAATCCGAAAGTTTCCAAAATGGCGGACAAGATGGCCGCCAAGAACTTCGGATCGGTATATCTCCGGAACAAGCCGCCGTACGAAAGCGGGGTCTTCACCGGAGTGATTGGCTCTCCAGACTCTATCGCTGAACTGAGTTTCAGCCCTTTGTGATCTGCTCTATGTAGAGTCCCCCTGAGTGGTGCTAATGATAGAGCTCCTTGCGCCTGTACTTTACCTCGAAGTCCCGAGTCTCTACGTCGCCGGGATCGGGAGTTATTCGACTTTGCAACTTTTGCAAAATTTAGGCAAGCCTTTTGCCCAAATTGCAAAAGCGTCTATCTCCGCCGCTATTTATCGCAGAGAGTCGGGGTTTCGGGGGTCCGTGTTGGTCGATGGTTCCGGTCCTAATAGGGTGGTTTTTTGGGGGGGGCAATTTTTTGGTGGCGATTAGGGTCGCTTGGTGTCCGAAATGGTCCGGCTATTCCGGGGAAGTGTTTCAAAGAAAACCTCGTCAGAATCGGACCACGCGTTGCGGAGTTATGGCTGTTTTACACAAAACAAGATGGCGGTCAAAATGGCGGCCGAATTTCTATTATTTGTAGCTCCGTTCGGTTTGGTCCGATCCTAGTGGTGTTTGGGTTTGTTTTAATTGCCCTGACGACCCTTACCTGATGGTGTGGTGACTGTTTGAATTTGGGGGGTCCAAAATGCCCAAAAAATTTTTTGGTTTGGGTAAGTCAGGACAATACAACTGAGTCCTGTACTGAAAACCGTTTTACGTAATCTAATGTATTTTAGGACTTAGAGAATTTAGAAGTTTTTTGGGTTTTTAAAATTTTTCCAAAATCAAAAAATGAGGTGACACTGTGTACTC
>OX374633.1:0-12500 GCA_947347705.1 Nymphula nitidulata
CTAACCTAACCTAACCTAACCTAACCTAACCTAACCTAACCTAACCTAACCTAACCTAACCTAACCTAACCTAACCTAACCTAACCTAACCTAACCTAACCTAACCTAACCTAACCTAACCTAACCTAACCTAACCTAACCTAACCTAACCTAACCTAACCTAACCTAACCTAACCTAACCTAACCTAACCTAACCTAACCTAACCTAACCTAACCTAACCTAACCTAACCTAACCTAACCTAACCTAACCTAACCTAACCTAACCTAACCTAACCTAACCTAACCTAACCTAACCTAACCTAACCTAACCTAACCTAACCTAACCTAACCTAACCTAACCTAACCTAACCTAACCTAACCTAACCTAACCTAACCTAACCTAACCTAACCTAACCTAACCTAACCTAACCTAACCTAACCTAACCTAACCTAACCTAACCTAACCTAACCTAACCTAACCTAACCTAACCTAACCTAACCTAACCTAACCTAACCTAACCTAACCTAACCTAACCTAACCTAACCTAACCTAACCTAACCTAACCTAACCTAACCTAACCTAACCTAACCTAACCTAACCTAACCTAACCTAACCTAACCTAACCTAACCTAACCTAACCTAACCTAACCTAACCTAACCTAACCTAACCTAACCTAACCTAACCTAACCTAACCTAACCTAACCTAACCTAACCTAACCTAACCTAACCTAACCTAACCTAACCTAACCTAACCTAACCTAACCTAACCTAACCTAACCTAACCTAACCTAACCTAACCTAACCTAACCTAACCTAACCTAACCTAACCTAACCTAACCTAACCTAACCTAACCTAACCTAACCTAACCTAACCTAACCTAACCTAACCTAACCTAACCTAACCTAACCTAACCTAACCTAACCTAACCTAACCTAACCTAACCTAACCTAACCTAACCTAACCTAACCTAACCTAACCTAACCTAACCTAACCTAACCTAACCTAACCTAACCTAACCTAACCTAACCTAACCTAACCTAACCTAACCTAACCTAACCTAACCTAACCTAACCTAACCTAACCTAACCTAACCTAACCTAACCTAACCTAACCTAACCTAACCTAACCTAACCTAACCTAACCTAACCTAACCTAACCTAACCTAACCTAACCTAACCTAACCTAACCTAACCTAACCTAACCTAACCTAACCTAACCTAACCTAACCTAACCTAACCTAACCTAACCTAACCTAACCTAACCTAACCTAACCTAACCTAACCTAACCTAACCTAACCTAACCTAACCTAACCTAACCTAACCTAACCTAACCTAACCTAACCTAACCTAACCTAACCTAACCTAACCTAACCTAACCTAACCTAACCTAACCTAACCTAACCTAACCTAACCTAACCTAACCTAACCTAACCTAACCTAACCTAACCTAACCTAACCTAACCTAACCTAACCTAACCTAACCTAACCTAACCTAACCTAACCTAACCTAACCTAACCTAACCTAACCTAACCTAACCTAACCTAACCTAACCTAACCTAACCTAACCTAACCTAACCTAACCTAACCTAACCTAACCTAACCTAACCTAACCTAACCTAACCTAACCTAACCTAACCTAACCTAACCTAACCTAACCTAACCTAACCTAACCTAACCTAACCTAACCTAACCTAACCTAACCTAACCTAACCTAACCTAACCTAACCTAACCTAACCTAACCTAACCTAACCTAACCTAACCTAACCTAACCTAACCTAACCTAACCTAACCTAACCTAACCTAACCTAACCTAACCTAACCTAACCTAACCTAACCTAACCTAACCTAACCTAACCTAACCTAACCTAACCTAACCTAACCTAACCTAACCTAACCTAACCTAACCTAACCTAACCTAACCTAACCTAACCTAACCTAACCTAACCTAACCTAACCTAACCTAACCTAACCTAACCTAACCTAACCTAACCTAACCTAACCTAACCTAACCTAACCTAACCTAACCTAACCTAACCTAACCTAACCTAACCTAACCTAACCTAACCTAACCTAACCTAACCTAACCTAACCTAACCTAACCTAACCTAACCTAACCTAACCTAACCTAACCTAACCTAACCTAACCTAACCTAACCTAACCTAACCTAACCTAACCTAACCTAACCTAACCTAACCTAACCTAACCTAACCTAACCTAACCTAACCTAACCTAACCTAACCTAACCTAACCTAACCTAACCTAACCTAACCTAACCTAACCTAACCTAACCTAACCTAACCTAACCTAACCTAACCTAACCTAACCTAACCTAACCTAACCTAACCTAACCTAACCTAACCTAACCTAACCTAACCTAACCTAACCTAACCTAACCTAACCTAACCTAACCTAACCTAACCTAACCTAACCTAACCTAACCTAACCTAACCTAACCTAACCTAACCTAACCTAACCTAACCTAACCTAACCTAACCTAACCTAACCTAACCTAACCTAACCTAACCTAACCTAACCTAACCTAACCTAACCTAACCTAACCTAACCTAACCTAACCTAACCTAACCTAACCTAACCTAACCTAACCTAACCTAACCTAACCTAACCTAACCTAACCTAACCTAACCTAACCTAACCTAACCTAACCTAACCTAACCTAACCTAACCTAACCTAACCTAACCTAACCTAACCTAACCTAACCTAACCTAACCTAACCTAACCTAACCTAACCTAACCTAACCTAACCTAACCTAACCTAACCTAACCTAACCTAACCTAACCTAACCTAACCTAACCTAACCTAACCTAACCTAACCTAACCTAACCTAACCTAACCTAACCTAACCTAACCTAACCTAACCTAACCTAACCTAACCTAACCTAACCTAACCTAACCTAACCTAACCTAACCTAACCTAACCTAACCTAACCTAACCTAACCTAACCTAACCTAACCTAACCTAACCTAACCTAACCTAACCTAACCTAACCTAACCTAACCTAACCTAACCTAACCTAACCTAACCTAACCTAACCTAACCTAACCTAACCTAACCTAACCTAACCTAACCTAACCTAACCTAACCTAACCTAACCTAACCTAACCTAACCTAACCTAACCTAACCTAACCTAACCTAACCTAACCTAACCTAACCTAACCTAACCTAACCTAACCTAACCTAACCTAACCTAACCTAACCTAACCTAACCTAACCTAACCTAACCTAACCTAACCTAACCTAACCTAACCTAACCTAACCTAACCTAACCTAACCTAACCTAACCTAACCTAACCTAACCTAACCTAACCTAACCTAACCTAACCTAACCTAACCTAACCTAACCTAACCTAACCTAACCTAACCTAACCTAACCTAACCTAACCTAACCTAACCTAACCTAACCTAACCTAACCTAACCTAACCTAACCTAACCTAACCTAACCTAACCTAACCTAACCTAACCTAACCTAACCTAACCTAACCTAACCTAACCTAACCTAACCTAACCTAACCTAACCTAACCTAACCTAACCTAACCTAACCTAACCTAACCTAACCTAACCTAACCTAACCTAACCTAACCTAACCTAACCTAACCTAACCTAACCTAACCTAACCTAACCTAACCTAACCTAACCTAACCTAACCTAACCTAACCTAACCTAACCTAACCTAACCTAACCTAACCTAACCTAACCTAACCTAACCTAACCTAACCTAACCTAACCTAACCTAACCTAACCTAACCTAACCTAACCTAACCTAACCTAACCTAACCTAACCTAACCTAACCTAACCTAACCTAACCTAACCTAACCTAACCTAACCTAACCTAACCTAACCTAACCTAACCTAACCTAACCTAACCTAACCTAACCTAACCTAACCTAACCTAACCTAACCTAACCTAACCTAACCTAACCTAACCTAACCTAACCTAACCTAACCTAACCTAACCTAACCTAACCTAACCTAACCTAACCTAACCTAACCTAACCTAACCTAACCTAACCTAACCTAACCTAACCTAACCTAACCTAACCTAACCTAACCTAACCTAACCTAACCTAACCTAACCTAACCTAACCTAACCTAACCTAACCTAACCTAACCTAACCTAACCTAACCTAACCTAACCTAACCTAACCTAACCTAACCTAACCTAACCTAACCTAACCTAACCTAACCTAACCTAACCTAACCTAACCTAACCTAACCTAACCTAACCTAACCTAACCTAACCTAACCTAACCTAACCTAACCTAACCTAACCTAACCTAACCTAACCTAACCTAACCTAACCTAACCTAACCTAACCTAACCTAACCTAACCTAACCTAACCTAACCTAACCTAACCTAACCTAACCTAACCTAACCTAACCTAACCTAACCTAACCTAACCTAACCTAACCTAACCTAACCTAACCTAACCTAACCTAACCTAACCTAACCTAACCTAACCTAACCTAACCTAACCTAACCTAACCTAACCTAACCTAACCTAACCTAACCTAACCTAACCTAACCTAACCTAACCTAACCTAACCTAACCTAACCTAACCTAACCTAACCTAACCTAACCTAACCTAACCTAACCTAACCTAACCTAACCTAACCTAACCTAACCTAACCTAACCTAACCTAACCTAACCTAACCTAACCTAACCTAACCTAACCTAACCTAACCTAACCTAACCTAACCTAACCTAACCTAACCTAACCTAACCTAACCTAACCTAACCTAACCTAACCTAACCTAACCTAACCTAACCTAACCTAACCTAACCTAACCTAACCTAACCTAACCTAACCTAACCTAACCTAACCTAACCTAACCTAACCTAACCTAACCTAACCTAACCTAACCTAACCTAACCTAACCTAACCTAACCTAACCTAACCTAACCTAACCTAACCTAACCTAACCTAACCTAACCTAACCTAACCTAACCTAACCTAACCTAACCTAACCTAACCTAACCTAACCTAACCTAACCTAACCTAACCTAACCTAACCTAACCTAACCTAACCTAACCTAACCTAACCTAACCTAACCTAACCTAACCTAACCTAACCTAACCTAACCTAACCTAACCTAACCTAACCTAACCTAACCTAACCTAACCTAACCTAACCTAACCTAACCTAACCTAACCTAACCTAACCTAACCTAACCTAACCTAACCTAACCTAACCTAACCTAACCTAACCTAACCTAACCTAACCTAACCTAACCTAACCTAACCTAACCTAACCTAACCTAACCTAACCTAACCTAACCTAACCTAACCTAACCTAACCTAACCTAACCTAACCTAACCTAACCTAACCTAACCTAACCTAACCTAACCTAACCTAACCTAACCTAACCTAACCTAACCTAACCTAACCTAACCTAACCTAACCTAACCTAACCTAACCTAACCTAACCTAACCTAACCTAACCTAACCTAACCTAACCTAACCTAACCTAACCTAACCTAACCTAACCTAACCTAACCTAACCTAACCTAACCTAACCTAACCTAACCTAACCTAACCTAACCTAACCTAACCTAACCTAACCTAACCTAACCTAACCTAACCTAACCTAACCTAACCTAACCTAACCTAACCTAACCTAACCTAACCTAACCTAACCTAACCTAACCTAACCTAACCTAACCTAACCTAACCTAACCTAACCTAACCTAACCTAACCTAACCTAACCTAACCTAACCTAACCTAACCTAACCTAACCTAACCTAACCTAACCTAACCTAACCTAACCTAACCTAACCTAACCTAACCTAACCTAACCTAACCTAACCTAACCTAACCTAACCTAACCTAACCTAACCTAACCTAACCTAACCTAACCTAACCTAACCTAACCTAACCTAACCTAACCTAACCTAACCTAACCTAACCTAACCTAACCTAACCTAACCTAACCTAACCTAACCTAACCTAACCTAACCTAACCTAACCTAACCTAACCTAACCTAACCTAACCTAACCTAACCTAACCTAACCTAACCTAACCTAACCTAACCTAACCTAACCTAACCTAACCTAACCTAACCTAACCTAACCTAACCTAACCTAACCTAACCTAACCTAACCTAACCTAACCTAACCTAACCTAACCTAACCTAACCTAACCTAACCTAACCTAACCTAACCTAACCTAACCTAACCTAACCCAGTCGCACGGTGCCCCCCGAGCTGAACGCCACGAATCTGTGTCGCTCCCGCCCTTAAAAATCGCAAAAGTAGGAAAAGTTAACCGAATTGGCCTGAATTTGGTATTGTCGCGTGCGCAAAAACGAGCTGCACCTATTGGTGAAAACCGTTTGAAAATCGGACCGGAAACACGGAAGTTATTCGAGAAAAACGAAAATTGAAAAGTGCTCCGGTACAAAAAATAATAAAAAGTGTAAAACCAACGGAAAACCTATAGTGCGATACACCAAAATACGCGGAAAGAAGTGCGGAAAAAAGTGAAAAAATAAAAAAGTGGAAAAGTGTATACCCCATAAGGGGAAAGTGCAAAAAACCGTTTTAGGTTATAAAGTGCAATAAAATAAAACACTAAAACGCATACGCCACGAGATATAGATCGGTGACCCCCAAATTAAAATTTACATTTGGGTGCGTCCCGGTCCCCTCTACACCACAAAATTTTTTCCGGATTTTTCCGCTGGGAAACCGCGGAGAAAATAGCAGGGAAAACAAAACCACGTGGACACGTGGTCCAAGAAGGAGATCCCGCAGGACAACGCGAAAGGTGCCGGGAGAGAGAGGAAGACGAGCAGAACACAAGGAAATTTTTGGCAGAATTTTAAGTTAAGTGTATAATAAGTTATAGCATAAATAAGTTCAAAAATAAAAATTTACTTTTTGTTCAACCCTAGACAAAAATTTTCAGTGACAACCCTAGTGCGTTTACATTTTTAAAATTAATTTGGACCCTTCTGGTCATTAAAGTGAAAAAATTTTAATTTTTGGACAAATAGTTTTAAAGATATAAGCTTTTAAAAATTGTGTGTAAATTTTCAAAATTTTAGGGGCTGAAAAATAGGGGAAGGAGCCACCCTAGGCAAAAAACAACCCCGGATTCGGAGTCAGGTGCGGACACTAAAGTGTCCACACCGATTTGAGCCAGGCTATCGATCCCCCCTGTTTTCCACCCCCTACCCCTACTTTTAGAATTAACTTTCGTAAATATATTTCGAAAATCGTCTCCCTCAATTTTGAACAAAATTAAAATTTTAAAATCTTAGTTTGTAGTACGTCCGAAAATAATAATTTGGGAGAAAGCTTCAGCCAAATCGGACCGCGGGTTCCCAAGATATAAGGGAGGGAAGTTTTAAAATTTTTAAATTTCAACAAATTTGGACCCACACTTGTGAAAATAGTAATATCTCGATCAAATAATAAAATTCTTTCAAAATTACTTTTCAAATCAAAAATTCATAAAACTGCACAACTTTTCATACCAAATTGACTAAATTCACCCTTTGGCAACTATTTTAAATTTTACCTTGAAAAGTTTGTTTACAAAAAATTTCCGGGAAAAATCTGCAAAATTGGAAAACCTTATAACTCGAGAACCAGCGGTCAGATCTAAATTCTAACATCAAATTTGGACCCACCGGTAGTACTTTAGTACTACCGAAAACACAACCCCAAAACAACCCCGTCGGAAAAACCACCCCAACCCCTAAATTTAATAAATTGAAAAACACAAAAAATTCTTCTAAAATCTATAAAACCCAAATTAAGCGACTCTCGCACGAGCGGTTTTCGGGGAAGGGAATAAAGTTGCTACCCCCACCCCCTCGACACATAAAAAAGTGTGGTAAATATTTACCACACATTTCTCAAAATCAACCCCACCATCGTGAAGAGGGCAAAAAGGTGACAACAAAGAACCCAAACACCAATATCCTCGGATAGATAGGGACTTAGCTATAGCACGTTAAAAAATCGGCCGCCATCTTGGCCGCCATCTTGAAAAACTTAGGAAGGCCACAGCTCCTAAACGGGTGGGCCAATCTTGACGGGATTTGGATTGTCATAATCGGCACGTTAAGCGCTATCTGACTACCGGCCCAGCGACTAAAAATTTTGAAATTTGGAATTCCCAAAAAATTAGAAAAATTTTGAAAAATCTATAAGTCCCAAAATATTAAAAAATTTGAAGTGCGGACTTCACGAGGGTGTTTTGTCTGACCATCCCGGCTTTCTCAAGGCAAAAAATTTTGGCGCCATTTTGGAGCCCTTGGATCCAAAAATAAAACTCACCATCTTGTAGAGGACGCCGGGGCAATTACGGGAAACCCAAACACCGAGGGAATCGGACCGATAGGACCGGAGATATAGAGCTTCAAAAACAGCGCCGCCATCTTGGCCGCCATCTTGTTTTTCGGAAAAACTTGAATATCTCCCAAACTACCGGTCCGATTTCAACGGGGTTTTCTTGAGGACACTTCCCCAGGTACAGGGAATCACTTGGGACACCCAGCGACCCTATTTGCCACCCCAAAAATTTTGGGCAAAACTGCCCAAGCCAAAGGGTAGCAGACACCACCGACACCACAGCGTTGGAAACCGCGGCCTTCTGTGACCGATAGGAGCCGAGTAAACCAGTTTCGCGATTTTGGGCAAACTTGCTTTTGCAATTTTGCCTAAAATTGAAAGCGGAATAACTCAGGAACCACTGGTCCGGGGAGACTGAGGTTTTCACAGCTGAAAAGGGCAACCGGGGCTCTACCTAAATCAACACCCAGCGGGACTCTACATAGAGCGGCTCACGGAAGCCTGAAACTCAGCCCTGAGGTAGAGTCTGGGGAGCCCATTACCCCAGTGAAAACCCCGCCTTCGTACGGCGGCTCGTTCCGGAGATATATCGATCCGAAGTTCCTGGCGGCCATTTTGTCCGCCATCTTGGAAATATTCGGATTGCGATATCTCCGAAACCAAGGGACCTGCGACGACGGGACTTTTTCCTGGGGGCTCGGCAAGGTGAGGGCTACCACATTAGGGTAGAGGGAAAGCTCTACATAGAGTCGAAGGCATATTTAGGCATTTTTTAGGCATTTCTACTCCAAATTGGGAAAAATTAGACAACAGGCGTCTTATATAAGACACCGAACTGCCAGTTGACTCTACCTAGAGCACAAATTAAAACAAGACCTACAATAGACTGTGATACTTACACTAATTTAACGGACCCCTTTTGGGTGGCATATAGTTTTAAAAAATTAGATAGGCAATTAGACATAGTAAGACTCCCCCATACAGGGTCATAAAACATACACGTACACATACACACAAGCACTACATAACAAATATAGAGTCGACTTTGACACCCTCTTTACAGGTTTGACCAACGCGACTCTATATACACAACTGCACACCACAAAACACACACAGAGTCGTGTCTGACACCCTCCTTAGAGGACTGACACATACGGCTCTACTCACACCACATACGCACACACACACAAACACATATAGAGTCAACATTGACACCCTTTTACAGGTAGACTAGCTGACTCTATTCACACTCATACACACTACACGATATATATAGAGTTAGTGTATTGACACCCCTTATACAGGTTGACCGGCACAGCTCTATATATATCCACACACACTCACATACAAAATAACACCCAGGGACAGAGCTCCAGGCGCCAAGTCTTCCGCAGAAAACCGCATCGTCGTAGGAGGTACCGTTCCTGAGATACAACATTGCAAACTTTTCGGCGGCCATATTGTCCGCCATTTTGAAAAGTTTGGAATCGAAATATCTCGGGAACTAGGAGGCCTACGAGGACGAGACTTTTTTGTGGACGCAGGGCGCTCTGAGAGCTAGTGCACACAAATAGAGACAAGGCTCTACATAGAGTCCCACATACACAAACACACAAAACACATACAAAAACACACATAGAGCGGCGACTTTGACCTCCCCACACGGGCTGACAATCGCAGCTCTACATACACACATTCACACACCCATACACCAAATACACACAACTTGACCCCCTTTACAGGCAAAAATTTATTCAATTTTGTTAGTTTTAGGAATTACGTGGCCTTTTGGCATTAATTAGCTTAAAACATTGACCCCCCTATACAGGGTAACATTAGGATAAGGCCGACAAGCCAATAAACTAGTAGAATAGGAATTGACCCCTCTATACAGGGTAAATAAAATTAGAAACAGCATAGAACACCGTTGCACTGTACATAGCACACTATTACAACTCCCATTATACAGTAAAATAAAATTTTGCTCACCGCTATCTCGTCCCCTCCCCCGTCAAAAATGCACCGCACCCCCGCCATAAAGGCCGCTAGAGTGAGCGGCAGAAGGACCTCCGGCCCACCTAGCGAGGACCATACAACGGCCGGCACTCACGAGAGCAGACGCAGGCGGCCATCTGGTGCCACCGAGGACAGACAATCTATGGGGCGGACGGACGGTGAAGAGACGCCAAAAGGGCGACCCACAATAGCAGAGGGAAACAGAACGAGAACCCTAAATACCCACAGCAAAACGCCTAATATAATTGAAGCCCAGAATATGGAAAAACAAAAGCTATCCAGGGATATGGACACGGTACTGGAGACGCTAAAAGCTGACAAAATGACCAAGTTAAAAAAGGAAACGGCAGCTGCAACTATAAGACAGGTAATTCGGTGGATGAATCAAATTGAACAAGGGACTGGAATGAAAGATGAAGTGAATGAATGGAAAAGGAAAAATGAAGAGTTAAGTAAGGAAATTGAAATGCTAAAAAAGGAGAAGGAAAATATGATAGAAGAATTAGACGAGTATGAAAAAGCACTGACAACGTATAGAATGGATTATGATGAGTTGAAGAATAACTATGGGATGAAGGAAGATGATGCAAAGTTTCAAAAGAATCTCAGGATAGAGTATGAAACCCTACTGGCGAAATATGAAGATGACGAAGGCATTAGGAAAATAACCTTCACAGACGAATTGCATGACAACGTGGATAAGATGGTGAATATGATGAAAGAGACCAAGGAAGAAATGAAGAGAATGGCAGAAGAAATAGTGAACATAGGTAAGGAAAAGAAGGAAACAAAAGAGTGTAAGGGTGTTGCCTTGGACAACACAGGAATGAAAGAGATGAAAGAGCAAATAGACATGATAGCAAGAGTGATAGAAGAGAAGGATACAAGGACGTATGCAAGGGTCGTAAGAGGTGACAATAAAACCACCCATAACACCATGACAGAGGTCCAAAAATGGCAAGAGAACACACTTTACTCCGTGGTAGTCACCTCAAAAGACGACATGGAAACGGGAGAGGAGGTACTAGATAAAGTAAGAAAGGCAGCGAACGCGAAAGAGGGATGGATAAAAGTGGAAAAGGTAAGGAAGGCGAAGGATAGAAAGGTTATAATAGGCTTTAAAACAGATGAGGAAAGAAAGAAGATGAAAGAGAGAATAGAGAAAGAAAAAGAAGACCTAAATGTAGAACTGATTGCAAATAAAGATCCGTTAATTATCCTTAGGGATGTTCTTAATATTAACACCGATGAGGACATAATGAACGCCTTCAAGAAACAGAATAACCCCATATTCGAAGGGCTCACAGCTGAAGAAAACCGAATCAGCATAAGATACAAAAGAAAGGCCAGGAACCCACAAGCGAGTCACTTAGTGATAAGTACGTCACCCAAAATCTGGGAAAGAACGATAAAAATGGGACGAATTAGAATTGACCTGCAGAGCATAAAAGTGGAAGATCAGTCCCCCTTGGTGCAGTGCACACGGTGCCTGGGATACGGGCACGGTAAGAGGTTCTGCCAGGAGGCTGCCGACTTGTGCAGCCACTGTGGAGGACCTCATCTAAGGAAAGAATGTCCCCAACGTGACTCTCCCCCGACGTGCAAAAATTGCGAAAGGTCAGGAGTAGACAACAAACTGCACAATGCGTTCAGCAATGAATGCAAAATTAGAAGGAAATGGGACGAGATAGCAAGATCGACCGTCGCATACTACTGACACACACACACATACATGTACACAAACGCAGACACACACATCCATACACACATAAATCACACATATACAATAACACATAAACAAAACACACATTGCATAGGTCTGGCGCATCTAGATGTAGACAACCTAACTAGCAAACAACAACCCGGAAAACGCGCCACATATTCCATGAATATTGTTAAAAGACGGCGACAAACGTTTTCGTAACAAATAACCAACACCATATAGTGCATATCACTAGCAAATATATCTCGATATATATGTATCGTGCATGCAAAAAATGGAAAACAGGTTAAAAACTAACATACAAATCAAACAAACATACAGTAGTACAAATAAACAATAAATAAAAACGGTTAAAAAAATGAGAAACATTTAACTAATATAAACATAAAATAGAGCAAAATCAAATAAACATAATAAACATGATAGGAAAATGGGCTTCAAAAAAT